>CM064579.1:6927288-7114788 GCA_032716605.1 Paralithodes platypus
AAGTAGAAGTAGTTATTTTCCCAACTGAATTTCATGCCGACCAACGGTCGGAGGGAGAGGTGGGTGGGGAGAGAGCCTTCTTCTTTGCTATTCTTGCCTTCCACTTTGTAGCAAATTCTATTTTAGCATTAAGTCAGGACTACCTAGTAGGGACCGCAAGATCTATGTAGTCTATGTATATATGTAACTCTATGTAACTCTCCCTCTCTCCGCTTGCCCTTTTATTTTCCACTTTACTACTACCTCCCCTAAACTTGCTTTATCCACCGCTGTGTTGCATTCCTTCTTGTATCTCTCTTTCCATTATATTCTTCTCAATATGCTTCTATTATTTTGATTGTTTTCCTTTTACTTCTTGTTTCAATTGTTATTTAATTCTTATACTAATTATATGTGCTTTTGATATGGCGAGTGATTTTACCTCAACCTCATTGTTATTTCTTCGTTAATGTTATCCGTATTTCTTAGTTATTATTTTGTGTTCACCTTCATGACCTCTTTATCTACCATTGCTTTCTATGTTTATTCTGCTTCCTCTTCCTCTGCCTCACAGCCCGGAATTACCCAAGAGAGCAGCACCAATATTGTGACCCGGAACTAAGGCCGTCCGCTACTGACTGCCACTTTTATGTTGCTCTGCCTCATTTCCCTTCCTTCTCCTCCTGTCCTTCCTTCTGTTCTCCTCCTGTCCTTCCTTCTGTTCTCCTCCTGTTCTTCCTTCTGTTCTCCTCCTGTTCTTCCTTCTGTTCTCCTCCTGTTCTTCCTTCTGTACTGTTATTCTATTTCCTCTATGTCTACTAGCACTTCTCTACCACTTCCTCCCTGTAATCCTCGTCGTCTGTTTTTATCTTCCTTCTCGTATTCCTATTGTTCACTATCGGAAGTTCATTTGTGGGGGTAAACAATGTGACTCGTTAAGGGGATCGACCCGCTTTTTTGTTTCTTTCTGGGTAGTAGCTATTCGACCCCATTCAGCCTACTGTTTTAAGACGTTTATTCTCATCCAGGTGTCGATTTACACCTGGTGGGCCAGCATATTTTGGTATAAGTTTTAGACAGCTGACTGAATTTGTAAATTTTTCGGTAGACAAATTTCTCCGGCGAAGCCGGATTTCTCCATACAATGATGCCTCGCTCTCGCTCGCCAGGAACAAATCGATACCTGAATGGGGAGAAATGTCTTAAAGCAGTAGTCTGAATGGGGCCGAATTGATAACACCCAGAGAGAAAAAGCAGGTCGGCTCCCTTAACTGTTCACTGACCATCAACTGAAAATAACACATCCATTTATTCGCATGTCTCTTCTCCCGCCTCCCCATACTATACTCCTTTCTCTCTCACTCAACATCCTACTTCTGTTCTCTCTATATCTGACTCCTCCCCTCCTTACCCTTTACAGTTATCTTCCTCTCTATATCTGACTCCTCCCCTCCTTACCCTTTACAGTTATCTTCCTCTCTATATCTGACTCCTCCCCTCCTTACCCTTTACAGTTATCTTCCTCTCTATATCTGACTCCTCCCCTCCTTACCCTTTACAGTTATCTTCCTCTCTATATCTGACTCCTCCCCTCCTTACCCTTTACAGTTATCTTCCTCTCTATATCTGACTCCTCCCCTCCTTACCCTTTACAGTTATCTTCCTCTCTATATCTGACTCCTCCCCTCCTTACCCTTTACAGTTATCTTCCTAACAATATCTTCATCACCTCTTCCTTATTTCAATACTTCGCACACAGTCTATTGCCATCTTTCTCCACTTCCTCTCTTTCTCCCGATACTTTTCTTTCTCCCGATACTTTTCTTTCTCCCGATACTTTTCTTTCTCCCAGCCCGGACGAGAATATACTGTAAGTCACTTACTACATAAACCCGGAACCAGATCCCGCCCGCCCGCTGACCACCTCCATTAAGGAGGTAGTGCTTGGTTTTCTGGACCCCTTTCTCCCTCGTACTTAGTTGTTTAGACGTTCGGACCATTAGTTTGGCGATTTTAACACCTTGTGTTCCATTTTGTTGTCAATTATAAGACCCTTCATGCCATTTAGGCTTCGATTTTTTCCTGTAGAGCGATAGCGAGTCTGACAAATAACGAAGAATCGGCCTTCGGCCGGCACATTTTCCTACCGAAAAATGTACAATTTTATCTTGAAAGAGGGTCTAGGAGGTGTTTTTCTAAGCTTGATGGAGGTCTAGCGAGGAAAGTATAAAATAAATTAATATATGACATAATAGACCAACAAAACCGCCACTAGCCCCTTAAGTTGTACCCTCGTTTCCCCGCATTTATCTTCTTCCTGATCCCCGCACTTCTCATCTTTCTCCTCCTCCACCAACTCTCTACACGTCTCGTCTTACCTTACCTCCTTTACGGCTCTTCCTCAGAGGGTATATGAAGTTAACCCATTCAGTACCAGCGACGTCTTTTTAACATTATTATAGCTATATTTAGACGATGTTGTGCAGTTTAAGAAGGATCTGTTGTAGTCAAAAGGGTTAAGTATGATCGTTCGAAGCCTGTTAAATGTTGGAGGCCCTTTTTAAACTGAATACAATCGTCTAATAGTTACCGAAATATAATGAAAAGGATGTTACCGGTACTCAGTGGATTAACATCAAATATGACCCGAAACTATGCTCGTCCACTCATTGACCCTCTGCACCTTTAGTTGTACCCCTTGAACTGGACCAGACATAGTTCTTCGTTTATGCAACCCTCTTCCGACGTTCGTCCAGCTACTCATAATTATTCAAAATACCTCCTGCACGACTTTAGATGTATTTTGCTTCTTAGAAATATATAAAAATATTTTAGTTTTCTAACTAATTAAAACCCGATCAAAAGTGTTATACCAGGTTTTTAACTGGGGTTGGACAAGGGTAGGTTCTTACTCGACTGGAGAAACTAAAGTCAGACTACACATGCACAAAAGTCGTAAAGGATAAATATAACACTGCGTACACACATGAGTTTTCTTATTAATGATCACTTGATACAATGAGAGAAATACACTGGAGATACATAATACACTGTTTACATGGAATATAACACAATAATATAACATCGAGCACGGACGAGGATCCATGACGAACTTAGAGAATCCACTAGCACTTCTATTCTAACACTGAGTAGTGTCTTGAAGTAACACTGAACACTGATGATCTAGGTGTTTGTTGCGGAGTCGTTTCTTCTGGTTCCGTCGAGCCGCTTAGGTAGTCCTGCCGTGTGGTCAATGGGGTGGGGGTTACAGATGGACTATCTGGATTGTGGCCTTTAATAGTTGTTCCTTATGTCATGACACAGGGGGTGTACTATCGGACTAACGCGAGCATGAATGAGGACATGTCCCGCACTAAGGCTGCTTGACTATCCTGACCATTATAATAGTCGGTGAAGAAGTTCTGTTCCGGTACTCTTGGGTGTGGGGTCTTTAATGAAAAGTCGCTCAAGTCATGACAGAGTAACTATTCATCAAACTAACGTTGGGAAGAAGTGTGACCATGGCCGTACTATCTTTCCCAACTGTCTTTGACATTTCTAAGAGTGTTCAAAGAACCCTGATGATTGGATGTTTAGGCCTTTTTACAAGCATATGCCCTCGATCATGGTTCTGGCGCATATGGTGTAAGGACTTTATCTGCAGAGTGCCGTTTAGGTGACGGTGTCTCGCAACGCCCTGACTATTGTAGAGATCTTCTCATGGCAAAGACTTCTCCAAGAGCGTTGAATTGATATTAAGAGTGTTTTAGGAACATGCCCTTATTTCCACTTTTAATGTCAAAACTGCAAGCCTAGAACAGATCCTAATGTATCTCAGGAACCATGGTGAGAAAGACAATAGTTATTGGGTAAGGAAAAGAACTCTCAGACAATTTGGTCTACAGCCATGGCATGTAATACTCAGGTGAATGAGAGTGTAATTCTCGGACTCGAGCTTCACATGTAAGTCTACTCGAGCCCTTCGAATTGCTGACTCTACCTTGGTTAAGTCGAGATGGTCATGACTTTTGCTGCTATGTCCCAGGTACGTTGGTTGAGGGTCAGATGGTGACAGGTAGGCGGGCGGGATTAGGGGTTTGAGGTAGACCCCTCAGAAGTTTCTGCCATGATGTGGGAGGAGCTGCGTGGAAGAGACTATGTGGTGAACAATTAGATCGTCATTACTCAACAACATGTTTAGGTGTAATAGTTAACGAAAAACTATGCTGGAAGGAACATATTAATTATATATGTAAGAAATATCCAAATCAATTGGTATAATAAATAAATTCAAAGAGGATTTAGATGAAGACAAAAATATTGTTATAATATACTCTAGTGTACCCGTATTGTTATAATATACTCTAGTGTACCCGTATTGTTATAATATACTCTAGTGTACCCGTATTGTTATAATATACTCTAGTGTACCCGTATTGTTATAATATACTCTAGTGTACCCGTATTGTTATAATATACTCTAGTGTACCCGTATTGTTATAATATACTCTAGTGTACCCGTATTGTTATAATATACTCTAGTGTACCCGTATTGTTATAATATACTCTAGTGTACCCGTATTGTTATAATATACTCTAGTGTACCCGTATTGTTATAATATACTCTAGTGTACCCGTATTGTTATAATATACTCTAGTGTACCCGTATTGTTATAATATACTCTAGTGTACCCGTATTGTTATAATATACTCTAGTGTACCCGTATTTGCAATATTGTCTGGCAGCCTGGGGCGCAGCCCGTCCAAGCCATCTTAAGCCATTGATTATAAAACAAAAGTGTATTGTAAGACTAACTAATTCTGCTGGTTATTTACAACATTCTGGTCCACTCTCTGGAGACTCATCTCTGTTAAAACTCCCGGCCATTTATAAACTAGAAGTACTAACATTTATGCACAGCCAAATAGTAAACAATTCTAACCCAATAATTCCATGTCAACAACCCTTGGTAACACACGATTTTAATACAAGGTATAGAGATAATATGAGACCCGTTAGACCAAAGTCGGACCTTAGTAGAAATGTTATTGCATACAAAGGTTGAATACTGTGGAATGATCCTCCAAATGATACATAGTCAATTCAAAACTCCACTAATTTCAAAATAAACTTAACGAAACATATACTACACACATATTAGATTAGCGTTCATAAGCTTAATATATCATATAATAATCAATATATGTTATATTCATATTACAATCTTGCAGAATTTGTATGGTTACTTTGTTAATCACTATATGTATTAATTTAGTTGGAGGTGTTTGGTGTTGTGGTGAAATTAATAAAAAATAGATTAAACAAACATTTTTACTATCGAATTGATCATGTTGTAATCTTCTGCCTACTCGAATAACTATTTGTAAAGGGCCTATCAAAAAGGATTTACTATTTAATGGGCTCTGTCACTGATAAACAATGTATGTAACATCATGATGTAACTTCCTGTGGCAAAATAATAAACTTAATTCTTTACTTACTTAAAAGCGGCGCATTTGGAGAGGAGATATCTGGGGCCTTTTTTATGTTGGTAGGTCCTCTTGTTCTGCCTTCCTTTTGCTGGACCCGGAAGTGGTGATTGTAATGTGTATATTTTTTCCCGGGCGTGGGCGGCAGAGTGTGCATGATGGCGGCGACTCGAGCACATCGGTTGGTGAGGTGAAGTTTAATGGGGGCGGTGGTTAGGCGGCCATGTTGTTGCTTCTCTTCTTTCTTTCCTCCATGCTTCGTGTTTGTCTTGCCTTCTTTCTCTCCACGGGACTTCTTCTGATTCTTCTTCTCTTCCTTCTTCTTGTTCGTTGTTTATATATTTTCTGCTGCGGTTTTCCCTTTTGTTCCCGTTTTCCTCGTCTGTCCCTGACTTCCCTGACTTGGTAACTTATTTATTTGTGACTCCGTTACTTTAAAAAGTGTCCTACCTCCATATGTGTCTCTTGATTTTTAAACCAATTTTGAGTCCAAAATTACATTTATGCAACAACTTTCTACAATCCAGAGTGTCGATAGACGTTTCTCATTCATTTTCATGATGCTTCTATTCATTTGAACCTGGCATTTACAAAGGGAAAACGTCTATTTGTAAATGCCATCTTATAATGAGTAGGATCAGCATGACATTCACAAGAGAAACGTCTTTCAACTCTCTGAATTGACGACATTTGAAGCGATAAAACCATTTTGACCTGACATCAGATTTTAAAAGTATATAACACCATAACGGAACACATTTTGAATATAAAAGTGTTCATGCTTGTTAGTTATTTTATATTTCCCATATTAATACTACATACACAGTATGGAATTGTGACAATATTATTTAATTACTTTCATTGATTACTTATTTTTCTTTATATTGTTGTTATTGATATGTTTTTATATATATTATTGTTTCACACCCGGAAATATATCTGGAGGAAAGTTGAGGGTGGAGGGATCCCGAATGGTGTGGAAATCTATTATGACTTGGGTGAGGTCGTTCCTGAGTAGTTCCAGATTTTTGTATAGCACATAGTTAGATAGATAGATATATAAATACACAGGGATATAATGAGGGATAGACTACCTACGGCTGCTTTCAGAATTTATATTGAAGTGAAGTGCGTCAACAATTGGATAGAATATCCTGGACAACTATTCCTTTAAACTAATAATAGTATCCGTCACTTGAATTAGTTTTTTGCTGATCTCCAATATTTGTATTTTATGTCTGTGTGTGTGTGTGTGTGTGTGTGTGTGTGTGTGTGTGTGTGTGTGTGTGTGTGAGAGAGAGAGAGAAAGGGGGGGGGGTAGCGGTTCATGCCTAAAACTGAACACCTCAGAGGTTGTCGTCAACCCTCCGCTATCCCACTTCAACACAACCACAGATTTGCCAACATTTTTTCAGTAACACTTCCGGTATCTGTTATATTGTTGCAGATGCTAGATCGAATTCATGTGCAATATTTCACATGTTTAGTATGTTTTGTTCTTATAGTCCATGAGCCAAGACCCGAATTTTGGGGGCAAGTACACTTAGGGAGTTCGCAGGACCGCACACCCTAGCAAGACCCAGATCGCAGCCTGGTAGTTTGCACGCAGTGCATGCATGAAGAGGCAGTCCTCACAAGGAGGGAGTTGACTTGACTCTACCTCTCCACGTCTTGCACAGAACAGCTCATACCGAAGCTTGTTTACCTTAGTTGTGTGGGTAGATGGTAGGTACATGTGGCAGGTGATTTCCTGTAGCTTCTCAAAGAGTTCAGGAGACACTTCCCATGAGCGTCCAAGTTCGTGAAAAGCATGCTGGTATGTCTTGTCCATCTTCACCTGCTTGAGTGTCGTCATCTTCCCTCGGCCAGCGAATGCACTGACGGTATCACAGCCTGTAAAGGCATGCATACCAATCAATGAATCACACACGCTGCCTCCCAGTGTGCGGCTCAGTGTGGTGATATCCAGGAATCTTGTCCGGTTCTTCGTCCCGCACTTCTGGAACAGATGGGATGGGATCTTGTGGCACATGCCAAGACACAACACCATGACGTCTGTATCTTCTGCAGTGATGATGACAGACTTGTTCCCAGATTCTGCTGCATGAAGTGCATGGAGAAGAAGGCGTGTGTCTGCTTCTTCTTGAGTTGACTTAAGCTCAGGAGCCTCTTCCCACTGCTCTTTGGTGATCTTGAAGCAGCGCTGCTCACATGTGACATACAGCTCCTTGTCCTTGAGCTTCTCCCTGTGCTGTGGTGCCTTCCATTCTTCTACCAAGAACTTGATAAGACTTGCCTTGTTGGAGGAACTACCGAGTAACTTTCTCCACTGCTGGATGTTGTGCCCAGGTTGAATGTTCTTGAAATGAATTCCTGTGCCTGCACTTCTTTTGGCTCGTTCTGCATCCTTGATGGATGTCTCCTTGTAGATATCAAACACAACATCAATGCGCCTGCTCTTAGCACCTTCATGAACAGCGTGACTCAGTGCTGTACCTGCAAGCTGTGAAAAAATTTTGTCGTTTCCCTTCAGTTTGTGGACCAGGCTCTTCCCATCAATTATGGTAGCAGAGGGCTCGGGTATCACTTCTGCAGGAGAAACATTCCTCTCTAACTCCTTTGCGAGGGCAGCCTTGTTGGTCTTGCGGAGAGACCCATCACCGCTGGCAAGTGCCCAAGGCAAAGGCCCCAGGGGATGAGCCAAGACATCACTCATTTTGAGCTTTCTGTTCTCGGCAACAAGGATCATCTGGCGTGAACGTTCTCAGTTTCGTCTTCGTCATCGTGTCATGAAACTGTATAGTTGGCGTATCGATCTCCAGGCGCTCTTCCTTGAAGGCTTGATATGCATCCTCTCCTATTCTGTAGGCCCCTAGAAGGTCTTTGACAACTTCTGGTGGTGCCATAGTCGCAGTTGACAAACTGACAAGATCTTCTTGCTCTGCGTTGAAGGGGTTCAACCAGCTGGTCTCCATCAGTTGAACTAAAGATTGGACATCGGCCTCATCTCTTCTAATCCTGGGCATCTGTAGGTCTGGGTGGCTGAAGTCAGTATTCCGTCCAAAGGGATTCTTGCTACCGATCTGGACCGAAAAGCCACCTTGCATGAAGTGTTCATGGACCTCTGGGCAGTCGAGACATCAAGGCATAGTAGTAGGTTAGGAACCGGGCATAGTTCACTTTGTCATAGGCAAAACACCACGGTATCATCTGTCGGATTGCTCCTAGGTGGAGCATCCAGTTGCCTTCTCTGGAGGCTCGAATTAAGTCCAGCATGATCTCAACCATGTCCAGGTATGACATCCAGAATGCTGAGAGGTTGTGTTCATCTCTGAGGGTCTCAAGATAAACTTGGAAAAGCTTCATGATATGTGTGCATGATTCACTCTCCATCAGCTCTTGAAAGAGTCCCTGAGACACATTGCTGTGAAAGCTGTTGATGTCCTTCAGTGTTTCATCTAGATGGTGTATGTCCCTTGAATGGTTTTCTTCTAGCCATGAAAGGAAGCCTTTCCATGCAAGCCTCATCAGTGCTTCATACACGAGCTTGTGTAGTCTCACTGCTCTGTTGTACCTCTTGCCGTTCATCACTCCTGTTCTGCGATGATACCTGATTCCACACACAGATCTCTAAGACCTGCATCTTGAAACCTCTTTCCTATGGTGGAGATGAGATTACAGATTGTGTGGAAGACGCCCATCCTGATGATAATGTTCTTGAACTTCTCTTGTTTCCAGATAACTTCGGCAGCTTTGGCATAGAGTGCTTGATCAAACACGCACACAATCTTGTTAAGCTGTAAGGACTGCATGATAGCATGCGTTTGTTCCAAGATTTCATTAACGGTGGACATTTCTGTTGCGGGAGCATTGATAGTGGGCAGGTAGCTTACAGTGTCCTGAACCACTGCAATGTCTCTGCGCATTTTGATGTTGAACCCAGTCCAACTGCTGATGGACTGGTCCTAAGCCAGATATGGTTCTTTGTCTTTGAATCCTGGACTTCCTTGGTAGTGTCGACATACGCAGTCTCAATCCTAGGTGGCCCTGCCCGCCGCCCAACATTGTATATTGGCAGCATTGATGATGTCTGAGTGATGCTTCTTATCTTGGACTTGGTAATCTCTGGCAGGACTTTCTCTGGCACAGAGCCTGCAACCTTGGACTGGACAGCAATGCCATTGACTCTATGAGAAGTACCTGCTCCACTTAGGGTCTCTTCAAGTCGGTCAATGTTATCCCAGGCCAGGGTTGTGAACACACCAGGGTAGATGTTTGCACATTGAGTAAGACACACAGTGACCAAGACGATTCAGAGTTCGGATCAGTTCTGTGTTTCCTGTCAAAGACTTTACAGCATTGGTCAGCAGTACGTGCTTGGGTGGTTTTGTCTTGCCACTGGTAACAGCAAAGACCAAGTCACTGCCAAAGGAAGTGGCAAGACGTTGAGCTCTTTCAGAGGGAGTTTCACACTCACACTCTCCTGTCAGCAGGGTGTGCAGGAATTGAGTGACTGCTGCAGGAATGACATTCTGATCTGTATCGGGAGGCCATGGCTGACTCACATCTTGTTTATTGATCTCATTCCTCAGCTGCATTCCTGCTTTGGTTAAGACATCTTCAGAGTTAGCTGCTCTTGCTTCTTGCAGGTCTTTTGCCATTTTGTGTGCTTGCCGGGCAAGGTCGTCCATTGAGAGGCTGCGTGGATAGATTAGAAGCTTTCCTTTCTCATCTGGGACAAAGCGTAGTGATTCTCCAAACTCGGTTTCAATCTTTCGGCGAACATGTTTCTTTGTCGCTGGTTTCAGTTGGATAATACCACGGGACATCATGGATCTCTCAAGCCTAGATGTGAGGTTTGTCATAGGCAGTACCTCTGGGTTGGGGAATAATTTGGTCCTTATATACAAGCAGAGTTCCTCGAGGGCTTCTGTCTCAACCTCTTCGTAGCGTGCTTCCTCGCTTTCTTCCTGATTTTCACCTGCACCCGACCTGGCGGCCGCTGGGAAATCATCTTTTGTGAAGAGTTTGTAGCACGACTTGTGGTAGTGACCCTCTGCAGCAACAAGGTCTCTGCTAACTAAACCAAGGATTCTCTGGTTGAGTTTCCTTATTGCTGCTCTGCGAATCTTCTCATCTGCTCGTAGCTCAACACACTGTATGAGTGGCTCCCTTGTCTTTGTTTTTTATGTACTTGCTTGACTTCTCGCAGAAGATACATACTTTGGCATACACCCTGCTAGTACTAGGGGCATCCCTTGATGCCCTCCTCCTGGGGTCGACGCTTGCTGATTCTATCTTGACACCCTTGGCAAGGATAGAATCCAGTGACTTCTTCATTGTAAAGAGACTACGACATTTACGGTGATAATGTATGTGTGGTATTCCTCCTTCTTCAAGGCCCTTGGCTGCTTCCAGGACTGGATCATGCTGCCTGATTTCTGCAGCCCTGAGCAATGTGTTCCAGGAGTCCAAATCCTGTGGTGACACCAGAGCATCGCTGTCATCATCAGAGCAGTGGATGATACAGTCGATCCGTGCTCTCTTCCTCGCAGACAGTCGACACACACCTGCAAAAAATATCACCATTAAACCATGAACAAACAAACACATTACATGGAAACCACTCTACATATGTTTGCTCCTTCCAATAATAAATTATCCCCAAATATAACAAAAAATCCCCAAATATGAAATAAACCCCTAAATATGGAGAAACTTGAAATACACATCGGAATAATTCTTGTAGAGAATCAAATAAGCTACAAGAGCTGTTAGAATATATTTTTCAATGTTCCCCATATTTAAGGATTTATTCTAGATTTAGAGGAAAATACCCAAAATATAGAGTATATTCCGAAATATGAGGAAATTTGAAAAATACCTAGGAACAACTCTGGTAGAGAATATAATTCTACATAGGTGTTCAAAGTTTCGCGATGATTGTGTGATGGATTTTAAAGAAAATGAGGAAAACGCCGAGCGTCACGCTAAAAATCTTTATTTTTGGGTAGCGCCCCTATTGCATCAAAAAAATTAGACTAAGCTACCAGTGCGAGAAGGCTATCATATCTTAATGTACTTACAGTCACTCTATAAACATTTTAGTACCATTCGTGTTTAGTCACCCCAGGTGGTACCGATATCTGGCCTGGCTCATGGACTATTATAAAGGTTAACTAATGAGGTGTCAGACTAGAATTGAAGATACAAACTATGGAGAAAGTTTATCTCCTGTAATATCGCCCCATCAACCCTTTGTCTAGACTCTAGGGACATGTCCTTATATCCCGGATGGTTAAAACACTAATTAAGTGAACTCTCTTAATGATCGTAATGACTGACCACTTGTGAGTTTCCAGTTTCGGGTGATAGGTTAGTTGGAGACATAAACATCAATATTTAGCATTAATACATAACTTATGTTAGTTTATATTTAATGGAAAGTCTAATTAATTTAATTATATGTATGTATATCTACTCTACAACCGTACTTCAGTCCTCAATTCAGCAAAATATTGATTTTTACGTCTCCAACATCTGTACAGCCCGAAACACTCAAGTGGTCAGTTATTACGATAATTAAGGAAGCTCAAGTCATAAGTACTTTAATTAACCATCCGGGATATGGATGATTAAATACAATTGTGTCAACTTGACAATTTCCATCATAGCTACAATGCAAACAACACTAAAACTCAAACTCTTATTTATGACTACTAACTTAATACTGCAATTGTTTTTCTGATGACAGGTACTATGCTGCGATGTCATAAGCTTGCTTTGACTTTCTAAGTCACAAGTTACGAGCTATTTTGCAATCCAAGTTCACACTTTCAAACGCTATAATATTAAGATAAGACATTCAATTTTCTATACTACACAAACTACTGTAATACATTAATTAACGCTCACAGTCTTGTTTTTACCATCACGTGTTCAAGTATTTTTACCACAACAGTAATTTCGTCAGTCCTAAATAACGCTTTCGGAACCATTTTCGACAATCCAAGAGTTGATAGATGTTTCTCATTGAGTCTCATATAAATACAAATCATGTATAAATGACATTTTCTGACATATAACTATCTATTCGTAAGTTACACATTCAAATGAACATAATTGAAATTAAAATCAAATGCAAAACGACCATCATCCCACTGGATTGCGCAAATTGGCTATGCATCGTAAATGTGTTAAGAAAGCCTTAGCAAAATTATTCACATTACTGCACACAACCGAGTACCTGTATTACACACGTATACTGCGTACCAGATTAATTGTGTGTGTGCTGTAGTAAGGTGATGTTGTACAGCCTGAAGTGTTGGTACATGTTCAGCCAATTCATATGACTGGAACAGCTGTCTTAGCCCAGGGAGATCACCGACACCTGGTGGAACACAGACAATGTGTATTGGAACATGAAGGGTGGCAGTCAAGGAAAACTTCCAACAGTACCATGTATATTATAAATATATCTATCTATCTATCAATATATCTGTCTATCAATATATCAATTTTGTTTATCTATCTATCTATCCACTATAAGATTAATTAGGAATCTGTCAGACCCAAGGTAATTAAAAAAACAATTGCTGATACAAGAACATGTGTAAATCTGTAGTTACTAACAATCATTCAGCCGAATATGTTTATGCCAAGAAATATACTCAAAATTCACTGGTTGTTGCCACTTTTATTTTACAATTAATTTTACAATTAATATGATAATTAAAACATACTTTAGAATCCCCACTCTTTCCACGTTCATTATGCAACACATTATTAGTTTCCGAATTTGTGTGTTGAAATTCTGCGATTATTGTACTAAATGTTTTTAATGACCAATAACTATTATTATGTGTTATTTATTATTGTATGTGGTAGATATGTCGAGTTAATGCCCCTCTCTTCAATTTTCACAATAATTATCATCAAGGTGTACGATGAACTTGAAATTTTGGCTGCACATACATCTCAACAAACCCTACGATTACTACATGCCCTTCCTAATTTGAACAAAGTCACCTAATGATAGCAAACATATAATAAAAACTCCATTGTAATGAAGGGCTAAATAAAATCTCGACTGGGGCTGATATTAAGAAAGTTTTTGAACCCGCGACACTGAGGAGGAAACGAATTAATACAAAACAAGAAACACTGAAGCCCACCAAAACCAGAACAGACACTTCACAGCCATAGCAGAAACTAATATCAGGAGAGTAAACAACAACACATTATTATTTAATACACACATATACACACACACTCTCTCTTGCAGTCAGTGTGATAATACCTATTAATGTTATCTTGGTTACCATATGAAGATCATATTCAGCTTAGGAAGTACCGGTGGGAGTCGAAATAATCATCATATATGTTTTACTCCTTCGTTTTCTAAAAAACATTCTAAAGCTGAATACAATTAAAGGGATTTCCAAAATATAATGAATGTGCTGCAGTACAGCATGTAACAACAAATTTGAGTAAGATGCTCTCTTTCGGCCAGAATTAAGGTCCATTTTTTATGAGATATGAGTGAATTATTATGTTTTATATAGTTATTTCCAACTAAGCTACATAAATATTTTGTTATTGGCAACTAGACTACAGAGATATATCCTGCGTTGGGTGGACTACTATCAAACTTGACATTCTTGGCTGTTGCTAGTCTAGAATTTCTGAAACATGCTGAAACTACTGTAGCTTGACACCGATCGACCTAGTTTTGTTTAATTTGAAATACTTCTCTCACGCGAGAGTTATATGGTAAATATAGTTTTTGTTTAATGTAAGAATTGTTCGCAGTATGTTTTTTATTCCTTGGCTTGAAGACACGTTTGGCTTAATTTGGGATTTCACTTAGAGTAGTTTGAGCGGGCAGCTCTTGAATACGATGACAATGAAAATTAACAACATGCAGTCTAAAGACTGTCGCGTGAGAATGTTATATGGTTCTGGTAATATATATTGGTAAGGCATTTTAGCTACAATTCTGGTATATTATACTTTGAGAGAGAGAGAGAGAGCGATCAGAGGATATGAGTGTGTCAGAGAAAACCTAGACATAGAGAGCGATAACACAAATAATGAGAGATATTTTGATACAGCAACTAGGCAACCGATAGATTATTTTGGGTATACGGAATTTTACAAGACTATAAAATGAAGCTGCAAGACCGAAACTGCCGAACACGATACTGGTTCCTGGTTTTCTTACTTTACATATATATGCGTGCATGTCGTTGTCTGGGCCAGACATGTGTGTGTCTTGGGAACCTTCAGAATATTGGGACCTGACAAATCTTCTACAGTAGGACATTTGGGGGTCAGCTTAGGTCATGATAGGCAATTTTGGATAGGTTTGTTGTATGATCAGGTTATGTATAATGACTACACATCAAGAAACAAAATTAATAAAACTAGCTCAACTCTATATGAAGCAATAATTCTTACTCTTCCCTTGACTCGTCTTTTTTGTTTATCTACTTGTATGCTTCCATTAAGGGGAGGCTAGACCTTTGGGGACCCTGAAAGCATTATTTTTGTTTGTGCTAAAATCCTTCCTACAGTGAAGGAAAGTGCAAGTGAGGAGTATAAATCACCATCTGATATAACCCCAAACCCCTTCCTCCCTCCCTCCCTCCCTCCTGTGCGTGTTTTTGCTATTTCTGCGATAAATGTTTTATCGACATGTAAAATCAACTGTTCTCGTGAATATTGTGAATATTACTCGATATCGTCCATACTTTGCAGACAAGCTCCATATGTATCTACGCAACTGTGCATAAAAGGAAAGTGTGTTTACAACTATGGTTTTCTTTCAGCAAATGTTTTGTTTTTGTAATATAGGGCCCCAATACCATACACATACAGTACATTCAATATTTTTGTCCACGGCTTGTATGAATCATTGGGGAATACTAATATTGCACATTTGTAGGTAATATAGTTAGGCTACTTTAAACAAAAAACAGGCAATTTCTATAGGTAAATATAGGATCCTTGTATTTTATATTAGTATACAAAGGACTGCGCTGCTGCGCGCTCGCACACATAAAGTGATGAAAATTGCACCAGATATTCCTTAGAACACTGGGATCAAATACTATACACGTTTACACAATACTGGGTATATAGCTGGGATTAGCCCCACAAGGTCTAGCCTCCCCTTTATTCAATAATCTTGTATTTCAATATAGTGCATTACCACAAAGCCCACCGAAACGTCAATAAAATACCCTCATTGTTCCCTGATTAAATAGCACTGTATGAATATTCCCATATTCAAAATATGCTATAGGGGTGCAATGCCTGGTGAGTTATCTGCTCAACAGGTGGCGTTGTGTGTGTGTAAGTGTGAGAGTCCGAGTGTAGTGGGTGAGACAGTGAAGCACGGGAACGAGATGGCTTCAGGGATGGGGTCGTTTCGGGCCATGAGTGAGCACCGTGCCTCATGTGAAGGCAAGATGGCAGGTGCTCGTTGTGCTCTACGTGCTTCACATGTCTCACTCCCTAGACTGGAACAAGACCTCACGGGCTTCACTGTTCATTGTAAAGCGGTGAATGTTAAGGCTCTCAGCCTATGCCCGAGAGGAAGTAAGTTGGAATATAGAAAAAAAAAAAAAAAAAAAAAAAAGTCAGGTAATATATTATGTGTTCTTCAAACTCTTTGATAGTGAATATCTCTTTCTCTCTCTCTCTCTCTCTCTCTCTCTCTCTCTCTCTCTCTCTCTCTCTCTCTCTCTCTCTCTCTCTCTCTCTCTTCTTCGTTGATGTCCTTATTTCAGGGCAGATTGTGTTCTCGTAAATCATTCCTCGTTTTGTTTACATTACCTTTAACGTTTGCTTTTGAGGGTGAATGTGTGCCTGAGTGTGTTTGCTTGAGCGTGTATGTATTATTATGTGTATGTATGAATATCTTGCTGGATATTTTGTGTATTTGTATATGTGAGTGTATGAGCCTACTTAAGTTTATTTGTGCTCTTGTGTATGAGTGTGAGTATATTGTAGTTGTACTTGAACTTGTCCGACGTAATGAAAGTATTATGGAACGTCATGTATTCATAAAGTGTTATGGTTTAGTGTTTGCCATTTTTTTAAGGTTTCTTTATATATTCGAAGTGGCTACGGGAAACCACTGGTGGTGTCCCGTAGCCCACCCTCACTGGCTGGGCTGCGTGACACTCCCAGTGGTGTCTCGCAGCCCAGCCACACTGGGTAGGCTACGGGACACCACCACAAGTGTTCCACGTATACAAAGCTTGATTGTATAGCTAAATTTGTTCATATCGTATTTCCATCTATTTTTTCTTAGTTTAAACACATGCCCTTTGATCCTACCAGGTTACCTCACAACAAAGTCTTTGTAAATCGTTGTTATATACCCATCACAGGTCTTCTCCTCCAAGCTTGGGAAATTGAGATTCTTCAGTGGGTGTGTGTGTGTGTGTGTGTGTGTGTGTGTACAAATGAATGGTAACGGTGTGGATGGAAATATTTACGAATGGGTTTGTGAATGAAAGTACGAAATGTTTCTGTGATTGTGAATATAAAGGTGTGTTTGTGTAAGTGTGTGTGTGAGCACGTGGTTGTATGTTTGTGAGTAGAATTATACATGGCAGGGTAGGTGCTTTTAATAGTGAATCCTTGTCCACTTGTAAATGAAAAAGTGTGTGTGTGTGTGTTGTATAATATATAATATATATGTATATCTGCCATGGTCAGGTTACATACAGACATAGGGAAGATAAAGATTGGGAAATGAGTGAGACGGGGCGACACGATCTCACCTACGGTTTTCAAGTGATCTTTAGAATGTGTTCATGAAAAAAAGGAATACATACAGATGGGGAATACCTTAACCACTTCGAATTTGCAGATTACAAAGCAGAAAACCTTACCTTGTTGCTTTTAATGCTCCCGAAACCCAATTTCTCCATCTTACTACCCGTCCGGAACCGCCAGAAGACTATCGCTTATACTTCAACAATACAAACATCAATCAATCATCTTCTCTCAATATTCTTGGTGTCTCTTTTTCTTCTGCTCTTACTTAGAAGGACCATATTACCAGTCTTGCTAAGGCAGCCTCCCAGAAGCTAGATGTGCTCAACCGCCTCAAGGAGTTCTTTACCCCTGCTCAGCTTCTTGCTCTGTACAAGGGCACAGTGCGTACACACGAAGTTTGAAGCAATTTAAGTCATAGGAAGAGTGAAAGACTGATTCTGGGAGAGAGTTCCAGAGCTCAGCAGTTGTATAGAAGAAAGACTGTACCCTAGTACCAAGCATATATAAATTCAATAATGTCCAACTCCAATATCCTTACAGTTATATTTTAGCAACTACTATTAATTAGTACTACCTCCTCTCCCCAAAAGTGAATATATATATATACCGGTATATATACCGTATATATATATAATGTATTTAAGGTGTGTGTATGCGTGAGTGCGTGCGTGTGGGAGTCTGCAGAAAGCCGTTTGGCGCACACACCCAACCCAGAATTGGAAAGCGTGGCAAAAACATTCAGATGGAGAGAGGGGATCGAAAAAAACTGCTGGGCACTGGGGAAACATGACATGCAGTGATTGGCAAAATCACGAGAGTCACGGAAAAGGTTATGTGAGGCCTTTTGTGCTTAAAATATTCCGTGTGTGTCTCCAGAGTGCGGGTCCCAGGGATGACCACATTGATTAATTAATTGCATTACCTACAAATATATGGTTGTTGTTGTTGTTCCCCAAGCTGCCTGGCCGAACAGCCCCAAGGCCCCGAGCAAGGCCAAGGCCATAACCGAGCGCCCCCACAGAACCCTCCCTGCCTACCACAATAAAGCCTGGGTGACTGAAGCCACTCCATGGCGGGGAGCTGAGGAGGGTGCGGAAACGCCTGGGAAACCAAAGCACCCAGGGCCCTGTGCCCCTCAGCAATTATGAAGAGAAAGTTGAGGGGCAAAGGAAAAATGTGACGCTTTGGCTTCCAATCTTGGTAGATTGGGAGGTCAATCCACGGAAAAGACGCCGTCACTTGAGATCTAGGAAATACATAATTAAAGGGAACAGTCGGAGTAAGCTATGGGTATGGCAGAGATCGCTCAGTTCTCACTCTGATAGACCAGCCCAGCACCATATGACTAGAACCCAATCCTCTCAGCATCAGCTAGGAAAGGCCCTAGAAAGCCGCCTTTGGCGGGGGGATAGCTCCCCTATTTCAACCTCTTTTGGGGTTGGGCACCCGCCCACAAATATATGGTTAGTGGGTATATATATATATATAATATAATGTGTGTGTGTTATAAACATTATAATAATTATTAGTTATGACTGACTGACTTATTAGTTAATATTGCTATCATATTGCTGAGATACGAATATGTAGAGGAAATAATGATAGAGGTGTTTTAAGTGGATAAAAGGTATCAATAAGAGAGATATGTATATGGTATTATAGCTTAGTAACCTGCCATGTGTCTCCTTCATAAACAGAAAAGAAGAAGAAAAAATAAGAAAATGGGAGCCCGCATAAAGCCGATTGGCCCACACAAGGCAGATCCCTCTTCTCCCAACCCATCTTGTCCATATGTCTATCTAATTGTATTTTGAAGTTCTCTATCGTTCTTGATCACACTATGGCGCTAGGTAGCCTGTTCCATAGGTATATACAGCTCTTACCAAACCAGCATTTGCCTATATTTCTTGAAACGAAAAGTATCCCATTTGAAACCATTTGTTTGAGTTTTCTAGCTATCGCTGAGCTTCAGTACATCTTTCATATCCCCTGTATTTAGCCTATCTCACTTACCCACTTGAACACCTCTATCATATCTATCATATGATATATAATTCTGCGTCTTTCTAACGAATGTAGCCCAGCTTCTTCAACCTGTCTTCATATGGAAGATTTCTAATATTACAGATTATTTTTTGTCATTCTTAGTTGTACTCTCTCCAAGGAATCTATGTTCATTCTGTAATAGGGACTCCAATTTTGAACAGCATAATCCATATGTAGCCTCACTAATGCTAGATAAAATTTCAAGATTACGTCTGCTGTTCTGTTACTCACACTTCTAGATATACATCCCAGAACTCTATTTGCCTTATTTCGAACACTGATGCATTGATTTATTGGTTTCAAATCACAGTGGACGATGATTCTCAAGTCTTTTTCATTATTTGAGTTAGTTATATCCACGTTATCGAAATTGTATCCTGCATTTCCTATCGATTTACTCAATTTGACTACACTGCATTTACCTACATTGAACTTGATCTGCCAGTTTACTACCCATTTGTGTAATATGGCTAAATCTATTTGGGGTGTTCCCATTTTAGTGTTAAATTTACTGATTTTCCTAGTTATTCCTACATCAAGGTTGTTAATATATATATATATATATATATATATATATATATATATATATATATGAGAGAGAGAGAGAGAGAGAGAAAGAGAGAGAGAGAGAGAGAGAGAGAGAGAGAGAGAGAGAGAGAGAGAGAGAGCGGTACAATTTACAATTTACAAGTAGGTGTTAATTTTCTGGATTACCTGGATTAGCTTGAGGTTGGTCAGCGTTTTTTTGTTGTTGGCAACCTTCTTCGGCCGCACTTACATGGTAGCAATATAAATGTTTTATAATGCTATAGATTTACCAATTACAATCCCTATCCTAAATTAACCAAACATCACATTTGGATGCCAATAATCACCAGACAATTTATGCATCATCAATTGAGAAATGTTTCCTATTATCTTCTATGTTGATTCACTATATAAACACACACAAACTCATGCACATTCACATTGTCACGCACAAAATCATTCAGGAACACATATTCGTATTCCTACCCACAATGTCATTAACTCGCATTGCGTGTATTCACCTTGACGAACAAGTTCGCTGATTTATATTCATATATCTACACACACACACACACACACACTTTTAGATTACCACTCGACAACGCACATATATTCGAACATACATTCACAATTACACACTCGCCTTCACATTTCCAATCAGAATACACACGCACCCACATTGATATTCCCTCCCACAATCGCACCCACACTCTAATGTTCTTTCAGAACCACACGCACAAATACATATTCGCATTCCTAATCACAAACACAAACACACATTCACAAAGACAAGTCATGTGAATGACTCTCTCATGCTCTCTCTATCACACACACACACAAGCACATACACACACACTCACACACACACACACATATTGTACATTCATTATTAATTGTGTACATCCATTATACAAACACATATTTCCACTCACAAACGTACAGGCTTTATGCTCGTACATGCACATTCCTACTTGGCCATGCAAGCTTGCACTGCGGCCCCCCCCCCCCCAAACTGGCCTACGCAAGGCAGATCCAGCTCACACCCAATTAATTCATTAAGCTATTCAGTTTATTCTTGAAAGCCTACTGCTACTGAGCTGATCACTTTACAGTGTACTTTGCAATTTCTTTCACAAATATATAATTTTGTTCCTTCCAAATTATGACCCAAACGTACATGCCATTACACACGCACATACATACTTATGTAGACATGCATTTGAACATCCATATAACATTCGTAAACAAACATTTATTTACGCACATATACTGTATTTGCATTACTTTATATTACACTCACAAACATAATTATTTATTTACACTAACACATGTAACTATCCACACATTGACGCACTTGTGCTTGTGAACGTCGTCAAGGTGTCTTAAAGCACGTTAAGCAAGTATGAATGACTTTACTTCTGTTTGATTATACCATAATGGTAACAGATATGTAGACAATAGACATGTGGAATAGGATACCTAGCGCCATTGTCGGATCAAGAACGATAGAGAGTTTCAAAATAAAATTAGATAAACGTATGAACGAGATGGGTTGGGTGTGAGAGGGATCTGCCTTGTGTTGGCCAATCGACTGTCTGCAGACTCCCATATGTTCTTATAAGATCGATATGTAATACGAAGAATATACACACATATATAACGGCTATATATAAGCCTAGTTAGATGTATAAATAGGTATGTGTGAGTGTGTGTGGCGTAGGGAGTTGAGTGTGGAATAAGTCTGTATATACAACATGTAGGATTATAATTTAATAAAGTCCAACGTTTTTAATGATAATATAAATAATAATCCAAAGAATTTCGATTCAACAGTCTAATTGGCTGAATTATATGGCGATAAATACGAAAACACTTGTGGTGGTGTCCCGTAGCCTACCCAGTGTGGCTGGGCTGCGAGACACCACTGGTCACGCAGCCCGGCTACGGGACACCACCAGTGGTGTCCCGTAGCCCAGCCTCACTGGCTGGGCTGCGTGACACCACTGGCGGTGTCCCGTAGCCACTTCGTTATATATTAGGTAATATCTTTGTATGTGTATTTATATAACAATGATAATATTTATAATAATAATAATAATATTATTATTAAAACAATAATAATAATATTATTATTAAAACAATAATAATAATAATGACAATAAGTGAAGAAATATTCCCTCGAGCCTATCAGGTGGGAATTTCTCAGGTGTGCCACGGAAAAATTCAGATGACTTGCTATTCTGGTAGCCCGAGGCTCTCCGCTAATCACAAGCGTCCCCTGACGACCGCCGACTCATTTTTGCCACCTCTAAAATGCCCAGGCTATAACTAGCCCTCATTTGACTCTCGCATCTTCTATCCCTGTAAATAGTGTTCAAACACAACGATGCCATCATCTTACTCCTGTCAGCCACTAAAAAATATGGAAAACACTTTCCCGGGAAGGTATTGTAATGAAGTGAATGAAGAGGAGTATAATGTGTAAGGTTCAAAGGTGCCGACTGGGCCGTGTTGACACACATTGCGCGACTCAGCCAATCACTGGCCAGCGTAGCGGGAGAGGCGGGTATATAAGGAGGGGGGCGGGGCTGGTTTAGACCACTTCACCATCTCCTCGTACAACAGCCTCTGATTCACCACCATCATCACTTGTCAACTCTGCAGGATCAGCAGCAGCCCCGTCACCATCACCTGCTACCTTAGACCATCCAGTGACAGCCTTCTCCTCTGCATTGTCTGAATACTCTACCATGGGAGAAGAAGTCGATGTGGAGAAGATCGAGGAAGATGGGGATGAGGACATCGACTTGGCGGTGACTGCCAGCGAGCTGGAAAAGACTTACTGCGAGTTGACTATGGAGATTCAAAAGACTGTGGCAGCAGGAAAACGTCCCTCACCAGCAGTCCAAAGAAAGCTGACAAAGTGCCTACACCATAAGCCTCAACAACTATACAATGGAGCAACTTGGTTGAGCCCAAGAACTTTTTATCTTCTACTTTACTTCTCATTTCTTAACTTACTCTTCCTCTATCCAATTACTCTACTCTCCTACTTTACTCCAGCCATCAGATCAGATCAGATCAGGTGGAGTCAGACGAAGGCATGGGGCAGCCTGAGCAACAATTCCTCTTTAAAGACACTTCCTTCCCAACCATCATGGGGGGATAAAGGAAGAGAACAAAATGGGCCAGCAAGATATATTGGAGGCAGCTTATCAACAAAGCAAGGAGAAAATAAATAGCTCCGCTGCTGCCTGGATCCACATGCAGTATCCGGTCGTGTGCCACCAAATAGCACGCTTACACACAGTATCCAGAGCAGTCCAGAATAGAAACCAGGTGGAAATGGCAAAGAGGAATGAATAGAAGCAGAACAAGAAATTTTATAATGGACCATCACGAGCCCGAAAAACTTATAAATAGAGGAAATGTTTGACAGCCCGTCCTAAGCCCTTTAATAATTGACATTAATTAATCCGACAACCCATTCATAAAAATGTTTGACAATTGATGAAAAAACAGCAAAGAGTTGGTGTATAGCTGTTTTTGGGTAGTATAGCGGAAGCAATTCAGTTAGCAATAGTGACAGGCAATTATAGGAAGATCAAGAGATAGTTAAATATCGGTTTATAATGCCTAAGAGATTTCTGTAGCTGATCTTATCTTGACTCAATCAATAGTTTGGTAAGTATGTACACTACTGTTGAAAAAGCCAGGATTATGTAATAGAGAGTTTGGGATATACGTGACCAACTTTTAGATTTTAGAGACTTTAGATCGGGACGCACGCAGGCGGCTACCAAGAAGCTAGGATTATATAAACAATGGTCCGGGACGTACGAATCCTGATATCCTGTAAGTATAGGCTGATCAGACGAATGAACTAATGTAGCTCGATCTTAGAAGTAGGCAATAACGAAATAATACCTGCAACTTATGCAGGCTAGCAGGATAGGAATTGTTATAGAAGAGCTTTAGTTGGAGTAATAGATAGGACAGGCAAGCAGACCTCCATATTTGGAAAAATGTATGTTATAAGAAAACTATTTTATCATTATATATACAACCTCGTCGGAAGCATGCTATCGATCGTGCATAATATCTATCATACGATAATTATCGTATGATATATATTACGCACGATCGATAGCATGCGAATAAGATATAGCCTATTATAATAGGCTATATTTTATTCGCATAGTTTCTTTTGGTTTAATTAATAGTTATTGTACCTTGAGACTGCAGTCGAAGTCAAACTCTGAATAGTTATAGTACAGATATGTTGTAATGGGAATAATAAACTCTGAAGGAAAATGTACACTGTATCATTGTAGGTATTCAAACTCTTCAAGTCTGAACATATTTCGACCCGGATCGAAAATCATTAATTGTGAGGAATATTGATTACGTTTAAGTTTGTTAAATAAAGTACAAACTTCTGAACAACTTTCAAATTATTCCAACCCTATTAGTATAAGTATTTATACAATATATACTACAATAATAATATTGATAATCACCATCATCGTTATCGTCATCATCATTGTCATAATAAAAAAATAAAAAAAACATAATATTAATAATAATAATAATAATAATAATTAAAGTTGCAAGCAACGTTGTCCGAGGTTCGAGCGGTTTTGAAAGCAGGGTATTGTGTTGGATACAAAGGCTGTGTCACAGATATCAAAAGATCATTTAGCTTATCGGGCATGGAGAAACTACAGAAGGAACAGATTGTGCAAACAAACATGAGCGAGAGAGATTGGCTGTATAAGGGATCTGCCTCTATTTGTTTAGTAACAGAGTTGTAGATATGTGGAATAGGCTACCGAGTGCTATAATGGGATCAAGAACAATAGAGCTTCAACTTGAAATTAGATAGAACGAGATGGGTTGGGTGTGAAAGGTATCTGCCATGTGTAGGTCAATCGGCTCTCTGCAGACTCCCGTTTCCTTATTTTGTTTATGTTCTCATTTGTGAGGGAGAGAGAGAGTATGGCAAGAGAGAATAGGATGTCGTAAACGTAAGGAAGATAGCGATAAATATGAGAGAGAGCGGGGGATGGATTGGGTGTGAAAGGGATCTGACATGTGTGGG
This sequence comes from Paralithodes platypus, assembly GCA_032716605.1. Taxonomy (NCBI): domain Eukaryota; kingdom Metazoa; phylum Arthropoda; class Malacostraca; order Decapoda; family Lithodidae; genus Paralithodes; species Paralithodes platypus. The sequence continues at coordinate 6,952,226 of CM064579.1, forward strand.
CCAATCGGCTCTCTGCAAACTCCGGTTTTCTTATGTTCTCATTTGTGAGAGAGACAGAGACTAGGATGTCATAAATGTAAGGAAGACAGAGATAAATGAGAGAGAGTTTTTATGAGATGGGTTGGGTGTGAAAGGATCTGTCTTGTGTGAGCCAATTGGGTCTCTACAGACTCCCATTTTCTTATGATCCTATTTCTTACAATTGTGGTTTGGTTGCAGGTATATGATAACATGGGTTTATAGTAAGTAGTGTAAATAACAGGTAACATTTATGAGATGGGTTGGGTGTGAAAGGGATCTGCCTTACGTGGGCCACTTGGCTCTGCAGACTCCCATTTTCATCTTGGTTGCATGTGTAAGGGATTTGCCTCATTTGTACCGGTGTGCAAACAAACAAGAGCGAGAGAGAAAGAGATTGGCTGTGTAAGGGATCTGCCTCTATTCGCTTGGTATAAGAGTTGTAGATATGTGGACTAGGCTACCGAGTGCTATAGTAGGATCAATAACAATAGAGCTTCAACATCAAATTTGATAGAACGAGATGAGTTGGGTGTGAAAGGTATCTCTCATGTGTGGGCCAATCGGCTCTCTGCAGACTCCCATTTTCATCTTGGTAGCATATGTAAGGGATCTGCCTCATTTGTACAAGTGTGCAAATAAGAGAGAGAGAGAGAGAGATTGGCTGTGTAAGGGATCTGCCTCTCTCGTAACAGAGTCATAGATATGTGAAATAGGCTACCTAGTGCTATAGTGGGATCAAGAACAATAGAGAATTTCAAGAAAAATTAGATATGGGTTGGATGTGAAAGGGATCTTCCTTTTGTGGGCCACTTGTCTCTCTGCAGATTCCCATGTTCATCGTAGTTGCATGTGTAAGGGATCTGCCTCATTTGTAACGGTGTGCAAACAAACGAACGACAGAGAGAGACTGGGTGTGTAAGGGATCTGCCTCTATTCGTTTAGTAACAGAGTTGTAGATATGTGGAATAGGCTACCGAATCCTATAGTGGGATCAAGAACAATAGAGTTCAACATAAAATTAGATAGGACGAGAGTGGTTGGGTGTGAAAGGCTGCCACGGGCATGTCTGGCCACGATTTTGGATATCATATCAAAAGTTGCCCAATACAAAAATGCACCTTGTGTCAAAGTTTGGTCCTGATCCGACAAGCAGTTCCGGAGTTATTGCATAAAAACCTGACTATATATATTTTTATGGAAGCGTGCAATACTTCTTGAACGCCTGATAACGTTGCTTGCTGTTTGAGGGAGGAGGAAAGGTAAGTCACACCACACCAAAATATTTCAAAACTTTGAAGGTCTAGAACTTTGTTATTAAACAAAGCATTTGGCAAAGGGAGGAATTGTTAAAAACCTTAGCCAATACTCTGTTATTCACCAAAAATAAATTTGAATTATAATATTATTTGGTAGGGTAGGTATGTATAGGTAGATTGGCTAAATAATTGGTGGAATTCGTAGGGACTCAAACTGTTTAGAGAGAGTTAAATTAAAAACAAATAATAGATCTGAATAATAAATCGACTATGTTATTAAGCAAAACTGGGGGATGTGTGGAAGCCTATAGACTGTAGACGGTAAACTTTGTGTGGGTAGCGAATACGGTTTTAAAGTCATTTAAGAATAGACAGTTTTCAATGCTGCGGCCAAACTATTCCACCAATTTATATTTTTTTGGTATCAAAACGTTCGGAATCGCGAGCCTCATCCAATTACGCAAACATGGCTTTCATCATCGGCGTAGTTTTCAAGATGTGGAATTTTAAGTGGAATTCGATATTTTTTCAAGATTGCCGGAAAAAAACCTACGTGCAAAAGCAAAACCTTCTCTATAACATTTGCGGAGCATTAGTAGTGGAGTCCATATGCCAAAGCCCAATCATTTCCTATGAGTGGGAGAGACGGTATTTAGGCATCAATTTTTTCGGGAAATCGGCTGCCACGGACCTGTTTGGCCGCCATGCCGGATGTTTAGCATATCTAAAGTTGCCCAATACAAAAATGCACCTTTTGTGAAAGTTTGATCCCGATCCAAAAAGCGGTTCTGGAGTTATTGCGTAAAAACCGGCGTGTAAGAATAATTTGGATGAATAAGTGGGTTTAATGATTACAATAGGGGTTCCTCGTAGGGGTCGAACCCCTAATAATAATAATAATAATAATAATGGTTACAGTGGTAAGATAAACCTGAATGCCAAACTTGTCCTTGGTTGTTCTTGTCATCATCATCATTAGCGTGCATCTGGCAACAATGATTATTAGCAAGTCAAGCTAAACGAATTAAGAATATGAATTCTTTGATTGCCCGAATTCTGTTTTACTTATAGATGGAATCACCTAGGGTAAGCTGGAATAAGACAAAGTAGTTAACAATTATTTGAGAAAAGACAGTTTAGTTATATATATTTGTTTAAACTATTTCAGAGTAAGAGATCCTATCACAACTTAATATATAGGTCTACTGATAGCTAGAAAGCTACTATAATATGTCCTTTGGTAGAAGTGGATACCCTTAGAAGAACAAGATGAAGGTTATAAAAATATAGTAATTTATTAATGCCGAGGACCTACAATATAAGGGAACTTCATACATACTATTTTTTTCTTAGTGCCATGATCACGGCACTCAATTTCGGGAAAATATGTTTTACAAAAGCTTAACAAAGCAATTAGAGAATACTGGATAATGAAGATGTATAGTTAATAAGGTATCAACATTACAAGGGTTTCAGATAAGTGATTAATCAAATATGTATATCTACGTTTTATAAATTATATACAAAATATTGGTTTATGCACATAAACCATTAATAATTGACTTTAAGATGTTTTTGTTTCATAAATTATAAAGTGTGTATGGACAGCATATACCTCCTTAATCACCAGTAACTAAATATAGATAGCTAACTTACACATAGTATTATCAACAATATATGAATTATAATGATTAATTAGTTAAGGTATGATAACAAAATATATCATTATAGAAACTCGTCCACGTGAAAATCAGCACTATGCACAATTCAACGGAAATTACATTACTATCAAAAGCTGCATTTAATTCCGATTATTATGTTATTTAAAAACAATCATCTAAACCAAGCCATCACAATAATTAGTCAAACGAACTACATACTACTGTATGTTTAAAAGTTTCGTGTTTTATTTTTAAAAATAATTCATAATTCGCACCACGCTATTCCAAAGATTATGCAAATTCTCATCCGCGCAAACTTCGTTTTCTGATTTCAAAAAATGAGCCATTATAAAGTTTTCCTCCGAGATTACGAGATTACAAGAGATTGTTACACAGGTCTTCGTGCGAAAAAATCTTATTCAGACATATCCAACGCCAATCTTGCAGAAATGTTTGCCTCTTTCTTTATTCTACGAGTTCTGAACTGATATATATTATAATTATTTGACAATGCTGACATGAAGTAGTATTATATAGTGTAATATTTAAATGTTAAGTTATATATAATGAAATGGTATTAGTGTGTGTGTATGGGGTGGGGGGCAGGGCTGCTAGTGTGTATGTGTGTGTGTTTTTTTTTTTTTTCTTTTCTATGTGAGTAAGGGAGACAAAAAGCTGAACTGCCTGTAGCGAGTGCCTCCCACATAGTTGAAAGAGTGACAGGGCCAAAATCAAGGGACGTTCGAGCCAAAATGCATGGACACACAGAGTTTGAATCAATTTAAGTCATAGGAGGAGGGAAAGACTGATTATGGGAGAGAGTTCCAGAGCTAAGCTGTTGAATAGAAGAAAGTCTGAGAGTAACATTTCACACTTGGGTTGTAGAGTTGCACAGAGTAGGGGTGGGATTGTGTTGCAAGACGGGTACCATGTACCCTACGTAGAGGAGGTGGTATACACTGGGAGAGCTCTGAGGAGCACTGATTATTGTAGTAGCGATAGAATAGCGAGAGAGATGCAACATTGCAGTGAAGAGAGAGAGTTTGCAGAGAGTTGGTGACTGGGCGGGAATTAATAATATGAAAGGCCTTCCTTTCTACTTTGTCTAGGAGTGCGGTGTGAGAGGATCCTCTCCCGCACATGTGAACATTACTCGATACAAGGATGTGTGTTTGTCTTCGATGTTTATTATTCTGCTGCTTCTTTTATTTCATTATGTTAAGTATGCGTTTCTTTATTCGGCTATGTCGGCTATTATAGTTATGGTAAAATGTATATGAGTTGCCACACTAATAATTTTATAACAGCAACGGTAATACGCATATACGTTGCCACACTAATGGTTATGTAATTGTTATGCCACGTTATAATTTAACGTGCTTTCTAGTAATTCCACTTACCACCTTAGGAAAGAACGGGAATCACAACAATCTCACTGGAACACAATTAACTTCAATATTATAAGTTATACAACAATGATAATCAATGGACACAGAATACACAATCAAGGTTCACAAGTTTTATTCCTTAACCCTTGTCTGGTGGCGCCGGACTTAAGTCGGTCAAGAGAAGAAAGGACTATGTGGCGGGGAACGACTTCAGGCGGTGTGCAATTTTGAGCAATATTTGGCTCTGAGAGAGAGACGAGCGGTGGGAGGAGCGTAGGTCCACTCTGACTGCTCGGCACGGCTCTCGCACCACCACTGGGCCCTACTCCACACACACCCACACTCACTGCCTCGCTACACAGGGAATTATGTAAGGAAATTACCGTATTTTAGGGATTTTGCATGAAAAAGAGCACGGAAACAAGGTCGTTTAGGGTAAAACCCCCTGCTTGCCGGGTAGTAGAAGTTACTGACGGGCCCGCTCGTAAGGTGTTAATAGCTAGGGTAAAATCATAGGTCAGAATAACATAAATCAAGATAGAATATCATTATGGAAATTAATTCTTCAATCGAAAATAAATAATGAAATATGAATATGGATAATTACTAAAATAATAATGGTCTAGGAGTATATAAATTAAATTATAAATAGTACATAGAGTAAATATGATGTTTCTACAATAACCACAAGTAAGTGTACACAGAAATGTTAGTCTCAAACAATAAACGGTATTCAGACAGAAAATGGCGAATGCGAGATAGCTTCCCACTGAGGGTAAATAATAGTTACTGCGACGACATACACACAGCACTGAGATTATGGAAAGTAAAATACCGTTTGATTTATGATTAACTTTTACGTTAATTCAGTGTATACAGGAGATTAAACTCACAGAACTCAATGAGTAATAATAATGAATATGAATTCACAAATAGGTTAAATAAATATATTAGTCATGTATGCGTGACTGAAATATCCTCACTGGAAGAAAGGTTAATGCGACGGGAAAATAAGGAGTTGGAAGTAACTCAAATAATACACGGCATGAATTATAAATCATGCAGCATGACAATAACAATAGTCAAATTAAGAGACTGAATAGTAAAACGCTCTGTGAACAACTTATCTATGAATTACGTACCCAATGATGATGTTACATACAAACAAGATCTGAAATAAGGGTTCACTAGTTTTACGTGTAAACAGTGTATGTACAATTTCCCGAACAAACATATGTATTACTCTTCATAAGAATATAGGAGTCTATACCCGAAGAATTATTTATATATTTATCCCAGAGATAGGAGTGTGTTATGTTCTCTATAAATCGAGGTACGGGCACTAGGAGAAGGAAAGAATGAAAAATGTTCAATATTACGTTAACGTGAATCTTAACATATCTTGTTAACCCTTGTTACAATCATCGTTACACTTTACGAAACAAAGGTTACTTAAAGATTTGAGAAAGAAAGGTAGGAGCCTGGTAGAAAATCTGGGGAGCACGTGGTAACAGCGTCAGTTGTCCTACCTATTGTACCAAGGGGCTCGGCTACTTCACACCGCACAGGTAGGCGATGCTCTCTCTCTCTCTTGCCTTCTTTCTTCGGGTCACTAGCTACACTGGTATGCACTAGTTTGCACTGGTTTTATGACTGCTTAAGGGGAGAACTGGCTAACCCCTACGGAAGTCTCGATACGAACTAAGTATACTAGTTAAGTATGTTGTTCCTAAGAAGTACTCGACTATATAACCTCAGTTTTGCCTAACTTTACCCTTGGCACGGGTAGGTCCTATCCCTTTTCCGGTTAGGGTTAAGTGGCTGGTTTCTCGGGGTAGTAGGGACATGGGGTCATGTTTTATTTTATTTATCCGAGGTTAGGAGTCGCACTAAAATTATGTGAGGGATATCTTTGTACGGGGTAGACATTATCCATTTGTTTGTATTTGGTTTGGGCTTAGAGCTAGCTTGTTGGGGTGATGAAAAAAGGATATCTGTTTGAGGAACAAACAGAGAATTTGTAGGTTGTATGGAGGTGACTTTTGGGGAAGGGGAATAGGAAATTTCTGTTTGTTTGCTTGCTTGACTTCCATGATTGTGTTCGTGTTGGTCAGGAGGTACAGGAAGATAGTGAGGGGGCTGGTGGCGAATTTACATATACATTTCCTCAGTACAGGTTAAGTCTGCCTCGGGGTAAGGTATATCTTGATGGAGGGTGAGGGCGCGTTTTCTATCGCGCTACATTGTTGAAGCGCAGTCTAGTAGAACGTGATTTACAGAAAAAGGGTTTTCTGAGGGGGTACTAATACAACTTGATGTATTTTTCTCTCTTGGCATCTCAATAATAGCAAAGGTAAAATGTATGAAAAGCCTGACTCGACGGATATATATATTTTGGCTCTAACTCCATGAACCATGTTTAATGACTGTTGTATTATTATTATATACTAATTTCGTACAAAATCAAAACATGTATTCATACGTTTATAGACTGATTTTGTCAGAGTGAGCTTTGATGATCACTTCTAAAATATCAATGGAAAGTACATGGAGGTAAATATGTAAGACATACTGTAGTGGATATCAGGGCGTACATAGTTAATTAGTATCATTAGGGAGTTTGTGGACACCATCTTTGTTAACCATCGTTTCAACATTTGCACATGTCATTTTGATGATTTCTAACATGACAGAACACTTATAACGTGACAATAGCTAATTTTATAATAGTAAGACAAGATACATTACTATGCTATATACTGTATAATGGCTTGGGATATAAGATTCTCCTATGTATTACATTACATACAAATAAGGGAATGACTAATTAGCGTTGCGTCTTCGAAATATTAAAATGGCTAAAACAATTGGGTAGGGGCCATTGTTGATATGTGGCTTGTTCTCACTCATTTATCTCTCTCTCTCTCTCTATCTCTCTATTGCTCTCTCTCTCTCTCTCTCTCTCTCTCTCTCTCTCTCTCTCTCTCTCTCTCTCTCTCTCTCTCTCTCTCTCTCTCTCTCACATTTGGTGTCAGTAATTTTAGCCTCCATATTTTTTATTTTTTTCAATATTCCAACTACTCCCTCTTGGGCATAGGCTGAGAGCCTTTACACTACACCGCTGAACACGGTGAGGCTCGTGAGGTCTTGTTCCAGTCTAGAGAGTGAGACATGCGAAGCACCCCGGCTCGAAGCAACTCCATCTCTGAAGCCGCTTCGCCTCTGCGCTTCACAGTCTCATCCCCCACACTCGGATCCTCACTCTCAGAACGCCACCTATTAAGCAATTAACTCACTAGGCATTGCCCCCCTGTAACATATATTCTATCTATCTATCTATTGCCTGACGCCGTGATCCCCGTCCCAGTCAGGCGACGCCCCTCCACCCAACTAGCACCGCCTTCATCCATATACTTCCTCACTCCATCATTCCACCTCTCCTTCGGTTTACCCCTCCCTCTCTGTCACTCCACCTCGCTCTCGTACACCTTCTTAGTCATTCTCTCGCTTCCCATACGTTCCATATGGCCGAATATTCATACAATGCTATATAATCAGGGAACAATGAGGGTATTTTTTTGGCATTTCTGTGTGATGTGGTAATGCACTGAAACTAGGAACAGCATAAAGTCCATCCCAATAATATCTTCCCATTGACATAGTGGGATTCGAACCCGGGTCCATTGGATAACCAGTCCAGTGGCAAGACCACTGTGCCACACCTCCCCTAAATACCAACCGTACCGATCACAGGTTCGTCAGTATTTGGTTCTGCAATAATTTCCGGACAACGGGCTTTGAATAATAATAATTTGGAACAATCCGGACCAATAGTTATAATATCGGGAAAAGGTATTATAGTAGTTATTACATCTTGATTTGATTATCTTAAGCTGAATAAAATAGTCTAATACCAGCGATAATATATTGGAATAATGACCATCGAACTCAAACGGCTATGAGTGTTTTGTGTATTGTTCAGGTATATACAGTATTGTGTATCTTATTAACTTTTATATACGAATTTGTAAAGAAATAGATGAAAGTTATGTATTTTGTAATATACTATAATGTTTTGTTCTGTTATATTTAAAATTAAGGCCTAGTATTATAAATACTGTATGTCAGGTCAGGTCAGGTGAAGGTATTGAGGGATAAGCTTTTACTACGGCACCTCGTAGGTACTTTCTAATTTTCCTTTTTTTCGGAATAGTTTAGAGAGGGGAGAAGGAATGATGTAGAGAGAGGAAGGTAATGGAGTGTCTTTGTTGGGTGTGTTATTAGTCTGTATACGTCGTCGAGGTGTCCCCCGACTGGGTGCGAGCATGTGAAACATGCTAGGACGTATTATCACACCCACTAAATGTCCACCTTGGCTGGGATTGAACACAGGTCAAGCAGATTCACATGTGAGCGTGCTCTCTACCCGACCGCCGCATCCAAAAACAAGCTAAGGTGCATGTTTAACCCTATTGTAACCTAACTTATCATATTTTCTATCTATCTATCTATTGCCTGACGCTGTGGTCCCCGAAGGGGACCGAACGAACCGCCCCCATGCATCTCTGTCCCCAGTCAGGCGACGCACCTCCGCCCAACTAGCACCGCCTTCATCCATATACTTCCTCACTCCATCCTTCCACCTCTCCTTCGGTTTACCCCTCCCTCTCTGTCCCTCCACCTCGCTCTCGTACACCTTCTCAGTCATTCTCTCGCTTCCCATACGTTCCATATGGCCGAACCATATCAAGGTGTTCCTTTTTACACTTTCCAGCACATCTACCTCCACATCACACCTCCTTCTTACTTCCTCATTCGTCTGTCTATCCCTCCATGTAACTCCGCACGCACTTCTTAAGTAATTCATTTCCACCCCTCTCACTCTTGGTCTGAGTCTCTTCTCAAACGTGCATGCTTTGCTTCCATAAGTCAATGTCGGGATTACCACACTGACTTGCAAGGACTTCTTCACTTCCATACTGACAACCCTATTTCTTGTTACTGCTTTCAGTGTTCCTAGAACCCTCTTCCCCTGTTGTACCCTCTCCCACACTTCTTCATCCATAGTCCCATCTTTACTCAACACACTGCCCAGATACTTAAATGAGCTGCCAATCTCCATAGCCTGACCGTTCAACTTCACCTCACACTCTGTGACTTCACCCCTTTCGAAGACCATAACCTTGCTCTTCCCAGCATTTAGCTTCAGATTCCGTTTTTCGCACACTGTTCCCAACACATTTACCAGACCCTGCAACTCCCATTCATTATCGCCCATCAGAACTGTATCATCAGCAAACAGCAGTACAGGCAGCTTCCACTTATTTCCCTCCCTTATCAGCGATACACCAGAATCCACTGCTCTTACTTGTATTTCTTTCATGACTGCGTCCATATATACAGTAAACAACCACAAGGACATCACACATCCCTGTTTCAACCCAACATTCAGGTCAAAGAAATCGCTCTGCTGATTCTCCACACGTACTGCCGCCTTTGCACTCTCATACATGCTCTTCACTGCTTTCAGCAACTTGTTATCTACTCCATATAATCTACGTACTTTCCACATACCTTCTCTATCCACTCTGTCATAGGCCTTCTCCAAGTCCATAAAAGCAACATACACCTTTTGTTTCTTCTCCAGATATTTCTCCACAACACAATTCAGGGCAAAAATTTGATCTACATATCCTCTTCCCTTCCTAAAACCTCCCTGTTTGTCACCTATCCATTTCTCCGTTCTCAATCTCACTCTCTCAATCACTACCCTACTGTACTCCTTCCCTACTATGTTTAAAAGACATATTCCTCGGTGGTTACCACACACTCTTCTTTCCCCTTTACCCTTATATAGGGGGACTATTATGCCTGTCTTCCAGTCATCAGGTGCACTCCCCTTCTCCCATGCTAGTTTGCACATTTTCCATACCCATTTGATCACTATCTCACCACCATACCTCAACATTTCCCCACACACTCCATCTGATCCTGGTGCTTTCCCCAACTTCACTCTTTTCATGACTTCTCACACTTCTGACCTCCTGATCCCCACCTCCTCCTCCATTACTTCTCTTCTCTCTCCCAAACCCCATCCAACTATGTTTGCTGGCACTTCATTCCTTACATTTAGCAACTCGTTGAAGTACTCCCTCCATCTTTCGACTCTCTCTTGCTTCTCTACTAGCATTCTCCCATTCTTATGCTTCACACCCTTACTGTTTCCCTTGCTACCTTCCCTAACTTTCTTGACTTCTTTCCAGAACAGTTTCTTACACTCCCTCCATTTTACACTCAGATTTCTTCCAAATTCCTCATCTACTCTTCTCTTACTTTCATTCACTACTCTCTTCACCACTCTCTTTCTCTCCACGTACCTCGCTCGTTTGACTCTCCAAATCTGCATTCCCTCTACTATCCAACCACTCTCTATACGCTCTCTTCTTGTTTTCCACAGCTATTTTACCTCTTCTGTCCACCATGCTGTACCTTTCACTCCCCTCCCTCTTCTCCTTACTCCACACACTTCCTCACATGCTGCACAGATCTCTTCCTTAAACACCTTGCTCATCTCCTCCACTTCCTCCATATCTTCCAGGTCGAACCCACCTAGTCGTCTTTCTACTGCTCTCCTGTACTCTTCCCTGATTTCTTCCTCCTGTAGCCTCTCCACACTCCTCGCCATTTCACCTTCCTCTCGCCTCCCTCCGGCTCTCCTCACCCACTTCTTTTGTATGCTTATTTTAGGTACTACTACATAATGATCAGACAGACCCCCTCCAATACCCCTATACACCCTAGCATCCAGCACAGATTTCTTCATTCGTTGATCCACACATATATAATCAATCAGTGCCTTTCGTTCCACCAATGTCTTATCCTTATCCTTCATCTTCCACACCACTTTCCATGTGTACCTGTGTATCATTATGTGTCGGAAGAAGGTGTTGGCTATCCACAACCTCCTCCCCACACATACGTATAATATCATATCTTAACCTAACAAACTTAAATTTTAGCTTATGTCTCCTAACCTAACCTTCAAAGTGTGACCATAATCATTCTAATGTGGGCGAAGATAATTGTGGGGGAACGGATTCTTGGTGAAAGGACTTGAGTGCAGATATATTTGACGGCCAAAAAGCCTGGAGTCATTCTCCACAAATAGAGAAAATAAATCTGATGTTTTTGTGGGACTCCACCAATACAAACTTTTCCAACAATTCTCACTCACTCTTACTCCCTCTCTAACTATCTTTATGTCACATATATTTGTATTTATCTATGTATATGTATGTATATATATTTCACATGTATTTTTATATATATATATATATATATATATATATATATATATATATATATATGATTTTAAGTTAAAATAGCATTGGAACTGAAGACAATTACATTGAATGTAATAATTTAAGAACCAATATATACATGTCTAGACGTTATGCGGTGAACGAATGCAACGTGTGACAGAGGAAGGTCATTTAAAGTAAGTCAATTAAGTAATTAGATACCTGCTGGACATTAACTTCCAGAATATTGCAAAATATTTGATCACAAACAAAGTTGTGCTATCGTTATCAATATATTCGTTAATGTACAGTAAATAACATTACCGTACTGTGTATTTTTCAGGGGCGAGGGAACATGAAAGTGTCCCGGACCCTAAGAATTGGAACTTTAAGTGTTGTTTATCTTTGGGTTCTGTCTCGAGTTGGCCACCCCCACCTATGGATTTTGTGCTCAGGTACATACATACATACATACATACATACATACATACATACATACATACATACATACAACATACATTTGCTATTTACCAGCAGGCTATTTCCTCTATTTTCTGGAGTTCATTTACAACTATTTATTTTCACTAGGAACCCTTTGTCAGGTGGAGAGGTGGGTGGGGATAGAGCATTACCATTGTTGTCAGTCTTGTCATCTACTTAACAGTTTGTTTTATCATATAAATTATACTTGATTGTTAAGCACGAGCAGCAAGCTCTTCACTGCATCTCTCTCTAGCTCTCTCACTCTCAAATTATCTCTCTCTCTCTCTCTCTCTCTCTCTCTCTCTCTCTCTCTCTCTCTCTCTCTCTCTCTCTCTCTCTCTCTCATCTCACCGTCCATTTCCTCACCACCACCTCCTCCCTCCCTATGTGTCTCCATCAATCTTACTTCCACATTTGTATTTTCTCTCACCCTCCTCCACCTCTTTTATCAATATTTTGTCATTGTCAAGTCAGTGGTTTTATTTGCATCCACTATTCGGTTTAATTTTGTCATACGTTATACGTTATTTTAGGCTTATACATTGTGTAACTCAACTTCCGTTCTTCCGCTGTTCGACCTTATATATATATATATATATATATATATATATATATATATATATATATATATATATATATATATATATATATATATATATATTTATATATATACAAAGAGAGAGAGAGAAAGGTACATGTAATTACATAGATACACAGACTACATAGACCTTGCGGTCCCTACTAGGTAGTCAGGACTTAATGCTAAAATAGAATTTGCTACAAAGTGGAAGGCAAGGATAGCAAAGAAGAAGGCTCTCTCCCCACCCACCTCCCCCTCCGACCGTTGGTCGGCATGAAATTAAGTTGGGGAAAGAAGTCACCCAGCAGAATGAGAAAAACATAAACACTTCTACTGGGCAATTTATAGTAAAAAACGAAGATGCGAAATATTATATACTACTGATGCTTAACCTATGTGGTTTTTTTTGTGTGTTTTTTTTTCTTCTATATTATTCCCACCTTCTCAAAATTAATGTCTAGACTTCTTTTGAATGTGTCAATTGTCTTACATTGTACCACTTTCTCAGGCAATTTGTTCCACTCGATGACCACATTGCAGGTGAAGAAGTGCTTTGTGACATCGAGATTCGCCCTCCTGGTTTGTAATTTCATCCCCTTTCCCTGATTTAATGAACTATTATCTATTTGGAAAAGTGAATCTACAACAATTTTGTCAAATCCCTTTAGTATCTTGAAACACTCAATTAATTGACCTCGCAATCTTCTTTTCTTAAGTAAAACTATTTTTGTTGTGTTTAATCTTTCATAATAAGATTTATTTCTTAGTGACAAAATAAACTTTGTCACTCTACGCTGCACCGACTCACTCGAGCTTCCCAATGTCCTTGCTCAGATAAGGAGACCAAAATTGCACACCATATTCAAGATGGGGTTGCTTTTAAATGAAGATACTATAATGTTCTAATTTGTATAAGTAAAATTTTGTCTTAATATAGCCCAATGCTTGATTGGCCTTATTTGCAGCTGCTGCACATTGATCTGAGGTCTTTAGGTTTTCAGATATAAGAACCCCCCAAGTCTTAAACTAATGCACTTGTTTTGATTGGCTGGCCTTTCATCTTGAATTCATATTTGTTTGTTATTACCTATTTGCAAGACCTGGCATTTGTCAACATTGAATGGCATCTGCCAGTTCTCCGACCACTCTATTTTATTTAAATCAGATTGCAGTTTATTTCTGTCTTCTTTGGTTAATACTGATTTTCCTATCTTTGTGTCATCAGCGAACTTTGAGATAGTATTATTTAGTTCAACATCGATGTCATTTATATAGATTAGAAACAAAACTGGCCCCAGGACCGATCCCTGAGGCACTCCACTATAAACAGGCTCCCACTCAGATTCTACTCCATTTATCACTACTCTCTGCATCCTGTTTGTCAGCCAGATTTTTATCCAGACATTAATTTTTCCTTTAATGCCCAACATTTCCAATGTCTTCAATAATTTTCCATGAGGTACCTTATCGAATGCCTTTTGGAAATTTAAGTAAATTATGTCTAATGGTTTAGTAGAGTTGGTATGTGTAAATCGTTTATTATACAATTTTATCAAATTTGTTAAGCATGACTTACTGGATCTAAAGCCATTTTGGCTTTCTCTTATTAATTTGTTTGACTCCAGATAATCTACTATCTTGTCTCTCAGAATTGTTTCCATAATTTTTCCTATGATTGACGTTAAACTGATTGGTCTATAATTACTTGCTTGGGCTTTATTTCCTTTCTTAAATATTGGAGTGATATTTGCAGTTTTCCAATCACTAGGTACGGTTTCCTGATTGAGCGACATGTTAAACATGTTAGTTAAGGACTGTGCTATTTCTTCTTTCACGTTTTTTCAGAAATTTTGGCCCAGGGGTTTTATTAATATTTAAATTGTTCAGCTTACATACCACTTCACTTTTGCTTATGGTTAAGTTTCCTATTGCATGCGTTGTTGCGTTTGCTTCAGGAATAGTGTTATGTTCTTCCTTAGTAAAAACGGAAAACAAATATTAATTAAGCAAATTAGAAATGTTAGTATCTCCTGTTACTGTCTGGTCAATATTTATTAATGGCCCTATTCCGTTTTTTATTTTTCTATTACCATTAACGTAACCTTAAAATTGCATTGTTTTTTTTAGACTTTCATTTGCTATACACATTTCGTAATTGCGCTTCTCTGTCCTTATTAATTTCTTTACTTTGTTTCTGCTTTGTTTGTATAGATAGCTGAAGTGTTCATTATTTATGTCATTTTTAGTTAGTTTATGATATTTATTTATTTCCCTTAGCGCCTTGCAAATATTCTGATTGAACCAGGGAGGTTTGTTTTTGCTAGTATTTACTTTAATTTTAGTGGGTATATATTTATTCTGGGAACTCATGAATATATCTTAAAATTTATCCCACAGTTCACTTGTTTTGTCAATATTACTTAACTGAATATGCAAGTCACTGAGGGCTTTCCTAAGTTCGTTGTAATTTGCATCTGGAATTTCCATTTCCTGTTTTTCAATAGTAGGCTATATTTGCAATCTATGTCGATTCTAATGAGCTTGTGATCAGAGGTAGATAAGTGTTCACCGACGTCAAGTTTATATATCAAATTTTCATTTGTACTGATAACGAGATCTAGTATGTTTTTATCGAGTGTCGGTTCAGAAACACTTTGATGTAGAAAATTGTCTTGTATGAAATTAATAATTTTTCGCGAATTGTAACTATTTCCTGTCATAAGGCACCAGTCAATGTTAGGTAGATTATAATATCCGAGTGTTATGCTTTCGTTAGCATTGAGGGCTTGTTGCAATATTTCGTATAGGTGATTATCATCGACCTCATTTTGACTTGGAGGTCTGTATGCAGTAGTGATATTAATGTTTGAGTGTTTCATGTTTAATTTGACACACACTATTTATTTATTATTTTGGGGGAGTGAAACCTCGGTTGGATTTAGTTGACATGCTACCCATATAGCCACTCCACCTCTAGATTTAGCATTGTACCTGTCTTTATGAAAAACTTTGTATGAGTCGATATGGTATTCAGAAATTAAATCTCTATTTTTAAAATCGAGGTGAGTTTCTGTAACATAATTACGTCTATTTTTTCTGTTAACGCAAGGCATTTTAGTTCATCTAACTTGTTCCTAATCGAACATGCACTAAAAGATAATACTCGTATTCTACTATTCTCTCTGATTGAGGGAGGTATAGGATTTTGGTATTGTTTGAGTTAGTCGTTCATTTTGGGCAACTGACATTGGTAAAAACATGGTTTGAGAGTTCAAGGTCAAGGAGGGACTATTAATGGTCAATGGTTGGGTGCGATTATTTACGCTTGGCTGATTTGGAGGGGGGGTAATTACCGTATTCACGGGGGCTGAATGCATCTTTTTAATGGGAAACAGAGGGGGAGTGAGAACTTTAGGTCAATAATCCTCCAGATTAATCAGAATAGGTGTTTCCGGCTTAGTGGGACATCCGTAAACTTTGTAAACAGCTGTGCTCAAAATACCACTCGTATAGCTCACACCTGCATCGGATAAGTGAATATCATCTATTTTATATAGTGACGTTTTTCCTTGGAATTCTCTCCAAATTTCTACAGAGAGTACATTTTCTGTGTCACACATTTCTTTTACTGAATTATTGATTTCCTGTGCTCGACTATTACTGTAGGAGTTCGCGTTCAACCGTGGGATAACTCCGTTTATCACGCATTTGTCTGTCTTACTTTTCATGATTTTGATAAGAGAGAGAGAGAGAGAGAGAGTGATTGAGTAATGAACTTGCAGTTAGGCCGATGTGGCCACACGGATTACACTGATAGGTGGATACAAAGTTCACGGACAGGCTGATAGATAATTATAGTATTGCATAAACTAAAATATGAAGTTTTACAGACGAATCAGCTATTGTAATAAGGATATACACTTGAGTATGTAGAAATATAGATATATTTAATCTTATATTGCTTAACTTGACTAACCGATCAGGTTAGGTTAAGATAAACTAAATTAAACTAGCATTCTCCATCCTTAGCTATCAATCCTTACCTAACCTTAGCAAAGCAAAATATGGAAACCAAATATAAGCGAAGATAGCAATACAAAGCAAATCAAAGTTAAACAAGCAACCCAAGGCAAACCTATATAATTTCAATCTAAAGATAAACATTGGGAGGAAGTGAAATTGAATTGACGTATTAAATTGACGTAGAAATGAATTAAGGTAAATATAAACTGATGTAGAGCGAAACGGACGTAAGTGTCAATTGATAAAGAGATACATAAAGGTAAGCATTAATTGACCCACCGCAGATATAAAACTAATTCGATATATGTTAAATATAAACTAGCTAATTTAGAATTAGAAAATTCAGACTGCGAGAAAGATCTAGGTGTGTTTGTTAGCAATGATTTGAAGCATAGAAAACAGTGTATAAGCGTTCGTAATAAGGCAAACAGGATTCTCGGGTTCATCTCTAGGAGTGTGAGTAACAGAACTGCTGATGTTATCTTAAAACTTTACTTGTCATTAGTGAGACCCCATATGGATTATGCTGTCCAATTTTGGTGTCCTTATTACAGAATGGACATAGATTCATTGGAGAGAGTACAGCGTAGAATGACAAAAATGATCCATAATATTAGAAATCTTTCGTATGAAGAAAGGTTGAAGAAATTAGGTTTACATTCGTTAGAGAGACGCAGAGTTAGAGGGGATATGATAGAGGTGTTCAAGTGGGTTAGTGGGATTAACAAAGGGGACATGACAAATGTACTAAAGCTCAGTGATAGCGAAAGAACTCGTACCAATGGTTTCAAATTAGATAAATTTCGTTTCAGAAAAGATATAGGCAAGTATTGGTTTGGTAACAGAGTTGTAGATGGGTGGAATGGACTACCAAGTGCTATAGTGGGATCTAAAACTGTAGGGAGCTTTAAGATAAAATTGGATAAGCATATGGACGAGAAGGGTTGGGTGTGAAGGGGGATCAGCCGGGTTGGGCCAATCAGCGCTCTGCAGACCCCCATAATCCTGCGTTAATCTCTAACCGTTTTGGTAAGATGATCCTCAGGGTATTAGAGTGTGAAGCCTATAATTGGGCTTTGTAATTGAATTGGGGTTGTGTGGGACAGGGATCTGCCTTGCTTAGGCCAATCGGCTTTCTGCAGACTCCCATTTTCTTATGTTCTTATGTTCTTATATATTGCCGTCCACTTAACTTGATATCCAGATAAATTGACGTCCAAATAAATTGGCGTCTAAATAGATTGACGTCCAGATGAAATCATGTCCAGATTAATTGACGTCTAGATAAATTGATGTAGAGAGAAATTGGCGAAGATATAAATTAACATATATATAGGCCTATATATATTAACACAGATAAATAATGACACAAACATAAACTATTGAAAATTTAACTTGAGTACAGAAAAACGATGGAGATAAAATTGAATTGGCGGACCTTGGACATAATACCGAGTGCATGGTGGCCAGTCGGACCCCGGATATTGTGTTGTGTTCAGAGTATTGGAGGAATGATAATTATGACGCCGCCTGTACAGATACAAAGGGCCATAGGGAGTTACGACATCGGAAATAGTTTTGACTATCCGAGTATCCGAAACCCTGTCTCAAATTTTTGCCATGTCTCTCGTCTATGCCAATTACATGTCCGAATGTTGGTCTGTTTAGGTTATAGCACTGATATCGAAAAATAAAACCGTATACATTATATTGTTATGACTTTACTGGCAAGAAAATGTATATACATTTTGTAAATAAGATGCAGACATAGTTTACTCTCTAAAATGGTTATATATTCGTCTGAAATGTCCAATTTACAAAGGGTGTGCAACGTAAGTAAATGTTTAGCTTTTACAGTAATTAGGTTTCTCAATCTCACTAACTCTCTCTCTTTATCTCGCTCTGTCTTTCCCTCTCGCTCTCGCTCCGTCTCTCTCTGTCTGTCTCTGTCTCTCTCTCTCTCTCTCTCTCTCTCTCTCTCTCTCTCTCTCTCTCTCTCTCTCTCTCTCTCTCTCTCTCTCTCTCTCTCTCTCTCTCTCTCTCCTGGTTTTACTCAATACAAACTTATAAATATTCAGCCATCAGCTACAATGAGGCAAACTGGTGAGGGAATTAAGACAAAACTATAATGTCATTGAACTAAATACGTAAAGATATATTATACAGTGGTAATGTAAAATAACTCTCCAAGATTTCGCCTCTAATCAAAATATAATGAAGGAAAACTGTTTTAATATATATATATATATATATATATATATATATATATATATATATATATATATATATATATATATATATACCGTATATATATATATCAAACATGCACAAAATATATTCTTGTGGTACGAGTATATACTCGTACAATAAACGTCTGTGAAACATTTTTAATTTAGCATTAAACGCTATTATATTTTAATCCTACATTTCGAGGCGTTTAACAAGATACTCGGACTTCCTTTTTTCTTTCACTGGCACTTAACGTCTGCTTTATTTTTAAAACTAACCTTAAGCATGTTATATTTTAAATTATATCAACATCTGTATTTCAAACCAAACAATTCGAGCCATCTAAAAAGGATACCTTCTCTGAGGGCATTAAATGCCCTCAATACCTTCTTTGCATCAGTTTTTACAATGGAAGACCTCAGTGATATCCCTACACCATCGCCGATTCAGATTGATAATTCAGATGTTCTAAGCAATATCACCGATACAGAGAGAGAAGTATTGAATTGTTTAGATAACTCAAGGTAAATAAAATGCCTGGACCTGATACAATCTCACCTAGAGTCCTAAACGAAGCTAAGTATGAGCTCTCTAAACCACTGACATTGCTATTCAATAAATCCTTGCAGTCTGGAACTATGCCTGATCAGTGGAAGCTAGCCAACGTAACACCGATATTAAAAAAAGGCAGCAAATCCCTACCCAGTAACTATTGTCCAATTAGCTTAACCTCAGTTGTATGTAAAATGCTAGAAACACTCATAAGAGACTCATAAGAAACTAAAAGCAAACTAAAAACAAACCCGAAAGATTTCTATAGTTATATCAGAAAGAAAAAAGTAGTTACTTCAACTGTTGGACCGTTAGTCGATGAAAATGGAGAATACACCAAAGACGAAGTACAAATTTTGTACTTCGTCTTTGGTGTATTCTCCATTTTCATCGACTAACGGTCCAACAGTTGAAGTAACTACTTTTTTCTTTCTGATACAACTATAGAAATCTTTCGGGTTTGTTTTACTTTGATTCGCAACATGTAACTCCAGTGTCTTTTTACTCTGCTTAATTAACTTTTTGGCTTTGCGTCGTAGCTCTACAAATTTCACCCTTTCTTCGTCATTTTGTAAGGATTTTAATCTATCATTAGTAAACTTTTTAGCAAGCAGACAGTTTGAGATATCTTTATTCCACCATTTGGGCTTATTATTATGGGTTGTACACCGTATTTTCGATGGTATGCAGTCCTGCACTGCTTTTAGGTAAGTGGTTTCGAATAATTCCCAAGATGTATTTATGTCGTTATTGTTAATTAAAAAGCTCCAGTCAGTTTCTTTAAACATAGCTCTAAGTTTATGAAAGTTTGCTTTCTTGAAATTAGGGACTTTTCGATGCTGGTATTTGGTTCGTTATTAAACTTTAAAGTGAAAGTTATTGTACGATGGTCGGTCGCTGTTACTGAATTCATCACCAACATTCAAATTCTCTATTAATTCTTCTTTTGTTGCAAGTACAAGGTCAAGAACGTTATTAACACGGGTCGGCGATCGAACAAATTGATAGAGTGAACTCTCTTGCAAGTTCGCATACAAGTCATGTCCGGAGTGTGAAGTAAGAGTATCACCTCACTTGGTCACAGGTAATTAAAGTCGCCCAAAAATACGGTATCTTGTGAGTTACTTACATCTGCAATTTGTTCATAAATTTCTCGGTCAGTTTGTACTGATTGAGCTGGAGGTTTGTATATTAATGCAAGTATTATTTTTGTACCTTTATTATTCTTTATTAGCACAAAAGATGTGTCGACATTCACAATTTGAGGTTTTGACAAGAGGGTCGGGTTAAGACTTTCTTTGATATAAAATAAAACACCACCTCCATTTTTATTTATTCGGCTGTTCTCAAACATTACATAACCGGGAAATGAATACTCTGCCAAAAAGTCTCTATCTTCTGTATTGAGCCAAGATTCTGTTGTGCCAATCACATCATAATTTTCTGTAAACACTAGTTCCTCTAAATCTGAAAATTTATTGCGTATGCTACGAGGGTTTGTATAGAAAACCTTTAAAGTTGCGGTTTTAGAACTCACAGAACGTTTTTTAATCAAATTTTTGGTTCTGGTCGGATCTACATTTACATTCATGGCTGTCCTCGGTCCTCGGTAGTTATCCCTGGCGGTTTTGAATTTGGGTCGTGTTGGTGGAGCTTTATCCAAATTCGCAGTTCTTGACGGATTAGCATTTAATTCCTTTGCAGGTTGCCTTCCCCGCTGTCTTCGGTCCTCCTTCCTTGTTCTCCTGTGTTAAGTCGATTTCTTCTCTGAAAATCCTTCACTGCATCGTTGAGAAGATGCCCAAAAATGTGCTGCTCCCACCTGGTTCAGATGAAATCCATCGTGTGTGTGTGTATGTGTGTGTGTGTGTATGTATGTGTGTTTGAGAGATAAATATCTAGAGAGAGTGAAACTAATGTTTAGTTAAATCTAAATGAACTTGTGTAAGAGCAATGTTATACTCATTCATATGGGAACATTAAACTACAATTCAAATGTCTAACCTTTAAACACACAAACACACACATACACACACACACACACACACACACACCCATGCCAGTGGACTGGTAATCCAATGGACCCGGGTTCAAATCCTGATATATCTCAATGGGAAGATATTATTGGGATGGAATTTGTGCTGTACCTAGTATCAGCGCATTACCACAAAGCCCACACATATAAATACCCTTATTGTTCCCAGATTTAATAGCATTTTATGAATATTCCCATATGCTGCAGGGGGACAATGCCTATGAGTTCATTCCTCAATAGGTAGCGTTCTGAGAGTGAGGGTCCGAGTCTAGGAAATGAGACAGTGAAGCACTGGAGCGAGGCAGCTTCAGAGATGGGGCTGCTTCGAGCCGTGAGTGAGCAACTAAGCCCCATGCATCCTGCGAAGGCAAGATGGCAGGGGCTGGTTGCAGCTAAAAGTGCTTCACATGTCTCACTCCCTAGACTGGAATGAGACCTCACAGGCTTCACCGTGCATAACGGTTGGATGTACAGGCTCTCAGCCTGTGCCCAAGAGGAAATAGTTGGAATATAGAAAGAAAAAAAAAACACACACACACACACACACACATACATCACGATACATGTTATCGAAATTATGCAGCATCATTCTCAGTTGGATTTTTTACAAATAGTTCACCGTGCCGCTGAACAGGAGAGAGAGAGAGAGAGAGAGAGAGAGAGAGAGAGAGAGAGAGAGAGAGAGAGAGAGATCCATGCATCCATCCCTTTTTATGTAGTGTGGTCTGATATCCACACAGTACAAAGGAGTACAAAGGAAATCAAGCAACAACAGGTCTAGTGACACTTCTAGGCTGCTTGTCCTCCAAAACACTGAGGATCAAGTGTCCAAACAGTGGTTTAGAGTGGGTAAGGGAACATTGGAAAGGGAAGTACTGCCCTGGAACTAATGTCCGTGGCAGGATTAGGAAGTTAGTAGGGGACAGATGGGTTAGTAACTGAGGGCGGGGATAAAATAAAGTTATTCATTTACAAACGCAGTCAGTCGCGGGTTTGATGCGAGATATTTGTCTAAGCGGAGTTTAAATGAATCAATGGTGCTGCAGTCTATAACGTCTCGGGGAAGCCCATTCCACAAGTTGACAACTCTATTGAAGAAGAAATTCTTAGATTCGTGTGAGTTAAAAGATTTACCAATAATTTTGCAAATGTTTCCCCGCGTGTAATTAGATTGGTTGATAGTGAAGTACTTACTACAGTTCATATTGTCGATGCCTTTGATGATTTTGAACACTTGAATTAAGTCACCTCTTAATCTGCGCTGGGTTAAAGGAAATAGATTTAATTCTCTAAGATGCTCTTCGTATGGTTTGTTCTTTAGGCTAGGTATCATTTTGGTAACTCTACGTTGAACTCGTTCTAGCTTGTTTATATCTTTTTGGTAATAAGGGCACCAGGATTGAACGCAGTATTCCAGAAGAGGGCGGACTAAGGAATTGTAAAGGGTTAGGATAACTTCTTTGGATTTATGCTCAAATGACCTGTCTATAAAGCCAATTATTTTGTTTGCCTTCTTAACAACTTCTGAACATTGTTGACTCGGTTTTATGGTTTATGGTTTTATGGTGTGGTCCATACACATGCTGTTGGTTGGTTTATCCAGATCACCCAGGAACTCTCCTATGCGGTAGATTATGCTTACAATATAATTATGGCAACACGGTATAATGTAGAAGGATTTCATTCACATGGGTTTACTATAGAACTATTGTCAATAGAGAGGCATTCTATTAATGGGTTTGCTAATGGAGAGCTTATTTTAGAAGTCAGAAGGTATTATGGTGTACTACCCTCACAATCCGCTCTCAACACAGGCAAATACTGTTGGTTTGGTGTATCCAGATCAGCCACAGATGATCATAGAGGAGGTTTTGATTACTATGCGAGGAGTATGATTGTTCATTGTATATACCTTTTTCAGTATGTGTGTGTGTGTGTCTATCCCCCGTCCTGTCTGTCTACCCCCTTCCTTCTTTTCTCCTTTCTCCTCCCTTTTTTCACCTCTCCTGTTTACTCACTGCCCTCCTATTTACCCCCTCCCTTCTCCTCTCGTCACCCTTCAGTTCACTCTCGAAATATTTGACCGCAACACGCTGTCAGTCTTCAGACCACAAGAAACTAAAGCCGACGTCACAAGAGCAAGTTTATCGGAGTCTGGAATGGGCTGTAATTCGCTCTTAATACTGTCACAGAGATTGGTGTTATTCAATCTGTCCTTATTGTTGCTTTAGACCGAATTTTGACTTCCGGCCAAGGCTCGGACAGTTTCCGGTCTGCCACTTGAACCTAGAAATGAACCTGTCAACTATTGTTCTTTCTTCTTAAGTTTACTTAATCAATGTTGAAATGTTTCATTGCTGCATGTAACTATCTAGTTTGTTTTGAATTTCGTTTTCCGCAAAATGTAATGATTTAAACAATTTGATGGGTAATCACTGTAGAATACTTGCATGTTTATGATACACTCGAATACATAGTCTCTAGCCCACTCAAAAGCATTCGTGGACCCCCTATGTTATTCTTTATGCAATTATAACTATCTGGATTCATTTTTCGATAGAACTTGCTTTTCAATAAATGGTATAATATTATGCAGGTTTATAGTTAATGTATTGACAATCATATTCATAAATTCGTTTCCAAAGATATCCTTCCATAATTATAAATAGGTGAAGTACACCAATATTCATGAGTGAGCTAGAGACTATGGCATCCGAGTGTACATGTTTGGCAATAAAAGATCATGGTAGTCTGATCAGGTGATGTGGAATGGGGGGGGGGGAGGTCGTGCAAATAATTAGCTAATTAAACATGCCTCCCTTCCCGCTAATCTTAGTAGAAGACTGCCACCTGTTTGACTACACGTACAGTCACGCTAATAAGTAATGTCTCAGCTGTCATTATTCGTTTGGCTTGCTCTGTGCTTTATGAATGTCTGTCAGCTGTTGAATAGGGTGGGTAAATGTAGGAACATGTTTGTATAGCTCACTTGAAATGAACAAATCCAGCTTTGATATTGCTGATACCAATTACTGATCAAAACATACTTGGTGCCAAGACATCACTTATTAGCGCGACTGTACAGGACGGGATGTGGGGGTGGAGGGTAGTATTTATTGATCCTTCATGTACCCCCATGTCTGGGGGTACCCCCATGACTTCCTTCACACTAACTCTCTCTCTCACTCTCCCTCTCTCTGTACATATATATATATATATATATATATATATATATATATATATATATATATATATATATAGATTATATACTCTCTCTCTCTCTCTCTCTCTCTCTATATATATATATATATATATATATATATATATATATATATATATATATATATATATATATATATATATATATATATGTGTATAGTATATATTTTTTTTTTTTTTTTTTTCTTTAAGGCAGGCCAGGTTGGTGGAAGGACAAATATCAGCATTATTTATTTTATTATTAAGGCTTTCAAAATAGAACGAACAGCAATTCTCAGGTGAAAACCTTAATAATAAAATAATTAATACTGATACTTGTATTTCCTTCAACCTCGCCTGCCTTAAAGAAAATGTATTACCTGGCTACACCAACATATATATATATATATATATATATATATATATATATATATATATATATATATATATATATATATATATATATATATATCTATTGCCTGACGCCGTGATCCCCGAAGTGGTGGCCACGAACGAACCGCCCCTATGCACCTCTGTCCCCAGGCAGTCGACGCCCCTCACCCCAACCAGCACCGCCTTTGTTCATGTACTTCCTCACTCCATCCTTCCACCTCTCATTCGGTCTACTTCTCCCTCTCTGTCCCTCCACCTCGCTTTCGTACACCCTTAGTCATTCTCTCGCTTTCCATACTTTCCATTGTGACGCCTGCAGCGTAGCAGAATGCCACGTGGGCTCAGCCACTCGCTTGGCCACTCACTAACACTCGCCAGGGCAATTAATTTGGATACAGTCTATCTACAATGGTATACTTTCTTTCTTGTGAATCGTCATGTCACAGGCAGTATAGAAGTGGTCTTCATTTTCGTCTGTGACAATGCACTATATTTTATATCATCAGTTATAAGTTTAATGTATAAGAATGAATGATACAGCTAGAGAGTGTGAGTGAGTATGTGCAGGAGGCAGAGGGTTGTGCGCGCAGTGTTATGCGTTGTCTCGGTGACGTCATGCAACGGCCGGGTCCTCTGAGTGGCTGGCCGCTTTGCCGCCCTCCTGCCGCAGCAGAAGGTAGTTCCCCCGCACTCCTTGCTGCCTTTGTGCCTTCCTCGCTCAGAGCTTGCTTGACCAGCATAACCTTCACATCTCCCTTGCCATCTGTCCCAGACTTCCACCTATAGAACACTTTCTCTCTCCCTCAACTTCTTACCTCTTATTCTTCTAATCTATTTAACATCATAACTCCCCTTTGGTTCTGCACGATTTCCTATATCGGCCATCGTATTATATGCTGAAGCTCTCAGATATTTCATGTTTAGTTAGACATTTTGGAGAGACATTTTGTCTGTAGAGGTTCGACACACTCGCGGTGTCTCAAAACCTATTTCTTGGATGTCTGCTGGGCTATTTAATGCTAGACGGGGGTGAGGCTATTTGTGTTGTGATTTCTGATGTGTACCAGGTTTTGTTGAACTTGTACAATCGCAATGGATGCGTGGGAAGCCTAGGTTGTGTTTCTGACTGTGTACCTTGTGAGTTCAGCACTGTATTGCGAGTCAGGGCTTTTGCCTCTGCCACCCAACACTGTGCTAACTCGTTTTGCTTTGACTTGAAGAGGGTCGCCAGGAGAGAACCAGATACTAGCGATCTGGATCTCTCAAGAGAGCACCCCGTCATTTAACGTAATTTGGCCGTACAGTCTTAAGGACCTCGCTAGGCTACGAGCCGCTTGCTCAGCCATAGTTTCCTAGCCTACTACATCCCAGCTAGACCTAATTCGCCTAGCAGACACCCGATTAGGATTATAAACTCTTATGTTATATATGCAGCATTTTTATTCTCATTGACTGTAAGCCTTGGTTGGTTGTTGTTGAGGTGCACAACCTGAGCAGGCTTTTGCGTTGCCTGAGGAAGTACTTCTTTTGTTGTTGGAGATAATACTATTGCGCATTTATCGTTATTCCCGTGCCAGTTAACACTGTATGTCCCTACACTTGTCATATCTTGTTCCTGCTTTATAAAACAGGTCAAAATCCGATTATATCATCTTAGCAGCATCAGACTTTCTTCAGAAGATTCCTGTTCGATGCTTTAGGACTTTCATTCACTTTCTTTAATATAAGAGTGACAGTTTATTATTGTTTAGAGTAACTTTAATTATACCTTCTTCTTGTTTGCATTAAATCATTCCAGTGATTTAATTAAGCTCTCTATCTTTTTCCTTGTATACATTATTAACGTAATTGTATGTTGTTGTGATCAGGCTGTATCAGAGATCATCAGCCTGTAATAGTAGTGCATTTATACCGAGTTAGAGGATACCCCGCTATCGCAGATTTAACTCTGGAGGTTATAGGTGTTTTTGTTCACCGGTCTTATAAGTTCGAGGGTTGGATCTAGTGTTACCGTTGTGGCTGTGTGCCTTCCTAGTCCAATGATTAAGAGCCCTTGTTTTATACGAGTCCCGGTCGTAACAAATGGCGACCTTGCTCAGGATTTTGTGAACTTAGAGAAATATTGCAGGAGTGTTGTGGTCATTTGTTTTTTGTTTGAAGGAATATAGTGGACACAGATTTTTTTTTGGCAAGTAGTATAACACTTGGAGTCTTCAAGCATTTTTGAGTGAATAGTGCTACATGAGAGTTTAGGTACTTCCTTTTTTTTTATAAACGTTGAGAATTTTCGGTGGACACTATGTCGGACGACGGATCAATGTACAGTGAGGACACAGTACGGGAAGCAGGCCCTGAGGTGCAGAAGCGGGGTTTGTTAGATGATATTGGAGTAGTAACTAGTGAAGAGGATGCAAGGAAATTTCTGGAGATGCCTATTACTATTGACCGGGTGGCTGGGATTGATCAGTATGGTCTCCAGTGTTTGGCCACGGTCATGGGGCATGTTGGCACTAGCAGCATGACGAGAAATTACCTGGTGGCATGTGTGCTGGGCGGGGTGCGTGGTGCACAGGGTGGAGTGGGTGCTCTGGCACCTTCGGCCAAGCCCCCCCCTCCACTCTACTCCCATCATGTTCTCTAGAACACCGGATCAGAGGACGTTCTCGCAGGCCGATAGTCACTGGCAGCATGGTTTGCCCCTGGGTGGATCACTGGGTGGGTCTCCAAATGTTGCATCTCCTCCTCCTCAAGGTTTGACTCCAGATATGCTCTTCCAGCTTGAGATGGCTAAGCAGCAGCGGGAATCTGAGCAGCAGCAGCGGCAGTTTGAGATGGCTAAGATTCAGGCTGAGGAGAGAAAGGCCAGGCATTAGGCTGAGCTCGAGGAACGGCAGCGGGAGGCTGAGCTCAGGATTCAGCAGCAGCAGCGGGTGGCTGAGCTCAGGATTCAGGCTGAGGAGAGATAGACCATGTACTGTGCAGACATAGAGCTTGAGAAGTCTCGGGTGGAGTCGACAGGGCAGCGTCTCGGTTCTGGGAATCGAGGTCTTGATCAGTCTTTATCGCACCTTCTTAAGTTAGTCCCTGTATTTGACGAGTCGGGTGTCACCGAATTTTTCATGCGTTTTGAGAAGAAGTGCCGGGAGCACCAATGGCCCGAGGTTAAGGGGTCAGCCCTTGTTTCCTCTAGGTTGGTTGGCAAAGGACTCAAGGCATATGATACGTTGCCCTTGGAGTCTTGCGTTGATTATGAGGTATTGAAAGGAAGCTGTTCTGCGGGCGTACGGGTTACAACCAGAAACGTACAGATTGAAGTTTCAGGGTGTAACGAAGGGTCGTGAGTGCACCTTTCTTGAGCATGCCTGGGATCTGTCCGATGCATTTAGAAACTGGCTGCGTTCTGAGAAGGCATCGACGTTTGAGGTGTTGAAACAGCTGATGCTTCTAGAACAATTTTGCAAGTGTACGGGTGGCGATCTGACGTTGAATCTTAAAGAAAAAAAAACGAAAACTCTTCAGGAGGCAGCTGAGATGGCTGACCTTCGGTTATCTTTGATCCGTGGGCGCGGTTCTGCACAGAGAAGTGATGCAGGCAATAAGGAGCGTAACCCTCCCCCTCCCCGAAACACTGATACACATAATTACACTAAGAACAAGAGCAACGACACCAAAACTGACCATAAACCTAGTACCGTCCCATTTAGAAAGGGTCTGGGTCCTTCCTCACCTCAAGGGATGTCCAAGGGAAAGCTAGAGTGCTTCCATTGTCATAAGGAGGGGCATTTTGCAAGAGCCTGTCCAAGCAAGCTACTTAATGCAGTTGTGTCTTTGGCTCGCAACATTGGGGTGTCCCCGAAGTCATCTGAGTTTGCCCGGGGTATAACGTCAGAGGCTGGGACACAGCCAGTGGAGAAGAATCCGGAGGGCTCGAACCCTGTCCGCGATGTCTTTTGCGACCATCGAGGGCGTGGCTGCGTGAAGTGGGCTGGTAAGAAGCATAGAGTTGAGCTGTTGCGAGACACTGGTGCCTCTCAGATTTTGATGAAGAACTTTACTGGTAGACCAATAAACGCGGCACGGGTGGTTGTGGTGCAAGGTATCAATGCTACCAGGTCATACCCGTTGGTCAGGATGGAACTGGAGGTAGATGGTGTGACACAAGAGTTGGATGTTGGAATTGTGGAGAACTTGCCTGTTGGGGGCGTCGACCTCCTTCTCGGCAACGACTTTGCGGTGCCTACTTCTGAGGTTTCACCCTTATTCGTTGCCGAGAAGCCGGCCGACGTGAGTAGGGAGGAACAGGATTGGGTAGAGAAGTGTCAAGTACAACCTATGGCGTGCGTTGTTACTAGATCTCTTGCATCGAAAGTGTCACAGCCTATTCCTCAGTCTTCAGATCAACGGAGCAACGGTTGGAAGAAGACGGCTAATGTTGGTAAAAGTTTGGAGAGTTTAGTACCAGCAGCTCTTCTTGGCGACTCAGTATTGGCACCATTGTTGGAGTCTGGAGAAGCCCCAGGACCTGTCACAGCTAGCGATGAGGTAGGGCAGGAAGAGACTCCGAGGCAGCAACGTTACACACAGAGAGAAAAAAGGGTTGCTCAGTTTGATATTTGGGGAGGACATGAGTTGCTTCGAAAGCATTTAGACAGGTTGGCTCCCTCGGATATTTGTAAATTGCAGTTGGAGGATCCGGAAGTTCAGAAGTGTGGTAATGGTGCTGTTGAGCTCGAAGAAGACGGGGATGCAAAGCCAGGAGATTTTTTTCATATTGAGGGAATATTGTATCGGCGATTTCAAGACTCGAAGAGAAGTTGGGAGAGTAGGTCAGGAGTGGTAGACCAGCTGGTTGTGCCGAGGGCATGCAGGGATAGCCTACTGAGGTTGGCGCACGATGTGCCGTTGGGAGTACGCAAGACGGTAGAGGCTTTGGTTAAGTTGTTTTGGTGGCCAGGTTTAAAAGCACATGTTGTGTCATGGGTGGAAATGTGCAGTACCTGCCAGAAAGTGGGGAAACCGAACCAATGCATCCCAAAGGCTCCGTTACAACCTATTCCTGTCATCGGGCCTCCCTTCAGTAAGGTAGTTATAGACATGGTTGGTCGCCTCCCTCCTACTAGTGCCGGTAATAAATTTCTCCTGACGATAATGGATGTAGCGACCCGTTATCCTGATGCATACCCCATGAGGAATGGCATGGCAAAGACGGTGGTTAGGAACTTGCTTTTGTACTTTTCCCGGTATGGTTATCCGCAGGAAATACAATCTGACCAGGGGTCTAACTTTACCTCGAACCTATTTACACAGACAATGCAGCAACACGGGAATAATACTGTAGTGTCGTCGGCTTATCACCCTGAGGCCCAAGTGGTGTTAGAGAGGTGGCATTCGACCTAAAAGAGTATGCTCCGTTGTTATTGTCTGGAGAATGGTAAGGACTGGGACCTTGGTTTGCCCTACGTATTGTTCGCTGCGAGAGAGGTACCTGGTGAAAGCCTCGGGTTTAGTCCAAATGAGCTTGTATTTGGTCATCGCATCAGAGGCCCTCTCAACATGGTTAAGGAGATCTGGGAGGGTACTACTAAGCCATTATTCTCTATTGAAATATGTCCTCGAGAGCAGAGAGCGGATGTTGAAGAGTTTGGAGTTGGCTGGTCGGAACCTGGTGGGATCCCAGTCCCTGATGAAGGACAGGTACGATGAAAAGGTGAAACTCCGGGAGTTTCAGGTGGGTCAGGAGGTGTTGATCTTGCTACCTTTGGTGGGTCATCCCTTATCCACTAAGTACGCTGGTCCTTATAGGGTGGTGGAGAAGATCTCAGATCTTGACTACCTGGTGGCCACTCCAGACAGAAGGAAGAGAAATCAGTTGTGCCACGTAAATCTGATTAAGGAGTATGTGAGGCGCCCCCCTGAGCCTCTCACTGTCCCAGTGATGACTTGCAGCGGTCAAGGTGGAGAAGGAGGAAGGGACAGTCATGCTCAGGTGGAGGATAATTGGGATTGTCATGTCTCCACAGACCAGTGGGCGGGAACTCGAGACAGGTGGCTCACGAGGCTCTAGAGCACCTGCCTGAGCAACAGTGTGTAGCTGTGCAGCACCTGTTCGGTTTATACCCTGCTGTGTTTGCGGAGCACCCAGGCCTCACAACTCATGCGGTGCATGATGTGGATGTAGGAGATCACTCACCCTTTAAATCAGTGCCATACCGAGTCCCTCCTATCAAACTCCCAGCACTCAGGGACGAGTTAGAGTATATGTTGGCTCGGGGCCTGATAGAAAAGGGTGCAGTTAGGTGGATATCTCCCGTCACTCTGCAGCCCAAGCCTAATGGGAAAGTTTGTTTTTGTATTGATTTCTGGCGGTTAAACGGTTTAAACCCCACAAATGCTTACCCCCTTCCTCGTGTGGATGACAGTGTCGACAAGATCGGAAAGGCACAGTATTTGACCTAGGTAGACCTGGTGAAAGGTTACTGACAAGTACCGCTGTCGGAGCGAGCGAAGGAGGTTTGCGGGTTTGTGGTGGATGGTAACACCTACCGTTGTAACGTCATGCCCTATGGACTCAAGAATGCACCAGCGACTTTCCAGAATCTGATGAATTACTTAGTAGCAGAAATCCCTAACTGTACTGTGTATTTAGACGACGTGATAATTTATGACGATAACTTTGAAAGTCACTGTGCACACATTGAAGCCTTGTTTAACAAGCTTAGCGAAGCGGGCTTGGTGGTGAATCTGGGAAAGTGTGACTTTGTAAGGGCAACTGTGCAGTATTTAGGATTTGTAGTCGGGAGAGGCCAGGTGTGCCCTCCTCAGAATAAGATACAGGCTATCAATCAGTTCCCTAGACCGACCACCAAGCGGCAGATTATGAGGTTTTTGGGCATGATCGGGTACTATCGCCACTTCACTCAATGATATTCAACTGTGTTGGCACCTCTGACTGACTTATTAGCGAAGGATAAGAAGTTTCTGTGGGCGCCTGAGTGTGCAAAGGCATTTTCCCTTGTTAAACACCTTTTATGCACTCATCCAATACTCAGGGCCACAGACTTTGACAGGCCGTTTCAGTTGGCAACTGATGCCAGCGGGGTTGGGGCTGGTGCCGTCTTGATGCAGACAGACGAAGAGGGCCTGGAACACCTAGTAAGTTTTTTCTCTAAAAAGTTTAATTTGGCCCAGAAGAATTACTCAGTGGTGGAGAAAGAATTACTGGCGATAGTGCTGGCGCTCAGGCACTTCGAGGTGTATGTTCCGGCTTATGGACCAGTCGTGGTAGTGTAGAGTGATCACCACCCTCTTAAATTTCTCAATCAGTTTCACAATCGGAATATGAGACTGACACGGTGGTCGTTGATGTTACAGGAGTACAATTTAGACATTCGCCGTATTGCCGGTAGTGATAACGTGATTGCTGATTGTTTATCGAGGGTGGAGGACCCGAGTTAGGCTACCACAGGTATGCAGGTTTGTGTGGAGTAAAATTGGCTTGCCCCTATAGTGCAGCCGCCATAAACATATTAAAAAAAAAAATTAAAACTCTATAAAAACGCTTTCTTTAATAGATAAATTTTTAAGTATGTTATAGCTGAAGTTCTGAGTTGAACCTGTACTTCTCTCAGAAGGCTGGGCTAGTCGAAGCTCGCTCTAGGAGCATAGCAGTATGAATTAAGCTATTGTGTTGGGAGGGGTTGTAATTTTTTTGATGAGAACTGAGCTTTGCCTTTCTTTGTCGCGAAGTGGTTAGGGGTGGCGAGTCTTATCGGGGTTCTGCTTGTCAGATATGGAGCTCATGGTTGAGCGTCTAATATCTTGGGTGGGGTGTGATGCCTGCAGCATAGCAGAACGCCATGTGGGCTCAGCCACTCGCTTGGCCACTCGCTAACACTCGCCAGGGCAATGAATTTTTTACAGTCTATCTACAATGTTATACTTTCTTTCTTGTGAATCGTCATGTCACAGGCAGTATAGAAGTTGTCTTTATTTTCGTCTGTGACAATGCATTATATTTGATATCATCAGTTATAAGTTTAACCCCTAACTAGCGGCGTGCAATATAAGTCGAGTATAATAAATTTGGACTATCTGGCGGCGCGCGACATAGGTCGTGTGGCAATTTCAGCACGTAATGTTGCTGAGAGAGAGAGACAAGTGGTGGCAGGAGAGTTGCGAGCGTATGACTGCTCCAGACCACCGCGGCGAACCTACTGACACGAATCTCACCTCCTCCCTCCCTCTCTCACTCGCTAAATACTGAATTGTATGGGGAAAGTACCGAATTACATGCTTTTTGCACTCGTGTTGCGCGGTTGTTGCAAGAAAACTAGCGGTCATAAAAGGATCGTTGTGGTGTCATTGGAAAGCTCTGTTTATGCGCTTTCAGGGATAGATACTTGTTTTACGCTCTGGGTCTTATTTAGGCATGAAAATAATCACGTAAACAGCCCTATTTTGGCTAAAAACACCCCGCTGGGCGGTACATATAAATAGACCGCCTAGCCCGCCAATAAGGTGTTAATGTAAAAGAATGAATGATACAGCTAGAGAGTGTGAGTGAGTAAGTGCAGGAGGCAGAGGGTTGTGCGCGCAGTGTTACGTATTGTCTCGGTGACGTCATGCAACGGCCGGGCCCTCTGAGTGGCTGGCCGCTTTGCCGCCCTCCTGCCGCAGTAAGGTAGTTCCCCCGCACTCCTTGCTGCCTTTGTGACTTCCTCGCTCAGAGCTTGCTTGACCAAGCATAACCTTCACATCTCCCTTGCCATCTGTCCCCGACTTCCACCTATAGAACACTTTCTCTCTCTCTCAACTTCTTACCTCTTATTCTTCTAATCTATTTAACATCATAACTCCCCTTTGGTTCTGCACGATTTCCTATATCGGCCATCGTATTATATGCTGAAGCTCTCAGATATTTCATGTTTAGTTAGACATTTTGGAGGGGTTAACATTTTGTCTGTAGAGGTTCGACACACTCGCGGTGTCTCCCTACCTTTTTCTTGGTTGTCTGCTGGGCTATTTAATGCTAGACTGGGGTGAGGCTATTTGTGTTGTGATTTCCAATGTGTACCAGGTTTTGTTGAACTTGTACAATCGCAACGGATGCGTGGGAAGCCTAGGTTGTCTTTCTGACTGTGTACCTTGTGAGTTTAGCACTGTGTTGCGAGTGAGGGCTTTTGCCTCTGCCACCCAACATTGTGCTAACTCGTTTTGCTTTGACTTGAAGAGGGTCGCCAGGAGAGAACCAGATACTAGCGATCTGGATCTCTCAAGAGAGCATCCCGTCATTTAACGTAATTTGGCCGTACAGTCTTAAGGACCTCGCTAGGCTACGAGCCGCTTGCTCAGCCATAGTTTCCTAGCCTACGATATCCCAGCTAGACTTTATTCGCCTAGCAGACACCCGATTAGGATTATAAACTCTTATGTTATATATGCAGCATTTTTATTCTCATTGACTGTAAGCCTTGGTTGTTGTTGAGGTGCACAACCTGAGCACGCTTTTGCGTTGCCTGAGGAAGTACTTCTTTTGTTGTTGGAGATAATACTATTGCGCATTTATCGTTATTCCCGTGCCAGTTAACACTGTATGTCCCTACACTTGTCATATCTTGTTCCTGCTTTATAAAACAGGTCAAAATCCGATTCGATCATCTTAGCAGCATCAGACTTTCTTCAGAAGATTCCTGTTCGATGCTTTAGAACTTTCATTCACTTTCTTTAATATAGGAGTGACAGTTTATTATTGTTTAGAGTAACTTTAATTATACCTTCTTCTTGTTTGCATTAAATCATTCCAGTGATTTAATTAAGCTCTCTATCTTTTTCCTTGTATACATTATTAACGTAATTGTGTGTTGTTGTGATCAGGCTGTATCAGAGATCATCAGCCTGTAGTAGTAGTGCATTTATACCGAGTTAGAGGATACCCCGCTATCGCAGATTTAACTCTGGAGGGTATAGGTGTTTTTGTTCACCGGTCTTATAAGTTCGAGGGTTGGATCTAGTGTTACCGTTGTGGCTGTGTGCCTTCCTAGTCCAATGATTAAGAGCCTTGTTTTATACGTGTCCCGGTCGTAACACCATATGGCCGAACCATCTCAAGTTCTTCCTTTTCACACTTTCCAGCACATCTACCTCCACACCACACCTCCATCTTACTTCCTCATTAGTCTGTCTATCCCTCCATGTAACTCTGCACGCACTTCTTAAGTAATTCATTTCCACTGCTCTCACTCTTGGTCTGAGTCTCTCAACCAACGTCCATGCTTCGCTTTCGTAAGTCAGTGTCGGGATTACCACACTGTCATGCAAGGACTTCTTCACTTTCATACTGACCACCCTATTTCTTGTTACTGCTTTCAGCGTTCCTACAACCCTCTTCCCCTGTTGTACCCTCTCCCGCACTTCTTCATCCATAGTCCCATCTTTACTCAACACACTGCCCAGATACTTAAAAGAGTTGACGATCTCCATAGCCTGACCGTTCAGCTTCACCTCACACTCTGTGACTTCACCCTTTTCGAAGACCATAACCTTGCTCATCCCCGCATTTACCTTCAAAATCCGTTTTTCGCACACTGTTCCAAACACATTTACCAGACCCTGCAACTCCCATTCATTATCACTCATCAGAACTGTATCATCCGCAAACAGCAGTATAGGTAGCTTCCACTCAATTCCCTCCCTTTTCAGCGATACACCAACATCCACTGCTCTTGATAGTATTTACTTCATGACTCCATCCATATATGCAGTAAACAACCATGGGGACATCACACACCCCTATTTCAAACCAACATTCAGGTCAAAGAACTCGCTCTGCTCACTCTCCACACATACTGCCGCCTTTACACCCTCATACATGCTCTTCACTGCTTTCAGCAACTTGCCATCTACTCCGTATATTCTAAGTTCTTTCCACAAACCTTCTCTATCCACTCTGTCATAGGCCTTCTCCAAGTCCATAAAGGCAACATACACCTTTTGTTTCTTCTCCAGATATTTCTCCACAACACAATTCAGGGTAAAGAATCTGATCTACACATCCTCTTCCCTTGCTAAAACCTCCCTATATATATATATATACATATGTACATATATATATACAGGGTGTCCCAGGAGGAAAGGTCCTAATTTTGGGAAATGATAAAACAAAATATTCTAAGCATAACATTTTCTATAAGTCATGCTCCAAAACTCAACCAGTATTGAGATATTGAATGTTAACAATGGTATTTTCTTCAGTATTTCCCCATAAGGGTGGCCTAGCTGTTCTAGTGTCTACCACACCTCCAGTTAACTGCAATTATTTTACCATGTTCTTATAAATATATTATCATTCTGTAAATCACAAAATGATTATAGACATATTAGCTCACTTTGGACCAGTTGGAGACTATGTGACATGGAAGAGTCTATTATAGTGATGCGGGGGAGGACACTACATAAAATCTTCAACATATTTTTAACGGTTGCAATTTGAACTTTTTGTTATAGAATATGTTATGCTTAGAATACCTTGTTTTATCATTTCCAATAGTTATGACCTTTCCTCGTGGGACACCCTGTATATATATATATATATATATATATATATTATATATATGGAGAGAGAGAGAGAGAGATAATTGTAATAGTATTTATAATTTTAGCTACCCACCTCATCCCATAATCATCTTAAGGTTGAGCATAAATCATGAACCTTCCACATATCTTTATAATTTAACATTGTATAACGAGAGAAGCATAATTACCAAGTTCGATGCAAGTAACATTTATATTATAATGTATTGCTCTCTCTCCTCTGACCTGCATTTGGCTAGAAGTACACATAATGTTAGGGTGAGGATAGAAGGTTGGTCTTAGGAAGGCAGGCGCATGGCTAATTCATCGTAACTGACCATAACTGGCCACCTCTCTATCGGTCTCATTACCGACCTACATACACTATCAGTACACAACACTGTGGAGGGAGGAAGGTCAGTATGTAGTCAACCTTCACCCTCCCTTGTCACCTGACCTATAAGACTTTCTCTACAACCTACCTTTCTAAACTCTCTCTCTCTCTCTCTCTCTCTCCCTCTCTCGTGCGCGGTCGCGCTCCTTACCCTTACCTTTTTTTCTTTATCCTTCCTTCCTGTCCTCTTCTCTCCTTCCTTCCTTCCTAACTTCTGTTTGTGTTCCTTCTTTCCAGGCTTCTTCTCTCTCTTCCTCTTATTCATGACCTCTTTTTTCCCTTTCCTTCCTTCCTTCCTGACCTATTCTCTATTCTTCCTTACATCCTCTCTCGCCTTCCTACCTAATTAGCTCATTCCTGACCTCCTCTCTCTCTCCTTTCCGACATCCTCTCTGGCTTTGCTGTCTGACTACTTTTCATTCTCCTTCTTGACATCCTCTTCCTACTTCCCAACATTAACATTCCACAGACAAACACAATAAACAAAGTCATGTCAAATACATTTCCAAACCAAACTCTAACAAACTACGTTAATGGCTGGTATTATGGTATAGTCACTGTCAAAAGTTGCGTCTTACCTTCATAATTTTAACCCTGAATATCGTTCTAGTTATAAGTGAACAAAATAATCATAACCCCTTATGTACCGGTGATGTACTTTTCTTTATATTCAGGCAACTATTAGACGATTTGGCTCAGCTTAAGAAGGATATCTACCCTTTAAAAGGCTACATACTATCGCAATATTAATCCTCTTAGCTACCACATATCCTTCGTAAGCTTTATAAAATCGTCTTAATGTAGCTGAAATCAAATCATGAAGACGTCGCAGGTACAGAAGGGGTTAACAGACATAAACAAAGTAATTTTGTTATCACCTTTTGTTTGTGTGTGATGCAACAGTAGAGGAATATTTATTTGAAGTTATAATGTAGGGTCACAGATTTTGTCCGTGTTTGTAAAACCAGGGATAATTTACAGGAAATAAGTTTATAGAGTCTGTATCTGGCGTCCCCATCAAGTCGTGTAGCATCGCCCAAGTTGAGGGGTTGTCAACACAAGGCCATGGATAACCCTCACAAATGTGGTATCTCGGGTAACTTAATTAATAAAGGTAGTAGAGTGTCAGTGGTGTTGTGATAGGGTCTGAATTGAGGTCACAGGTAGACCTTAATTATTTATGTCAAACCAATTTGTTTACAGATGACGGCCACCACCCCTTAACTTTTTTGACAGACCACGACGCCGCCTTAATAATAATAATAATAATAATAATATTTATTCAGTTAGCAATTTACAGATTTGGTACCACATAGTTTGTTACAAATATGACATGTACCAGCCTTGCATAATTCCAACTAAGGATAGCCCAATAAGGCCGTTAGGCGTATTTCCATTGGGGTCCTTGTGGGATTAGGTTAGCTGGGGAAAAAAGGGGAGGATAAAGAAATAGATACTTTAGAGAAAGTATTTCTAGGGGGTTATTTTAAGATACCTTACATCCTATAGTAAATATCAGTAATCCGTAATCAGTAATCATTTCAGTTTGGTTTGTCTATCTCTTATGTCGCATTTAGTAGTAGACATAAGCTTGGTGCTCCCTTCTCGCAGCTGTCCGGTTCAGGTGTTCCTTCAGGCTACGTCTGAAGGAATACAGTGTTCTCTTTTCACGGACTGACTGGGGTAGGTCGTTCCAGTCTTTGATGGCGGTGAAGAAGAATGTTTGCTTACCCTGTCCTTGGATTCTCGGGACCTTAAAATTAAACATCCTGTTTCTTGTATTATGTCCACTCCTCTCATTTGCTTTAACAAAATCATTCTTTAGGTACTCTGGAGCTCTGTCATAGAACATTTTGAAGGCATTAGTGAGCCTGATTTGTTTGGCCATGTCAGCGACATTGAGCATACCTAGTGACTGAAGTTGTTCCTGGCCAACATGTGATCTGGGTCCTAGGCTCAGCATGAACCTAACCATTTTATTTTGAGTGACCTGAAGTTTGTGCTGTGCTGATTTAGATGATGCAGAGTACCAGGATGACACAGAATAGTCAAAATGATATTGAACAAGCGCTTGGCAGAGGGTCTTTTTGGTCGCCGCGGGCAAGCATCCCACCTGTCTATACAGGTATTTTATACGTGCTCTACACTTACTCAGGATAGATTCCAAAATTGTTTCACCTGACAAACTCGCGTCCAGTTTTAGTCCGAGATATTTAACTTGTGACACTGTTGTTATAGGAATATCATTACAGTTGACCGAGAAGCCCACAATGTCTTTCAGTTTGCGTTTTGTTCCACATAAGATGGCTTCCGTCTTGCCCAGGTGAAGAGATAGTCTATTGTCCACTAGCCATTCACTACATGATTCTAGTTCTTTGGAAAGTGAAGCGGCAATACTTATTGGGTCTTTTCCTGAAACCAGGAGCACGCTGTCGTCTTCATACAGTAATAATTTACATGAGACGCTCAGTTCCATGTCATTCACATAACAGAGAAAGAGTAAGAGACCAAGGATGCTTCCCTGCGGGACCCCACAGTTAATTGGCATAGGATCAGATATATTATTGTCAATTTTGACTCTTTGGGTTCTACCACTAAGATAAGATTTAAACCAGTTCACAGATCCTATGCCCATTGCTTGTAGTTTATTACATAGGATATCATGGTCTACTGTGTCAAACGCCTTTTGTAGATCAAGAAGAACCATACCGGTGTAGTTACCTTTAGGCATTTCTTTACGAATGTGATCCGTTAAGTGGATGAGACAGGAGTCTGTCGAGTACATGCATCTGAAACCTGATTGAAACTTATAGAATAGATCATTTTGTTTAAGGTAGTGTTCAATTTGGGTGTATACCGCTCTTTCAAGGATTTTAGATACAATACATAATATGCTAACTGGTCTGTAGTTACCAACTTTTAGTTTATTTCCTTTCTTGAATAGAGGGGTTACAATAGCTTCCTTCAGTTCAGCAGGTACAGTGTTGGTGTTAATTGACAAGTTGATGATGTGGGTTAGGGGGCCTGCTATACCAATGGCTCCATCTCGTAGAAATTTGGCAGTTATTTTGTCTGGTCCTGTGCTTTTATGTACATTTAGGTTAGACAGCTCGTCAAAAGTGTATTTTGGTGTAACATTTTGCAATCCAAATGTGTTTGGGTGTATGTTTTTATCTCTGTAGAAATTTCGAAAGGTGGCCGTTGTTGTCGTCTATTTATTGAGAGGTTGAGGTAGGTTCTGTGCAAGTGTGTTTGCTATGGAGGTGAAGAAGGAGTTGAAGTAGGTTGAAATTTGTCGTTTATCGTGGCAAATCTGATCATTAATGGTGAGAGCAATATTAGTGTTAGACGAATCCCTTGTCTTGTTGTTGTAACCTGTTGTTTTTAGGTGCCTCCATAGTTTCTTTGGGTTATTCTGATATTCCTCTGCCTTATTGTGAAAATAATTAGTTTTCGCTGATTTTATTTTCCTACTTAGTTTATTCCTGGCCCTGTTGAACTCATGTTTCAGACCTTGATCCTGTCTATGTTTCGCTAGCCTTTTTAACAGATTGTCTCTGTGTTGCAGATGGTGTAGTATGTCATTGTTGATCCATGGGTCTGACCTTGCTTTAATTCGTATGTCTTTCAGAGGAGCTATTTCGTCTAGAATGTTTGTGATGATGGTTCTGAAGCCAACCCATGCGTCATTAACGTTTGTACTTCCAAACACTGGAGACCAGTCTGTATTCCATAAAATGTCCAGAAATGTTTCTTTATTGTAGTTTCTGAGTGACCTTGTTTTGATAATCTTGTGATTCTCTAGGGTAATTTTTGTGGTTTTTCGTGTGCAATATGTGACGAAGTGATCACTTATCCCAGTCTGTATAACCCCTGATTGGGATATTTTGTCCTCTCTGTTACAGTTTATGTGGTCTATTATTGTGGCAGTGTTCTCAGAGATACGTGTGAAGGTTGTGATGAGTTGTTTGTGATTGTGCATTGTCAGTATATGCCTATATTCTCGTACAAGCCTATCATTTCGTTGTTTGTAACATAGGTTAAAATCCCCTAGTATGATGGATTCATTCCGAGGGTCTAGCGATGACAACGTTCGTTCAAATTTGGTCAAGAATTGTGTGTCGTCTGGTGGCCTATAGCATACCCCAATTGTGATGGGTCTTGTCCTCGGCAGGTGTAGATCGATCCACAGAGCTTCGTGATTTTCTACATGGAGGTCGGTCCTGGTTGTGTGTGAGGTTGTTTTTTTACATACAGACATACTCCTCCCCCATGCCTATTGCGATCATTCCTAACCATATTGAAACCTTGAATGTTTATTTCACCATCGTTTATACTTGAATCCAGCCAGGTTTCTGTGATTGCAATTATTGAAGCTTTGGCCTTATTAGCTAACAACTTTAATTCTGACAATTTATGGTACATTGATCTGGCGTTAATGTGGATAAGATGGAGCCCTTTGTTGGGGAACACTCTGTATTCATCTTTGATTTTGAATGTGTCCTGGCTGGATTCTGAGTTGTTAATACTAATTGGTTCATTTACATTAATATTCGGTAATGAATGCAAGGCACATATGTTGCATAGGAATTCCCGTTCTTCACTGTTGGTCTTCTTAGAGATGCACTTCATGTGAGCTACAGTTTTACACTTAACACAGTTTATGATCCTTTGTTTTCTTGTTATGAGTGATTCACATATTTCACAAATTAGTTTAGGACCCTTAATAGCTACTTCCCTACATTTATCGCATTCCACTTCTTTTCTGCTAGTAACGTAAGTACATCGATCGTGTACTGTTTCATTACAACTACTACATTGTGACGTTGTACTCCTTTTGTTGAATCCAATATCGCACACTATACATAATTTTCCTGTTACTGTTCATCGTACGTCTGGCGGTGTGGTGATCAGCTGTGCGCCGTGAGCGGCTGATGGTGTGTGAGCGCGTGAGATGAGGACAGGTTGTGGCTCCCCCTTGCCCCCCTCCCACCCCACTGGGTTGGTTTCTCTTGTTGTCTATCTTGTTCGTTGCTGTCACTTCATTGTCGATGTGTTTGCTAGAGCTTCCTGCTTGTTTGGGTGTTCTGGTTGCATGTTGTGTTACTTGGGTCACCGATATCTGTGGTAGTGATGATACAGTTGAGGGTAATGTTGAGTAGGTAGAATGTTGGCACTGTGCTGGCGGTTGCCCTGCGGTCTTGGTTGTGAGTTGGAGCGTGACGGGAGACTTGGGTGCCTGCTGGCCCAGTTTGTTATAACGAATTTTACTGCTAGGGACTGTTGAAATGTCGGTGTCTGCCTTACTTGTTTGGTGGTGAGGTTTCTTCGACGTTAACTAGGGCCAGGGTTGGTCTCTACATCTCCGCAGCTAATTAGGTGTTGTAGCGAGGTTGTGCCAGAGTATTTGCCCAGCCGTGGCGTCTTCCCGATATATGAAATAGACCAGGCAGGAATGGTGACAGAAATAGACCAGGCAGGAATGGTGACAGAAATTTCACTCGTCTG
The DNA here is from genome assembly GCA_032716605.1 of Paralithodes platypus. Lineage (NCBI taxonomy): Eukaryota > Metazoa > Arthropoda > Malacostraca > Decapoda > Lithodidae > Paralithodes > Paralithodes platypus. Next base: position 6,994,816 of record CM064579.1, read on the forward strand.
TGATTTCTGTGTGACGAGGTCCCTCAATACTTGTTTAGTGTTGACCTGGTACACTACCGGTCCCCTCTGCACCTGTATATCAGCACAGCCCCTCTGGATGTTGAGAAGGATGCTACATAGAGAGAGGACTACGCCCGCACCCTTCATCCCTCCCGCCATCTTACTCTTTACGCGAGTTCTGGCTAAAAGTTCACTAGACGATTTTTGTTTCAGTTTAGGAAGAAATGTTGAAAGTTAGTGTAGCTCAGTTAGATATTACCCCTATGATTGCTTGAAGATCTTCCAAACCTGTGTAATATCGTCTATGTTTAGCCAATATATAGTAAAATATGCATTACTGTTAAGTTGGTCTATATTCTTACACTTCAATAATCAGCCTTATAGTGAAGACCAATTATACTTTGAGTACGATTATTTGATTTGCAATGCCTTTTAACTCTCTCTCTCTCTCTCTCTCTCTCTCTCTCTCTCTCTCTCTCTCTCTCTCTCTCTCTCTCTCTCTCTCTCTCTCTCAATAATGTATGTATGAATTATATTGGCTATCCTGGCTATATCCCATAATCTATTATTTCTATATGTGTTACTATTTGTTTCTGTCTATATTATTCAATAACTTATGAACATCTGTTGGAATATGCGAGAGTATTCCGAGTACAATTAATATTGATGTTTTGTTATTCCATCTGCAGGTGATTGTTTCTGCGAGAACTACACACTTGGTAGTCTAGATGACCTGGATCCAGAACGGGAAGATCATCAACACTTCAATGCAGAACAGGTACTGTTCATAGATTAAAATTCTTGCTCCCGTTTGTTATATACTGTACATTGTGTTCATGTGAGGAAAGGAATTGCCTATATTACATAAAATCAATGAGTGATCGACAATCAGATTGTACAGCACCATAACTACAGTAGCAATTATATTGTAAAGACACAGTAGTTTCGACTCCTTCTGGAGTTCTTTTCAGGCGTGTTTTGTTCTGAAGTCACGTTCGATTTGACTTTCTGGATTTCTCTTCAGTTGAGAACTCCAGAGGACTCTTTAACCCTTGTTTAGCGGGACCCGACTTAAGTCGGCCTAGAGAACCAAGGACTAAGTGGCGGGGCCCGACTTAAGTCTGTGTGCAATTTTTTAGCAATAATGGCTTTGAGAGAGCGACGAGCGATGGGAGGAGCGTAGGTCGACTCATCACCGCTCGGCATGGGTCCCGCGTGACTACTGACGTTCCCTCCACACACATCCACACTCACTGCCTCGCTCCACAGGGAATTATGTAAGAATATTACCGTATTTTAGGGATTTTGCACTCGTCTTGCACAATCGTTGCAAGAGAACGCATGGTCGTAGAAGGATGGTTCTGGTGTCATTGGAAAGCTCATTTATCGCCCTTTCAGGGACACATAATTGTATTACGCTCTGGCTCTTGTTTATGCATGAAAAAGAGCACGGAAAAAAGGTCGTTTAGGGTAAAACCACCCGCTTGCCAGGTAGTACAAAGTTATCGACCTAGCCGCTCGTGTAGTGTTAAAGATGTGTCAAGAGAGAGTCAAAACTATTATTTCACTTAAAACCAGAGATATATATAGCTTGAGATGAAATTATGAGATACACTAAGAAAGTAATGCGCTCCTTACATAATGATACACAATTAATTAATGTTTTGTTCGAATTATTACACACAACAAAATTTAAGACAAAATGTGCATCATCATGGATACACTTGACCTCATGCTTATTACAATGTTGAACGAAACTGCGCGTCAAGCAGCACGAGAAGTTTAAAAACAACCAACTGACATCTAGTGTCTCTTCTTTATTAAGAGTTAAACAATTGTGTGACCTTTAACCTCTTGTAACTCAAAGAGAAATATAATGAACCGGCTGAAAACAATTTATCGATTAATTTTTCCACAATTGTAGATACATTAGGTATATTTATGTTTCATTTCATCAATACATCAATTATCACAAAGGCTCACACACAAACATAAACACATTTATGCACACGCACAAACACTCAGACATAAATACTATAACACAGGACACACGAAATGCACAAAATATATATTACCAGCATAAATCCCTTCCTGACAAACTGCCACAGTATATATATTGGGTGAACGAGGTGGAGGTTTAACATGGACATTAAATATTAGAGAGTTACAAACTATGGTAATGTCATCACTAAAATACAGCGGATCAGGACCACCAGTCTGGAGGAAGATTTGTTCTGTTGGGGCAGCCATAGTTGTGTGTGTGTGTGTGTGTGTGAGAGAGAGCGAGAGAGAGCGAGAGAGAGAGCGAGAGCGAGAGAAAGAGGGTGGGTGAGAGGGAGAGGGAGTGCGCGTGAGTGAGAGAGTGAAAGAGAGAACGAAATGGAGAAAGACAGAATGAGAGTGATTTTTGGCTTGAGTTCAGAGGAGCAATGTTCTATTATTCTTTGAGGGAACACTCTATTGCAGTACGCATGTAAAATGCTCCTTTATAGACTTATTTTGCTGATATTGATACACACACACACACACACACACACACTATGCAGGTTATCAAAATTATGCAACGCCACCCTCAGCTTAAATCTTTACTTAATTATAACTTTTGGTAGCATATACATTTTTTCACTACGATGGTTATGAGAGAGAGAGAGAGAGAGAGAGAGAGAGAGAGAGAGAGAGAGAGAGAGAGAGAGAGAGAGAGAGAGAGAGATCCCCTTTAGTCCGGTGATCATGTAAAGGTCTGATACCACCACAAGCCGATCTGTATCCATGTAGTAACGGTGGTTTGGTTTTCCCGATCACACACACAGACGGACACATACATACTCATGCTCACAGAACTTCTCCATATTCAGGCTATTGTATTAACCACTTTGCAGCTCAATACCTGACACACAAATCCTGGATTTGATGAAGCTGGATGTGGATTCCGATACAATTACTGACAATGTACAATGTCAGTGTTGTAAATGTTAGTGTTACGTACTGAATATTCAATATTTATATGAAGCCTTCACCATTTAAGTACTTATTTAACTTTATGTTGGATAAAATTACACGATTTTCTCTGTTTTCTCTTAACTTAATAAGGTTGTCTAGTAATAGCCAGTATACCAGTACAAACAAATATATATGTGATCTTGAATACATTTTTTGAGATAGTGTTAAACCTCTTAACTATGTGATATAGTCTTAAGCTGGAGAAAGTAGTCTAACATCAGCACCCCCGTGTACACTTGAACATACATCAGCACTCCCGTGTACACTTGAACATACATCAGCACCCCCGTGTACACTTGAACATCAGCACCCCCGTGTACACTTGAACATACATCAGCACCCCCGTGTACACTTGAACATACATCAGCACCCCCGTGTACACTTGAACATACATCAGCACCCCCGTGTACACTTGAACATACATCAGCACCCCCGTGTACACTTGAACATACATTATTATAGTGTTTTAATCGTGACTGTACACAACCAATCAACGTGGTAAGTTGTGTTGTGTATAAACAACCTGTTGCCATCTAGTACCACCAACAGGAATAAATAACCATCTTGATACTTCTTCATTTCCAACCCCGGAACAGACCTGATAATACTTACCCTGGTTGATGGTATTCATGGTTACACACTCCCGCATACACACGAAAACAAATATAATAGCACATTAGTGACCCCCCCACCCAAACACACACACACACAGGCACTAACAGACTTATATGTCTATGTGTGTTTATCTATTGTTACGTATCTTGATCCTCAAGTGGTTAACTTGATGAATCTAGATAGCACAGATATATATTAAGGTATCAGTCAGCTGAAGGCAAAACAAAAGTAAAATCTAATAAAATTATTTCCTGTTGTTGCTTCCTTTCCTTTTGGATCTTAGGACTTAGTATCCTTTATTGACTGATACTCTTTAATTATGAAAAATACTGAAACTAATTAAAGTCATGTAGTATTTATAAAGAATTATTATTTAACCGAAGCTTAGTAGGCTATGGTTATGAACCGAAGAAGTTATATCTAAAGAAGGACTATTAATTCTATAAAAAGTCTTGAAAGATAAATATTAAAGTAAGAATATTTCTGTCTCTTACCCTTTTTTAAATAAATAGCTAGTTTTCTTATATGTCCTTTTATTTATATTTAATGTAATTATTCTTGGTTCTTGTCTTACGTTAATAGTATTATATTATTATTATCATCAGGATTAATATCAAAGTCACATAAAAAGTTAGATATATTTAATAATTAGTTAAATGTATTTCTTAACCACGTAACATTGAGGTTTGATTATGAGTAAATTAAGTTACAGGATCGCTTCATAGATTCGATTCAGGTCTCACTCAAATAATATGAAAAGCAAAAATAATATTTTGAAGCTAAACGAATTTTCTTCAGCTTAGGAAATCACTAGAAGTAATATTAACACAGCCATGTTAGTCTAAGGCGATATTACTAATATGAGACAATAGCATCACCGTACTAAGCCCCGTTAAGCAATGTAAGCTTAATTAAAAGAAAATGAAAGAACTCGTAAGTATTAATATAAAACAATAGTATTACTTTCATCATAACCCAATTACTTAAAGAGTTGCTTTAGTCCACAAGTTAGTCAACTAAAATAGTTAAGTACATAATAATAGCGTTAACGTTAATTCCCAATCAAATAGTTAAGTACATAAATAGTAGCGTTAACGTTAATTCGCAATCAAATAGTTAAGCACATAATAGTAGCGTTAACGTTAATTCGCAATCAAATAGTTAAGCACATAATAGTAGCGTTAACATTAATTCCCAATCACATATCTCACTAACCAACATAACGTAAGTGTTTACACCGAACACACTTAACACACACTTATATAATCTGACTGACAGTCACAATCCCATTATAATACTTCACCCCGTCTTCCACCAGCTGCAAGTTCACCTTCCCCAACTCCAAATGAGACTGATTTGAATGCCCACAACTCGGGTCTTATATACTGAACAATGATTGTGTAGGAACGAATCAGGAGGCGAGTGATGGTGCGCGCCCCTATCATAGCTCCTCGAGTTGCATAGCAGGTGCGTGGACCAATGGGGACTCCTGGCGTCGATCATACGTCATAGCGTCGGGTCATCGAAGTAGTTTGCAGGGTCCCCTATGACGCATGCAGGTGTGAAGGCTTGTTTGCTGGTATGCGGACGAGCTGGTTTCCCACTCTCTGGTTCACTCGCTAGTCTGTTTCGCCGCTTGGGTAGTTTGACACTCCTTCAACTCTAATTCTAACTCTTAAATTAACATACAGGGCTCCGTATGTCAGACCTCCCCCCTAGAAAAGAGTTTAAGGAGTATAGTACATAATATTAAACATAATACATAAATAGATTCACCACCAGATTGGCAACAGCAAGATTATAATGAGGATATAATAAGGATATCACCCAAAGTAGGCAACGTCTCCAGGTACCACATCAGAACATAGCCGGAACGTAGCTGGAGCGTTATTCGAACTGCAAGGCTTGACAGCGCACTACTAAAGCATGATATTTACCTCGCTACAAGGGAGAGCTAATTGCCAAAATCCTCTCATTAAGTTAAACTTACTGCTGGATGAGGCCAACCCGGTAAATGTAATCTTTAACAGATACGTGATAGGCAATCGGCTAGCACGTTCTGGACCCCCTTAACCCTCCTGGCCCGGGCAGGCACTCAAAATGACAGTGTGGGCTACCCGGGCGATCTGGCCGAAAAACGTCTAGGCCTAGGCTACCGTATTTTTGTTTAGTTTAACTTCTAGAAATTTCCCACGCATCTATAAATGTAGTGCGGTTTCCAATCTGTAGACTGGCGTTGAGTAGAGCTCTCTATGTCAACTGGTTCAGTTGTGATGACGATTTCAGTGGAGAGCACTTGCAGGCGATGTTAGCAATATGACGATCTTTTCACTACTGAAACAACGACATACAGACATACAATAACAAATGAGTCTTCTCTTTCTTGTTTTCGGAGGTGCGGTGACGTAACGATCAGCTTTGTTTACATGCGTCGGACGCACGGCGTTCAGACCAAGCTGAATAGGCTTTCAAGCTTACAGATTTTAAAATGACACCCGGGCTCTTGCCCTTACTTCGTGGTGTCATTTTAAAATGACAACCGGGCCAGGAGGGTTAATATGTTTGACATCCAGGGAGTATTCCTGCAGCAACAAACTCCACCTGGTCAGTCGTTGGTTTTTATTTTGAAATTTATGCAAAAATTTTAAGGGGTGATGGTCAGTATACACAGTGATGGCACCAGAGGCAGATTGCACATAGACAGCAAAGTATTGAAGGGATAAAATTAATGCTAACAGCTCCTTCTCAATGACTGAATAGTTACGTTGGGCAGAATTTATTTTTTTACTGAAATAGCACACAGGATGCAATACTTCACAGTCGTCTTCCTGGAGCAACACTGCACCAACCCCGGTATTGCTCGCATCCACTGCTAGGGAAAAAGATCTGTTAAAATCAGGAGCTCGGAGTACAGGATAATTAGATAATATATATTTGGTAGCAATAAAGGCCTCCTCACATTCAGAGGACCATTCAAACTTCACATCCTTACGGAGAAGATCTGTCAGGGGAGCTGTCAACTTTGAAAAATTTAAGATGAAACGCCTATAATAACCAATCATGCCTAAGTACCTTTGGATATGTTTCTTAGTGCTAGGAGTTGGGAATTCTAGAATTGACTCTACCTTTTCTTGAGGAGGTGCAACCTGCCCCTGACCTACCGTATATCCTAGATACTGGACCGTACTCTTTACAAAGGTGCATTTCTTAAGATTAACCACCAGATTGGCATCAGCAAGATTTAAGAACAGCAATCTAAGTTGGTAAAGATGCTCCTCCCATGACTGTGAAAAGATAAGAATATCATCGATGTAGACAACGCATCCAGGTACTCCTTCAGTCACCAAATTCATGAGGCGCTGGAATGTAGCTGGAGCGTTTTTCAAGCCGTAGGGCATTACGTTACAGCAGAAGGCTTGATTGTTGACTACAAAGCATGATATTTCCCTCGCTCTAGGGGTGAGAGCTACTTGCCAATATCCCTTCATTAAGTCAATCTTGCTGATATAGGTGGCTGTACCAATCTGGTCAATGCAGTCGTCGATCCGTGGCAGTGGGTAGGTATCGTTCTTTGTGACAGCATTGACTTGCCTATAGTCCATACATAACCTATGGCTCCCGTCTGGCTTTGGCACAAGTATGACCGGACTACTCCACTGGCTTAAGGCCCTCGTGATCAGCTCGTTAGACAACATGAAGTCAAGCTCGACCTGCAGTATACTCCTGCGTTGTGGCGAGACACGGTAGGGGGATAGTTTAATGGGAGTTGCATCCCCTACATCGATGTCGTGCACGGCCAAAGAAGTGAGCCCTGGAGTATCACGGAACACACTGGGAGACTGAGATAAAACAGAGATTAGTTGGTTCGCTTGATCAGAGGGAAGATGACATAGTTTAGATGGTAATTCCCCCCAAGCTACTGAATTATACTGAAAGTTGGATAGGCTACATGACAAGTCAAAGTCTGCATGGCTACCGACAGGCTCTGGAACAGTCTATTGCGGGTCAGTAAGAGAACTGAAGACTTCGTCCGCACCAGGCTGTCCACAGGTCCTGACATTCACTGCCACAGTGGGAGAATCTGGAGGAGAGGAATCAGGGGACCTATGGTAGGGTTTCAACATATTTATATGGAATACTTGCGTGGGCTTTCTCCTGTCTGGGGTAGTTACTAGATAATCGGTAATGCTCACCCTCCGAATGATCTTATATGGGCCCCTGAACTTGGCAGATAAAGGTTGGCCAAAAAGGGGGAGTAGGACCAAAACCTCATCACCGGGCTGAAACTCCCTCTCACGGGCTTTTCTGTCATACCAGGTCTTCATGGAGCTTTTAGCCACTGTCAAGATTTGAGCTGCAAACTCACATGAGGATCTCAGCCGGGTTTTGAAATCTGAAACATACTTGAGGAGGTTTTGGTTCCCCTCCTGGCCAACTAGGCTATCCTGCAATAGTTGCAAAGGACCTCTTACCTGGTGACCGAAAACTAGCTCATTAGGGGAAAAACCCAGGGATTCAGTTGGAACCTCACGAGTAGCAAATAAAAGAAAAGGTACCCCCTTATCCCACTCAACTCCGGTCTCTGTACAATACTTACGTAACATTCCCTTTAACCCTTAACTAGCGGCGCGCAACATAAGTCGAGTATAATAAATCTGGACTATCTGGCGGCGCGCGACATAGGTCGTGTGGCAATTTCAGCACATAATGTTGCTGAGAGAGAGAGACAAGTGGTGGCAGGAGAGTAGAGAGCATATGACTGCTCCAGACCACCGCGGCGAACCTACTGACACGAATCCCACCTCCTCCCTCCCTCTCTCACTCGCTACATACTGAATTGTATGGGGAAAGTACCGAACGAATTACATGCTTTTTGCACTCGTGTTGCGCGGTTGTTGCAAGAAAACTAGCCGTCATAAAAGGATCGTTATGGTGTCATTGGAAAGCTCTGTTTATGCCCTTTCAGGGATAGATACTTGTTTTACGCTCTGGGTCTTATTTAGGCATGAAAATGATCACGTAAACAGCCCTATTTTGGCTAAAAACACCCCGCTGGGCGGTACATATAAATAGACCGCTAGCCCGCTAATAAGGTGTTAATGTCTGATGATATCGTTCGAGAACCCCTTGACTCTCTGGGTGGTAGGTGCTAGACTTAACATGCTCGATACCCAACTCCTTCAGGGACTGCTGAAAAATGTTAGAGGTAAAATTAGTTCCTTGATCACTTTGCACCTCATGGGGGAAACCCATTCTGGTGAAGAATTTGAGCAGTTCCTTGATGACAGTTGGAGCAGAGGTAGTCCTTAAGGGTATAGCCTCTGGGTAGCGAGTTGCCATGTCCATGATAGTTAATAAATAAATGTTACCTTGGGAAGTCTTAGGCAATGGGCCTACAATGTCCACTACCACCCGAGTAAAAGGATTCTCGAAGACGGCCAAGGGCACCAGAGGATGTACACTGTACAGGCACCTTCTGATTGGGTTTTCCTGTCATCTGGCAAGTGTGACACACTCTACAAAACTCCACTACATCTGCACGCATTCCTGGCCAGTAAAAGTGGGCTCTGATTCTGTCTAAGAGTTTTTCTCACACCTAGGTGTCCTGCCAATGGTATACAATGTGCCATTTCCATGATATCTCTACGACAAGGTTTGGGGACTACTACTTGATGGACGTCCCAGGCCCCGTCATCGATTGGTCTGTGTGGCGGTCTCCATCTACGCCACAATACTCCTCCTTTGAGGTAGAAACATTCACCACCCTCCTTCTCAAATTCCTCTTCACTCATGGACCTGGCAGCTAACTCCTTGCATTCACTATTATCTCTCTGTAGCTCTACCAGGCCACTAGGACAATTTGGAGGGGTTTCATGGTCATCGTTAGGGTCAAGATGAGCCATAAAGGTGTCAGATAAATCCACCTCAGTCACATCATCAGGCACAGTTGGAGCGTTATTCACACTCTCATCATCCCTTTCATCAACTCTTACATTCGGTACATTTCTGTCTGAGGGAACTGCTACTTGAGACATCGAACGTGTGACAGCACACACAGGGAAAACTGTTGGCATCTCCTTTTCGAGCTCACCGGTTAGTGGCTCGTTAACAGGGGAAAGTGACAAAATGGGGTCTGGTCGGACCTTCTCACCTGCTACATCATTCCCCAAAAGGAGTGTTACCCCAGGCACAGGGATATCTTGGGACCATAACAAAGCTATGGTGGCCTCACCCTGTAGTAACTCACATTCAATTTCGCCTTTTACCAAGTGTGCATAAAATTGGCCTCCAGCACCTCTCATTACAACTGGTTCGCCAGGTGGGCACTCAGTGTAAGGATTCACCATGAGGGTGCTAGTAGAACCTGTGTCTCTCAGAATGTTTACCTCATGCATACAACCATTTAATCTCACGTTGCCAGATGAAATAAAGGGACGGTAACTGTCCTGCACTGATGGTGAACTTATTATTGGCTTAACCCTAGTGGGGTTTTTTTGTTTTTTGTTTTTTTTCTATGTTATTGAGGGAGGCAAAAGGCATAACTGCCTATAGCGAGTGCCTCCCCCATAGTTGAAAGAGTGACAGGGCCAAAATCAAGGGACGTTCGAGCCAAAATGCCTGGACATACGGAGTTTGAAGCAATTTAAGTCATAGGAAGAGGGAAAGACTGATTCTGGGAGAGAGTTCCAGAGCTCAGCTGTTGAGTAGAAGAAAGTTTGAGAGTAAAGTTTCACTCTTGGGTTGGAGAGTTGCACAGAGTAGGGGTGGGATTGAGTTGCAAGACGGGTACCACGTGCCCTACGTAAAGGAGGTGGTATGCACTGGGATAGCTCTGAGGAACACTGATTATTATAGTAGCGATAGAATAGCGAGAGAGATGCAACATTGCGGCGGAGAGAGAGAGATTGCAGAGAGTTGGTGAGTGGACGGGAGTTAATGATACGAAAGGCCTTCCTTTCAACTTTGTCTAGGAGATGGAGAAATTGGGTTTTGGAAGCATTAAAGTTAACAAGGTTTTCTCTGCCCCAATTGGAAATAGTATTTAGATCAGAATTTAAGAGTTCTATGGCTTCATTACGTTTGTCGTTGAGGGATTGCTGGCTGGGGCGTTCTGAAAAACTAATGGAGTAGTGCAAGGTTGAGTCGTCTGCGTATGAATGGATGGGAATTAAGGTACAGTTAAGGAGATCATTTATAACAATTAGAAAGAGAATAGGAGATAGGACAGAGCCCTGAGGAACACCGGAGTTTATAGAGTGAGGAAGTGAACAATGGCCGTCCACAACCGCGGCTATGGAACGGCCGGAAAGGAAATTAGAGACAAAGGCACAGATGGAGGGATAGAAACCGAAGGAGGGGTAGTTTAGAAATTAAAGATTTATGCCAGACTCTATCGAAGGCTTTCGATATGTCTAGTGCAATAGAAAAAGTCTCACCGAAGTCCCGAAAGGAGGATGACCAAGAGTTAGTAAGATATGAAAGAAGATCACCAGTAGAGCGACCCTTAAGGAAGCCATACTGGCGATCTGAGAGCAGATTATGAGAAGAGAAATGCTTAAGAAATTTGGAAGCAAGAATAGTTTCAAAAACTTTAGAAAGACAAGAGATAAGAGCAATTGGACGATAGTTGGAGGGTTGAGTTGAGAGCGGTCACCCTTCTTTGGGACAGGTTGAATGTGAGCAAACTTCCAGCATGAAGGGAAGACGTTAGAGGATAGACAGAGACGAAAGAGTTTGCCTAGGCAGGGAGTCAGCACGGAAGCACAGTTTTTGAGAACAACAGGAGGAACACCGTCCGGACCGTACGCCTTATTAGTGTTAAGCCCAGAGAGGGTAGAAAGTACATCTTTAGAAGAGATTAGGATATTAGGCATAAGTAAGAGAGAGGAGGGCGGAGAGGGAGGAATAGCACCGGAATCATCCAAGGTGGAGTTTCTAGCAAAAGTTTGAGCGAAGAGTTTAGCTTTGTCAGAGGGGTTGCACCACACATGCTACTACACCCCTGTTTAGATGATTTACGTTAGCTGCTAGGAACTCCTTCTGTCGGGAGTCCTGTATTAAAGGAACTTTTGGTGCTAGGTACTCCTTCTGTCGGGAGTCCTGCATTACAGGCACATATGGAGTTTGAGATACGGCGGCAACTGTCTGCCCCGATCTCTCTGTTCTCTCCTTGGCCCAGGACTGATACGCTAGGTGGCCTCTCTTGCCACAAAAAGTACATACTTTAGGGGATACGGGAACGTTCCCTCTTTGAGCATTACTATTACTTTGGGGCCCAACTCTGTTACCATTGCCCTGAGTCGCATTTTTAGTTGGGGGAACAATTCTATTTTGGCTAGCTGGGGAAGACGTTACAGACTTGTGACTGGGTCTGTCAGATTTGTGATTGGGATACTTAAAATTAGAACTAGAATTATCGTAGGGCTTCTTTCCACGAAATTTGTTGTTGAGCACGTATGTGTTAGCCATGTCAGCGGCGTCGGCAAGACAATCTACCTTTTTCCCCTTTAAATGATAGGATACAGAAGAATCAATTTTCCATAGGAAATTTTCTAACAGGACCAACTCCTTCAGATCGTTGTAGCTTGTGACTTTCTTACTCTTGACCCAATGATTGAAAGTTTTAGTCATGGTCCTGGCAAATACCTTATGGGTTTCTTCTACTTTCTTCTGGTTTTTACGGAAAGATTGCCTGTAAGCCTCAGGCTGCAATTGATAGGTTTTTAGGATAGCTTCTTTGAGATTGTCATAATCCTGCCTAACTTCTGCTACTTCTGACAAATACGTGGCTCGAGCCTGCCCTGTCAAAACGGTTTGTAACATAAAAGGCCATTGATCTCTTGTCCACTTCATACCTCCAGCAACTTCCTCAAACAAAACAAAGAAATCCTGCACATTATCCTCAGTGAAAGGTATAATGACACTAGTCATAGTCAATCCCAGAGGGGGAGCAATTACGGGAGCATTTGTATTGACATTTAGTTGAGCTATTTGATATTGATATTGATAATGTTCGGTCTTTATTCTGGCTTCTTCGATATTTGCTTGGGCATTTATTCTGGCTTGTTCGGTCTTTGCTTCGGTATTTATTCTGGCTAGTTCCAGTACTTGATCACCGGTCAAACCAGGTGGCAATTGTTCATCAAGTTGGCTAGGTTTACTCGGGATCCCACCAACTGCTCCGTCACCCTCCCCGCCTTCTACAGGGAACAAGTGGGTTTTTATGGTCTGAGCCACCTCTACTTTGGACATGTTTGAGACAGTTAATTGGAGATGTGAGGCAAGTACTTTCAGTTCGGATTTTGACAGACAGTCAATATCAGGGGCTGTGGGTTCTGATTCTATGAAAACTCGAGCATCTTTGTCATTAATTAGTTGAGGCATGATTAATATTTGATTTTTAAGTAGTGAAACGGTAATGAAACTGAGTGAAACTGTATGAAACGAATCCTGGCGAGGTCGCCACTCTTCTGTTACGTATCTTGATCCTCAAGTGGTTAACTTGATGAATCTAGATAGCACAGAGATATATATTAAGGTATCAGTCACCTGAAGGCAAAACAAAAGTAAAATCTAATAAAATTATTTCCTGTTGTTGCTTCCTTTCCTTTTAGATCTTAGGACTTAGTATCCTTTATTGACTGATACTCTTTAATTATGAAAAATACTGAAACTAATTAAAGTCATGTAGTATTTATAAAGAATTATTATTTAACCGAAGCTTAGTAGGCTATGGTTATGAACCGAAGAAGTTATATCTAAAGAAGGACTATTAATTCTATAAAAAGTCTTGAAAGATAAATATTAAAGTAAGAATATTTCTGTCTCTTACCCTTTTTTAAATAAATAGCTAGTTTTCTTATATGTCCTTTTATTTATATTTAATGTAATTATTCTTGGTTCTTGTCTTACGTTAATAGTATTATATTATTATTATCATCAGGATTAATATCAAAGTCACATAAAAAGTTAGATATATATTTAATAATTAGTTAAATGTATTTCTTAACCACGTAACATTGAGGTTTGATTATGAGTAAATTAAGTTACAGGATCACTTCATAGATTCGATTCAGGTCGCACTCAAATAATATGAAAAGCAAAAATAATATTTTGAAGCTAAAAGAATTTTCTTCAGCTTAGGAAATCACTAGAAGTAATATTAACACAGCCATGTTAGTCTAAGGCGATATTACTAATATGAGACAATAGCATCACCGTACTAAGCCCCGTTAAGCAATGTAAGCTTAATTAAAAGAAAATGAAAGAACTCGTAAGTATTAATATAAAACAATAGTATTACTTTCATCATAACCCAATTACTTAAAGAGTTGCTTTAGTCCACAAGTTAGTCAACTAAAATAGTTAAGTACATAATAATAGCGTTAACGTTAATTCCCAATCAAATAGTTAAGCACATACTAGTAGCGTTAACGTTAATTCGCTATCAAATAGTTAAGCACATAATAGTAGCATAAACATTAATTCCCAATCACATATCTCACTAACCAACATAACGTAAGTGTTTACACCGAACACACTTAACACACACTTATATAATCTGACTGACAGTCACAATCCCATTATAATACTTCACCCCATCTTCCTCCAGCTGAAAGTTCACCTTCCCCAACTCCAAATGAGACTGATTTGAATGCCCACAACTCGGGTCTTATATACTGAACAATGATTGTGTAGGAACGAATCAGGAGGCGAGTGATGGTGCGCGCCCCAATCATAGCTCCTCGAGTTGCATAGCTGGTGCGTGGACCAATGGGGGCTCCTGGCGTCGATCATACGTCATAGCTGGAAGTTTGCTCACATTCAACCTGTCCCAAAGAAGGGTGACCGCTCTCAACCCTCCAACTATCGTCCAATTGCTCTTATCTCTTGTCATTCTAAAGTTTTTGAAACTATTCTTGCTTCCAAATTTCTTAAGCATTTCTCTTCTCATAATCTGCTCTCAGATCGCCAGTATGGCTTCCTTAAGGGTCGCTCTACTGGTGATCTTCTTTCATATCTTACTAACTCTTGGTCATCCTCCTTTCGGGACTTCGGTGAGACTTTTTCTATTGCACTAGACATATCGAAAGCCTTCGATAGAGTCTGGCATAAATCTTTAATTTCTAAACTACCCTCCTTCGGTTTCTATCCCTCCATCTGTGCCTTTGTCTCTAATTTCCTTTCCGGCCGTTCCATAGCCACGGTTGTGGACGGCCATTGTTCACTTCCTCACCCTATAAACTCCGGTGTTCCTCAGGGCTCTGTCCTATCTCCTATTCTCTTTCTAATTTTTATAAATGATCTCCTTAACTGTACCTTAATTCCCATCCATTCATACGCAGACGACTCAACCTTGCACTACTCCATTAGTATTTCAGAACGCCCCAGCCAGCAATCCCTCAACGACAAACGTAATGAAACCATAGAACTCTTAAATTCTGATCTAAATACTATTTCCAATTGGGGCAGAGAAAACCTTGTTAACTTTAATGCTTCCAAAACCCAATTTCTCCATCTATCTACCCGTCAGGATCTCCCAGCGGACTATCCCTTATTCTTCAACAATACAAAAATCAATCCTTCATCTTCTCTCAATATTCTTGGTGTCTCTTTTTCTTCTGCTCTCATTTGGAAGGACCATATTACCAGTCTTGCTAAGGCAGCCTCCCAGAAGCTGGGTGTGCTCAACCGCCTTAGGGGGTTCTTTTCCCCTGCACAGCTTCTTGCTCTGTACAGGGGCATAGTGCGCCCTTGTATTGAGTATTGTTCACATGTGTGGGGAGGTTCCTCTTACACCGCTCTCCTAGACAAAGTTGAAAGGAAGGCCTTTCGTATCATTAACTCCGTCCACTCACCAACTCTCTGCAATCTCTCTCTCTCCGCCGCAATGTTGCATCTCTCTCGCTATTCTATCGCTACTATAATAATCAGTGTTCCTCAGAGCTATCCCAGTGCATACCACCTCCTTTACGTAGGGCACGTGGTACCCGTCTTGCAACTCAATCCCACCCCTACTCTGTGCAACTCTCCAACCCAAGAGTGAAACGTTACTCTCAAACTTTCTTCTACTCAACAGCTGAGCTCTGGAACTCTCTCCCAGAATCAGTCTTTCCCTCTTCCTATGACTTAAATTGCTTCAAACTCTGTGTGTCCAGGCATTTTGGCTCGAACGTCCCTTGATTTTGGCCCTGTCACTCTTTCAACTATGGGGGAGGCACTCGCTATAGGCAGTTATGCCTTTTGCCTCCCTCAATCACATAGAAAAAAGCGTCGGGTCATCGAAGTAGTTTGCAGGGTCCCCTATGACGCATGCAGGTGTGAAGGCTTGTTTGCTGGTATGCGGACGAGCTGGTTTCCCACTCGCTAGTTCGCTCGCTAGTCTGCTTCGCCGCTTGGGTAGTTTGACACTCCTTCAACTCTAATTCTAACTCTTAAATTAACATACAGGGCTCCGTATGTCAGACTATTTATAAATTGTACACAATCCCTAGCATAAGTGGACGCACACTGGCAGAAATATAAGCTTCCAAACGCACAAACCCCCACACACAACACTGTCATATCAATAATCACCAAGCACACACACACACACACACACACACAGCCCGTAGCCTAGTAGGTAGAGCTCTCGTCTCACAAACGAGGGGTCGGGGGTTCAATCCCCGGCCGGGCGGAGACAAATTGGGCTTGTCTCCTTTCATGTGTTAGCCTCAGTTCATCTAGCTGTAAATAGGTACCTGGAATAAGTGGACGACGTTGTGACGTCCCATCTGGGGTTGGCAAAAATGGTACAAGGCGAGATGGGTATCATATGGTTCACCTAAGCTGATGGCTACCTAAACCTTCGGGCGAGACGGTACCGTCTATAGTGAGAATGGTACCATACAGATCCACCCTAAGCCTTCGTTTCCGATGTCGCCAATTGGCTAAAATACAGACTACACACATCCACAGCCATTCCAACAGTACATAAAACACTTAACATGCATTTCACGCAATACATTCCCAGTTAAGGAGGCGCGATAATAATGAGCTTAGCTCGCATTGCGTGGATTCCCCTTGACGAACAAGTAACTGAGTAACTGAGTAACTGAGTAACACACACACACACACACGCGCACACACACACACACAGACACACACACACACCATAAATCTCTTCCTGACAAACTAACACAGTAAAAAGGGTAAACGAAATGGAGGTTTAAATTGGACGTGAAATAATAGAGGGTCACAAACGATGACAATATATTCACTAAAGTTAATCGGATCAGGACCACCAGTCTGTGGGAAGATTTGTTATGTTAGGGGCATCAATATGTTGTGTATGAGAGAGAGAGAGAGAGAGAGAGAGAGAGAGAGAGAGAGAGAGATATTTCAATATATTAAGACGACATAAATTTGTTGGATGTACTTAGTTTTACTTAGCACATAGTTTTATTTGCCATTATCATTGTTGTCACGTATGCGATATACAAGCACTTTGTTTGTCCTTATCTCCTATATAGCTAAGATGCATTTCATAATAATTATCCGCTAGCATCTTATTGTTATGCTTCATCCCCCGCATAGTTCCATACATCTTCTTAATACCTTCATGTGTTTGATATTGCTTGATAACATTAATTAATGAAGGTATAATTATCAAATTACTCATTTTTATTTCCTATTTGTGTTATAGCTCAAGTATAATTAGTGTCTCCTCCCACATTATATTTACTAGTTCGTCTGCCATAAACATGCTTTACTTATTTACGCATTATTATCCTGCAGTGGATCATAATTGGCTGATGATGATGATGATGATGATGATGATGCGGATCCTGCTTAGCTTTATCATCATTATTATCTCATGAGAAGGATACTGTCAGAACGTTCTGATGGAGTCCTTCTATATTCTTAAACCACATCCTATAATCCTAACTTTGTGTTTTTGTGTGTTTCTGTTTTTTCGTTATTTGTTTTAATCCATATTATGTTCATATTGTAAACGTTTATGTGGCATTGTTAGGAATATTCTACTTATGTCCCACACATGTTTTTGATAGTTTACGAATACTCAAATTACATATATTTTCACTGTAGGTTGCATCGAAAACAAGTAAATACGATTAATATTTGTTTATTTTGATGTACGTTTAATTTGGGTATATATTGTTGTTTTGTGTGGAGTCCTTTCACATACTGAGCCCACATCCAACTGCCGGTTATTTCATATCAGTCAGAAGGTTCTCCAACTTACTGTTTGTATTTTACTTGCTCTATCCTTCCCCAGTCTCATTTGTTTGACACTCCCTGCTCCTTACTCTCCTTCTTATTGCTCAGGTTCTCTCCTTTACTCTCCTGGACGGCCATTTACTCTTATTGATGTTCGGGACTACTTTTCATGGTGGTTTTCCTTCATACTATTTCATTATTTACAGTTTGTCTCCTTTTATAATGTGTGTGTGTGTGTGTGTGTGTGTGTGTGTGTGTGTGTGTGTGTGTGTGTGTGTGTGTCCTTGCTTACGTGGCGTGTTATCGTAAGTAATTATGTTGCTGCTACTTCTATCTATCTATCTATCTATCTATATGCTCAGGCCCAATCCCCACTTTTCCTATTTTTTATTTTATTTTCCTCTATTTTATTTTATTTTGTTGTTTTTGTATTTTCTTGGGGGTGGCTGACTCAAAACAGAGCAAGAACAGGAAAACCCAAAACCCAAGACAAAACAACGAACAAACATAGACAAAACACAAAACTCACACACATTTAGGTCACCCAGGAGAATACCCAGAGACCAGGGTCACCCAGGTCGCTCCAGCACTCCCCCGGCCCCCGACCACCTGGAGAGGCTCCGATCTCGGCAGGCAGACATGCAGCGGAGCCAAAGCCACAAGCCCGCCCACCACACTTCCAGGCGCACCCTTCATATCAATCGTCTCCCCGGGCCAGGTGCCTGATGGACTATTATCTATTCCAAGTTGCATCCGACCCCTTCCCCAAATGACCACGTGTTCACTCAACTATTCACAAGCATTCTCCATTCATTCCTGTTTATTACCACTTCCTTTGCCTGATCTATAGTCATTCCTCTATCATCCAAAGCTTGTCTTACACAGTCTCTCCATCTCAATGGGGGTCTTCCTGCCCTTCTATCTCCCCTTGTATCTGACTCATATATTCTCTTTATAAGCCTTTCATCTCGCATTCGTTCAACATGACCATACCAGCTCAGCACCCTTCTGTCCAGTCTGGCTGACAAATGTTCCTGCTGCCCCACTCTCCTACGTATCTCTTCATTCCTCAATCCGTCTCTACAAGTAACTCCACACATACTCCTCAAGCAGCTCATCTCCATCACCTCCAGCTTTCTTCTCTCCTTTTTCTTCAGAGCCCACGTCTCAGCCCCATACATCACTGTTGGCACAACAATTCCTTGATACATTGCACTTTTTACTTTCATTCTGAGATTTTTCGTCTTCCACATACTTCCCATTGCTCCGAAAACTTTTCTTCCTTCACACACTCTCTGTTTTACCTCCATTTCCATACCTCCACTCCTGCTTATCGTTCCTCCTAGATATTAAAAACACTCTACTTGTTCCAATATTTCCCCATCCAGCCTCACATCTAGATTCACCCTATGATCACCCTTATTACACACCATTACTTTACTTTTATTGACGTTCACCTTCAGTTTCCTCCTCCCACAAACCACTCCAAACTCTTTGACTACCCGCTGCAATTTCTCCTCAGAATCCGCCACCAACGCTGTGTCATCAGTGAACAGCAACTGATTCAACTCCCATTCTCTAACATTCTTTCCTACTAAACCAAATCCTCTTCCCATAGTTCTCATTTTCACCTCCCTCACCACACCATGCATAAACATATTAAACAGCCATGGTGACAATACACAACCCTGTCGCAAACCTATCTTTACCTAAAACCATTCACTCAACTCACTATTTCCTACTCTAACACATGCTCTGCTCCTTTCATAAAAACTCTTAACTGCTTCCAACAAATTTCCTCCAATTTCATAAATCCTTAACACGTTCCACATTGCTTTACGATCCACACGATCATACGCTTTTTCCAAATCCTACTTATTATATCATTATTATATAAGTTACGTATTTTGGTATTGATTGTGTCTTTCGCCAGTGTTTATTCTTCCATGTTTTGTTTTATTATTCCTAGACTACTTACTAACCATTTTCTTTATTAATTTCAAAATGTTCCTCCATTCTTCCTTTGGTATTCTGTGGCAATACATATTTTCCCCTTATATTTTGACTCTACCTAATTCACATTTTGTGTTCCAACTAATGCTTATTTTACAAAATGTTAAACCCATTGTTAGACTTATGAAGGTCCCGGAAAATGCGATTGTATAAACTCGCCTGTTTTCTTGTTTTGATTTGATTATGAATGATGATGAGTTACCAGACTAATGTTTCTATAATGATTAAGGTATGGCAAGACTGAGTCGATTACCATCATATATTATTTGAATCTTACTCTATGGGCTATTATAGGAATAATTTTGTGATGTACTAATTTCGTAAAATGCATGACATGTATAGTTATGTGTATGGTCTGACTTCGATGGAATGAGTTATGTTGATCACTTGTAAAAACTCGATAGGTAATATTTAGAGCAAATTATTTACTAAATATTATGTATCGGGGCGTTCACAGGGAACCACAATATGAGGACGACAAGTATCATTAGAGAGGTAGTTAACAACTTCTAAAATACTTTCAGGATAGCAGGACGCCTTTCGTAATTGTATTCAGGCTTTCATGAGACTAATGTATTCATATTCTGCATTTTGTTTAAAGTGAGAGGGTTATTTCAGATAGTTTTTCTCCTTTGATTCCTAGAGATTTTCCCTAAACTGAATAGAATCCTCTAATAATAGCCGGAATCTAATGACGACATGTGTCATCATGAAAGGGATAACTATCCTAATTAATACCGTAACTGAAGGGATTGTGATATCTGAATTCCAGTTGCATTATAAAACCCGGAAATATGTGAATCATATAATGGTATTGTGCCTTCGAAAGAATCAAACGGGAAAATGGATCATGCGACATTATCTGTATATGGTTTTCTTTCATTTGCTCTCTCTCTCTCTCTCTCTCTCTCTCTCTCTCTCTCTCTCTCTCTCTCTCTCTCTCTCTCTCTCTCTCTCATGTGTTTGACGATTTATTGTTTTCCTTTTAAAGAACAAATCAGAGATGAATGTATGTAAGCAATACACAACTTTAGAGTGTGACTCTAGATTGCAAGGAATAAAAATAACACTCGATAGATAAACAAAAAAATACGATACAACCCATGATTCGGTCAACTTTACTTCTATTGAATTTATTACTATGATGCTATTAAAACGACATTCAAATTCCGGTTGTAAATTAATAATTGGTAGTAACGTAAACCTTTGTGTCTATAATTCATCGATATTTCTTTGATCTTCAGGAGCTACATATATATTTGCTATAGTACGATGCTATGTGTGTGTGTATTTGTTTACGAGAGAGAGAGAGAGAGAGAGAGAGAGAGAGAGAGAGAGAGAGAGAGAGAGAGAGAGAGAGAGAGAGAGAGAGAGAGAGAGAGAGAGAAATCAAGAGAGAGAGAGAGAGAGAGAGAGAGAGAGAGAGAGAGAGAGAGAGAGAGAGAGAGAGAGAGAGAGAACACAAACAATTAGCAACACATTCAGGTCCCCTTCCCTTTCACACACTGTTCTCTTTTTCTCCCCCAAGCTGACCGTATTTTTATCCATTAGTTCAGTCCATCTGGTTTAGAGACACATTAATCCCTTCTGTACCGGCGACGTCATTTTAATTCAATTATGACGATTTTATTAATTTTAAAGTGGGGCTCCAGATTTGTACAGGTTTCGAGCTATCTCACTTAAACCTTCATGCTACCATGTATTACTTAAGAAGTGCGTGCGGAGTTACATGGAGGGATAGTCAGACTAATGAGGAAGTAAGAAGGAGGTGTGGTGTGGAGGTAGATGTGCTGGAAAGTGTGAAAAGGAACAACTTGAGATGGTTCAGCCATATGGAACGTATGGAAAGCGAGAGAATGACTAAGAGTGTGTACGAGAGCGAGGTGGAGGGACAGAGAGGGAGAAGTAGACCGAAAGAGAGGTGGAAGGATGGAGTGAGGAAGTATATGAACGAAGGCAGTGCTGGTTGGGGGGAGGGGCGTCGACTGACTGGGGACAGACGTGCATGGGGGCGGTTCGTTCGTGGCCACACCTTCGGGGATCACGGCGTCAGGCAATAGATAGATAGATAGATAGATAGCTACCATGTATCCTTCTTAAACTGCACAAAGTGGTCTAGATATGCCTAGAATAATATAAACAAGACGCCGCCGGTACAGATATCCAACAACTTATCATTGTCGTGTTCTCTCACTCTCTCTCTCTCTCTCGCATTATTATTTTGTAAATAGATATTCTTATTAATTAATGACAATACTCTTTGCCTTTGGCACTATTTTATTACATGGCATAGCAATTTTGATAAACATATCCAGTTATAAGTTGTCAAGACCAAACGCTTGAGTGAAACTCAATAACTTAGTTAATTGACCACTTGCGAGTTTCAGGCTATAAGGAATTTAGTTGGAGTTGTTTTACATTGATATTTAGCAATATTACCAGCTAAAATGCGGTTGTAGTACCTATATAAATACATACAACTAAATTCAACATACGTTTTATCCATTAGACATCTACTTTATTATTGTATTTCTGTTTAATAACGATGTTTTTGGCACCAACTTCCGTATAGCCTGAGACTCGCAATTGGTCAATTGAGTGGTATACCATTAGAATAGACTCCCTAGTAATGACAGTGAGTGGTAAACAGTTCAAACATTAAAATAACTCACTAGATATATATCTCGCTCTCAACCATGATTAACTAAATTTACAAACGAATAGCTCCACTTTCTTCTCAAACACTGGGCAGTGTAGCTACAAGCAGCCTCGTAAGGATCAATAGATATTTTTGTGTTTTTCTTTGTACTTCTCAATATATCAATTCTACTACAGGAAAATAGTTGTCAGCCAGACTAAATATGAAGAAGCCTAACTAACTTTCAATTACTGTGTTAATCATGTCCATACCATGGCTGGACCCACGCACACATTCTTTAAACTTTCACACCAACTATAGGACCGGTGGCCATTTGCATACAATTACCATAATGCCCCTGAAACATCCCGACCAAAAACTTGAAGCTATTTTAAAATGCCTAACATCTTCATAATAGCAGTATCGTTATACACAATTTATTTTTACAATACAGTTATAATTACGGAATGTCATCATATATAATCCGTGCTCTGTTAATACCTGTCTCAGATCAAGCCCATTAACTTATTTGTTGAAATAATTTCGAAATATTTGTATCTTTAATGCAGTAAAGCTTATTTACCAAGTGGAATGAATGATTCCATCCAGCATATGCAATGTTATGCATTTGCAATTATAGAAAATCCTAGAATTGATGTTATATAACTACATTAATTAATGAGGTATCATGTTTGGTTGAATTAGAATGTTAATTGGTATTCTTAGTATAATCTTTAACATTATATTGAACAAAAGTATGTGTATAAATGGTTACATAATAATTGTTTCAATCTCTTACATGTACTAAGTTAACTATATTAAAGGGGTAGTGCTTGTTTTTGTTTTGGCTATTTAATAATTTACATATTTAATCTTGAGTTTCCTCGCTAGACCTCCATCAAGCTTAAAAAAAACGCCCCCTATACCCGCTTTCAAAATATATATATACATTTTTCGGTAGAAAAATGGCCGAAAGCCGGTTCCTTAAAAGAAAATACAGGCTCGCTATCGCTAACCATGAACAAATCGACACCTAAACGGCACGAAAGGTCTTAATATTGACAAAAGTAATGGGGCAAAATGTCTCAAAATCGCCAAACTAGTGAACGAACGTGTTAAAATCGCACAACTAATGGGTTTAAACATGAGGGAGAAGGGGGTCCAGAAAAAGCGAGTACCTCCTCCTTAACCGACCGTTATTATTATGTATGTGTAGGCCTACCGTGTTTGTTGCATTGGAACGCACAACATTTGCAAATACGAACCATCATATAAAATCTCCTGTTTCTTGTTGTATACCTAATGTGATCCTTAACTGCGACAGGGTTGTCATTTCCTTGACCAATAAATTTGTAAACGTCAAATCTATTTTACGTTCTTGTTACCATCTTAAATTGTTATTAAACTTACAAAGATCATATCAGAGAAAGGTTACAGGATCTGGTCTTTAACCCTTTGAAACCTAGAGATCTCTCCTAAGTTGAATATAATTATCTGAAGTTATATATAATAAAACAAAGTTGAAGTCATCTGATTGACAGGGTTGGCATAATTTGTTTGGAACATATAGTCGGTCTGATAGACGTAAATGTAAACACACTCAAAGTAGGTTTTACTCTGAATGATCTTCCGTAATCGGAATTAAGTCGCCACCTTTGATAAATATAATTGAACAAATAACCATATAGAACAGGTATATCTACTGTAGATATACTTAGAGGAAATTGAAATAATTATTATACGTACTGGACATTTCCGTATATTAATATATTTATAAAAGAACAGTCGCTCCATACATTTGTATACTTGGATAACCGCTGTAGAAAATCAAACCTATCTTTAGGTTAACCTAAAGAACGGACCTGGACACAAGCCACCCTTCCTGTCTGCCTCGGGGGCTTGGGCATACGGAGAGCCTCGGATATTGCCTCCCCAGCCTTTATCTCTTCCCTCATCGCGACCAACGACCTTGTAGTGTCCATCCTTTCTTCTCAACCCGGAATGACACTTAATGGGGACGTAACAGTAGCGATTAACACCTGGAAGGAAAGTACAGGAGCAGAGGACGAGCCTCAGGGTACCTCCAGGAGCAAGCAGAAAGCGTGGGATACCATCTCGGCAAAGAAAACTCAAGAAAATCTCCTAACCAATGCAGACCAGGTTGCAAAAGCACGCCTCCAGGCAGCCGCCCGTTCGGAGAGTGGCTTGTGGTTACACGCCATCCCCATCCCACCTCTTGGAACTCACTTGGATGCTGAAGCGCTCCGGGTTGCCATCGCGCTCAGAATGGGTGCGGCAGTTTGTCACCCACACACTTGCAAGTGTGGTGGGGGGTGGATGCTCAAGGTCACCATGCCTTGTCATGTAATTACAACGCAGGCCGCCTGCCAAGACACTCTGCACTAAATGATGTCATAAAACGGGCCCTGCAGAGTGCTAACCGTGCATCAATCCTCGAACCACATGGACTTCACAGAGAAGACGGCAAATGGCCAGATGGGTTGACCACTTTCCCTTACAAGAATGGCCGGTGCCTCGTGTGGGATGCCACATGTGTTGACACTTTCTCCACAACCAACATCGCCAGAAACGCCGACGAAGCAGGTGAAGCCGCCCGGATAGCAGAAAATAAAAAGCGAGAAAAATATCAAGCCATCGCCAGAAATCATCAGTTCGAGCCCCTGGCATTCGAAACTTCAGGAGTATTCGGCCCTACCACCCTTAAGATGGTGAATGAAATAGGCCGTAAAATCAGGAAGTTTCAGGAGAACCCCGGGAAACCCTCTGGCTCAAGCAAAGACTAGGGATGGCTATCCTCCGGGGCAATGCCACCAGCGTCATGAGCTCAGTTCGACTGGACTGGGTCATGCCACTGTGTGAGGCCCGGGCAGGAGTGGTGTATCCGTAGTCTTTCCACAGTAGGGTAAAACAAAACATAAACTTTATTTGTATTTAACATGTGTGATGCACATAAATAAAAGGGGATGTTTCGGATGGTTGAAAGCCACAGTTGCTCGCGCGTTTGGGGCTAGCAACACGTATTATGAAAAACATGTGTCCTCCTTCATTCACTGTCCCCCCCTTCACTCACTCAACCCCACAATTTGCCGGAGGATAACAGGTTTTTCACAATACGTAGACGGAGGTCTTTTTAAAAAACAACAAAAAACCTATCTTTTATTTCAGAAGATATATATTGAAACACTAAAACTAAAACACTGGTTCTTGGTAAACAAACCCAATAACAGCAAATGTATATACTAGATCACCATAATAAATACTGTTGTATCGTTATAATCAAAGAGTGGGTAATTATGGACCCTCTTTTCCCTCATCAGTTTTGAAAATTCAATGTTCACCACCGCCAATGGCTCTCCTCTCACACAACTGACCAACCCTAGTTAACAAGCCTACGTCTGTTTTATCCTAAATGACCTAGAACAGTTAGTTCAGCAACCCACCCGTATCCCGGATCGCCTCGGAGATCGGCCCAACATTCTTGACTTGTTTCTAACTGCTAACCCTTCTTCTTATATTGTCGATCTTTTCTCTCCTTTGGCCTCCTCCGACCATCTATCTATCTATCTATTGCCTGACGCCGTGATCCCCGAAGGGGTGGCCACGAACGAACCGCCCCCATGCACCTCTGTCCCCAGTCAGTCGACGCCCCTCCCCCCAACCAGCACCACCTTCGTTCATGTACTTCCTCACTCCATCCTTCCACCTCATATTCGGTCTACCTCTCCCCCTCTGTCCCTCCACCTCGCTCTCATACACCCTCTTAGTCATTCTCTCGCTTTCCATACGTTCCATATGGCCGAACCATCTCAAGTTGTTCCTTTTCACACTTTCCAGCACATCTACCTCCACACCACACCTCCTTCTTACTTCCTCATTAGTCTGTCTATCCCTCCATGTAACTCCGCACGCACTCCTTAAGTAATTAATTTCCACTGCTCTCACTCTTGGTCTGAGTCTCTCAACCCACGTCCATGCTTCGCTTCCGTAAGTCAGTGTCGGGATTACCACACTGTCATGCAAGGACTTCTTCACTTCCATACTGACCACCCTATTTCTTGTTACTGCTTTTAGCGTTCCTACAACCCTCTTCCCCTGTTGTACCCTCTCCCGCACCTCTTCATCCATAGTCCCATCTTTACTCAACACACTGCCCAGATACTTAAAAGAGTTGACGATCTCCATAGCCTGACCGTTCAGCTTCACCTCACACTCTGTGACTTCACCCCTTTCGAAGACCATAACCTTGCTCTTCCCCGTATTTACCTTCAAATTCCGTTTTTTCGCACACTGTTCCAAACTCATTTACCAGACCCTGCAACTCCCATTCATTATCACTCATCAGAACTGTATCATCCGCAAACAGCAGTATAGGTAGCTTCCACTCAATTCCCTCCCTCTTCAGCGATACACCAACATCCACTGCTCTTGATAGTATTTCTTTCATAACTCCATATATACAGTAAACAACCACGAGGACATCACACACCCTGTTTCAAACCAACATTCAGGTCAAAGAACTCACTCTGCTCACTCTCCACACGTACTGCCGCCTTTGCACCCTCATACATGCTCTTCACTGCTTTCAGCAACTTGCCCTCTACTCCGTATATTCTAAGTACTTTCCACAAACCTTCTCTATCCACTCTGTCATAGGCCTTCTCCAAGTCCATAAAGGCAACATACACCTTTTGTTTCTTCTCCAGATACTTCTCCACAACACAATTCAGGGTAAAAATCTGATCTACACATCCTCTTCCCTTCCTAAAACCTCCCTGCTCGTCGCCTATCCATTTCTCCGTTCTCACTCTCACTCTCTCAATCACTACCCTACTGTATACCTTCCCTACTACGCTTAGAAGACATATTCCTCGGTGGTTACCACACACATCTTTCCCCTTTGCCCTTATATAGGGGGACTATTATGCCAGTCTTCCAGTCATCGGGTGCACTCCCCTTCTCCCATGCTAGTTTGCACATTTTCCATACCCATTCTATCACTATCTCACCACCATACCTCAACATTTCCCCACACACTCCATCTGTTCCTGGTGCTTTCCCCAACTTCACTCTTTTCATGGCTTCCCACACTTCTGACCTCCTGATCCCCACCTCCTCCTCCACTACTTCTCTTCTTCTCCCTCCCATACCATATCCAGCTATGTTTGCTGGCTCTTCATTCCTTTCATTTAGCAACTCACTGAAGTACTCCCTCCATCTTTCGACTCTCTCTTGCTTCTCGGCTAGCATTCTCCCATTCTTATCTTTCACACCCTTACTGTTTCCCTTGCTACCTTCCCTAACTTTCTTGACTTCTTTCCAGAACAGTTTCTTACTCTCCCTCCATTTTACACTCAGATTCCTTCCAAATTCCTCATCTACCGACCATAACTTATCTTTGTCACCTGTCCTATCTCTCCAGTACGGCCACCCGATCCTCCTAGCCGGCGGCGCTTGTGGCACTTTGGCGCTGCCGAATGGGAGGCTCTCGGGCAGTACTTCTCCGATTTCCCATGGAATGATTTCTGCTTCCGTGGCCGAGGACCCTCGGAGAGTGCTGAACGCATTACCAAGGTAATCCTATCGGGCATGGAAGCATACATTCCATTTTCTTTCTCTCAGGCTAATGTAAAAAACTCTTGGTTTACTCACATGTGTTCTACTGCTGTCTGCAACAAGGAGGAAGCATTCAAACAGTACTGACGCCTTAAAACTCAAGAGTCTCATTCTTCTTATGTTTCTGCCCGGAATCAAGCCAAATCTGTTCCTCGACTTGCCAAGCACTCTTTCATCAATAATAAATGCACTGAACTATCCAACTCTAGCTCTTCCCAAACTTTCGGGCATCTAGCCAAAAACCTCTCCAAATAATTTGTTTTCTTCGTCTTTCCCTCCCCTTTTCCACTCTGATGGCACAACCATCACTTCTTCCTCTGTGACGCATGTCCAGTGTGAGCATGCTGTACAGAACGCCTAGTCATGCCCCACTCTCGCTAGGATCGTCAGGGCAGGAACTTTGGCTGTAGTCTATGTAGAGTTTCCTAACTTAGTTCATGTGAGCCGTTGTACTATAAGTATTATGAATATGTATTTTTTTTTCATCTGAGTCAACGAGTTCTGTTTTATATCATTAGTTATAAGTATTGTGTGTGAAACTTATTTGTAATGATGGGAGGAGAAACAGCCACAGTTGGGGGTCAGTGGGTGCGCCAGGCGGGAGGTGGGCCTAACTCACTAGCACTCCCCCTCCCCCCTCCCCTCAGTGCTAGGGGAGCCTTTGTCTATCCCAGAGGAGAGAGAGAAATTACGTAATGGTTGTCAGTGGGCGGTCCTTAGTAGTTCACGTTGGGCTCACTAGAGGGCCGGGTATAAAAAGGGAAGTCTAGCCATTTTTTCATCAGAACTCATTAGGCAGAGCGACTTCTCATTTCCTTTGCTAACTATATATATTCTTCTGACTGATGTGAACTTTCTCTACTACCTTACATTCTTATCTCCTCTTTTCCCTGCCTGTTTAACTTCCATGGTCCCGTTGGTGCAGAGCTAGTCAGCCAACGTATTATCGCTTGAGTTCTCACGAGATACTTGCCTATTAGATAGCCTATTTTGGAAGGGTTAACTTAGAATAGGATTGATTTATGTTTGTTGCACTTGTATATGCATTTCCCTGTGTGTTATTATTATTATTCCTGTTTACTGCTAGTCTAGGTAATGCTAGACTGGGGTAAGGCTTTTCTGTGTTACGAGTTGTTGTTTGATGCAGTGGTTAAGCGATAAACCTGCATACTCGTTTCGGTTCAGTGAAGCCTAGGTTGTCTTCGTGGCTGACTGTGTTGAGTTAATAATTTACGGTGCGTGAGGGCAAGAGCCTAACCACCCTGTATTTTATTAACAGTTTGTTTTTACTTTGTCAAGGAGCCGGGAGAAAACCAGATACAAGGGATCTGGATTTCTCAAAGTGCACTTGTTAGTTTTAACGTAATACTTTAAACAGTTGTGAGGACTTCGCTAGGCTACGAGCCGTTTTTGCTCAGTCACTGCTTCCTTTTGCCCACAGTACCCCCGCTAGACTTTACTCGATTAGTAGATACAGAATAGTATTGAAGCTTTCCTTATGTATGATATTGTTTATGCACTATTGATTTCATGTGTTGCACGCTTGGCTACTTTAGTGATTAGTGGCCCACGAGCACAATCCGAGTAGGCTATTGCCGTTGCAGTTGCGGAGTACTTCTTTTTAATGTTTGCCATTTACTATTGCATATTCTTTTAATTATTCTTATGCCAATTTAAACCTTTAATAGTATTTAATTGCCAGTGTTTTTGCTTATTGAATTACTGTTCAAAATCCGATACATACTTCTTACGAGCATCCGAGAAGCATCTAACTTTTTTTCAGAAGATTCCTTGCTCGATGCTTAAGGACTATTAATTAACGTAACGTAATAGTGCCGATCCGAAGTAGAGGGTGGAGGACTTCTTAAGTTCTTAGTCAAGGGTGGATTACTTCGGCTTCGGCCAACACTATTTTTTGGTGTTGTTGTTTCTTACTTCTTTGTTTGATTGTTGACCAGACTAGAGAATTCCTGTCTCTTTATTAGTCTGTTGTTGAACACTAGTACCGAGTTCTTGTATACCCCGTTATAGCAGATTGAACTCTGGAGGGTATTGGTGTTTTTTGTTCGGCTGGCAGTACTCAGGGGTTGCGATCATGTGTTTCAGTTGTGGCAGCGAGTTGTATTCGAGTCCTGATTGAGAGCCCTTGTGTACCCGAGTGCCAGTTCGTAACAAATGGCGACCTTGTTTAGGATTTTGTGAACAGTATAAATTTTTGCAGAGTTGTACAACATTTGTTTGTTTGTATTTTAGCGTGCATATTGAAGAATATTTTTTTTGTATGGCAATTAGTAAAGCATTTAAGAGACTCCAGTTAATTTAGTAATTAGTGCTTGCATAGGAAGTTTAACACTTTTGTCTCGAGAATTTTTTTGTGGACTTCAGTATGTCGTACATTAGCACTGACGATGAGCGAGAGATGTCATTTGAAGGTGTGCCGTTAGTAACCAGTGAGGAGGATGCTAGAGTTTTTGTGAGTAAGCGGTACCACGTGACGGAGGAGAGGCTGACTGGGGTGGATGTTTGTGGCTTGCACCTGATAGCCAAGGTTTTGGGCATTTCCAATGTAGTAGGGATGTCCAAGGGGGAGCTGATTTCCTGGGTGTTGCGTGGGCGACATGGGGTTTCGGAGGGGAGGGCGTTTGGGGGGGTTCCTCCCCTGATCCCCTCTCACTCGACTCCCACAGTGCCGTCCACTCAGTTACCGGAGGTTAGCACTCTCCCACAGAGGGATGAAAATTGGCAGATTGGAGTGCCCTCGGGTGGTGCACATGGTGGTTCCCCAGTTTTTGCCCCCCTCCTTCAGTAGTGGCAGCTCCCTCTTCCTGCCTGTCTCCAGATATGGTATTTAGACTTGAGCTTGCTAAGATTGAGGCTAGGAAGCAGGAGAATGAGACTAGGAGGCATGAGATTGAGGTTAGGAGGCAAGAGGATGAGACCAGGAGGCAAGAGGATGAGACCAGGAGGCATGAGGCTGAGCTTAGGTACGCCTCAGAGAAATATTGTGCTAAATTAGATTTAGATAAGACTCGTGCAGAGTCGACAGGGACTCGGATGGGCCATGAGGGCCAAGTAAGAGAACAGTCCTTGGCCCAATTAGTCAAATTGGTGCCGGTATTTAGTGAAACTGAAGTCACAGAATTTTTTAATCGTTTTGAGAAGAAGTGTAGGGAGCATAATTGGCCTGAAGAGAAGTGGGCAGCTCTAGTCTCCTCAAGACTTACGGGTAAGGGTCTGAAGTCTTATGATGCACTGCCTTTAGAGTCTTGCATTGACTACCCAGAATTGAAGAGAGCTGTCCTACGGGCATACGAGTTGCAACCGGAAACATATCGATTGAAGTTTCGGGGTGTTACAAAGACTAGGGAGGCGACCTTTCTTGAACATGCCCGGGACTTAAAAGATGCACTTAAAAACTGGACACGTTCTGAGAAAGCTGAGACGGCAGAACAGTTGACTGAGCTGTTTCTGCTCGAGCAGTTTTATAAGTGTACTGGTGCAGAAATGACTTTAACTATTAAAGAAAAGAACCCAAAAACTCTACAGGAGGCAGCTGAGATGGCTGACCTCCGGCTATCACTAATTCGTGGGTGCGGGTCTGCCCAGCATAGTGAGGCAGGTAACAAGGGGCGTGACGCCCCTCCCCCCCGAGTTAGTGATATACCTTATGCAAACAAGTACAAGAGCCATGATACCAAGACTGACCACAAGACTAGCATCGTCCCATTTAAGAAGGGGCCGGGCCCTTCCCAGTACCAAGGGAAGCCCAAAGGGGAGTTGGAGTGTTATCATTGTCATAAAAAGGGGCACTTTGCAAGAGTCTATCCTAGCAAACCACCTACAGCAGCTGTGTCTTTGGCCTGCAACATTGGTGTGTCTCCGAAGTCATCTGAGTTTGCCCGGGGCAGTTCGTCAGAGGCTGAGGCACAGCCAATGCAGAAGCACCTGGGAGGCTCGAACCCTGCTCAGGATGTTTTTTGCGACCATAGAGGGCGGGGTTGCGTGATGTGGGCGGGGCGCAAGCATGGAGTAGAGGTCTTGCGTGATACAGGTGCTTCCCAGACTCTGATGAAAAACTTGACTGGCTACCCTATAAACGCGGCTCGGGTGGTAGTGGTGCAGGGTATTAATGCAACTCGGTTATACCCGCTGGTGCGGTTGGAGTTGGAGGTGGATGGTGTGGCACGTGAATTGGATGTCGGGATTGTGGAGAAACTGCCAGTGGAGGGCGTCGACCTTCTTCTCGGCAACGACTTTGCAATGCCCGCTTCTGAGGTTCTACCCTTAGTCGTTGCCGAGAGGCCGGCCGACGTGAGTAGGGAAGAGCAAGAGTGGGTCGAGCGGTGCCAGACACAACCCATGGCGTGTGTTGTCACCCGAGCTCAGGCAGCTAAAGTGTCACAGCCTAGTCCTCCGTCTTCAGACCAGCGGAGGAACGATCAACAGGAGGAGGCTAAAGCTGGAGTTGGTTTTAAGAGTTTTGACTCGGCGGCTCTCCTGGGTGATTCAGTATTAGCACCATTACTTAATTCTGGAGTAGCCCCTGGGCCTGTCATCGAGAGGGACGAGGCTGGGCATGACGAGTCTCCACGACAGCAATGTTATGTACATCGAGAGAGACAGAGGGAGCAGCCCAGTATCAGGGAAGGTCATGCATTGCTCCGGGAGCAGTTAGATCGCTTGGCACCCTCAGATATACGTCGGTTGCAACTAGAGGACCCTGAGCTCCAAACGTGTGCTAATGGAGCTGTAGAGCTCGACGAGGACGGCGATGAACAGCCAGGAGATTTTTTTTATTTAGAAGGCATCCTCTATAGGCGTTTTCAAGACCCTAAACGTAGTTGGCAAAAGGGGTCCGGAGTAGTGGACCAGTTGGTGGTGCCACGGGAGTGCAGGGATAGCCTACTGAGGTTGGCGCATGACACACCACTGGCAGGACATCAAGGGGTGCTTGAGCGGTGGCATGCTACACTTAAAAGCATGCTCAAGTGTTATTTTGCTGACAACGGTATAGATTGGGATCTTGGATTGCCTTATGTGCTGTTTGCTGCTCGGGAGGTACCTGGTGAGAGCCTGGGATTTAGTCCAAACGAGCTGATTTTTGGACACCGTGTCAGGGGCCCCCTTAACATGCTGAAAGAAATTTGGGAGGGGACTGTGCAGCCTTGTCCATTATTAAAGTATGTGCTTGAAAGCCGTGAGCGCATGCTTAAGAGTCTGGAGATGGCAGGTAGAAATTTGACAGAATCACAAGCTTTGATGAAGGACAGGTATGATCGCAAAGTGAGGCTCCGGAAGTTCACTGTAGGACAAGAGGTATTAATTTTGTTGCCTTTGGTTGGTAACCCCCTCTCTGCGAAGTACACTGGACCTTATAAAATTGTAGAAAAAATTTCAGACTTAGATTACCTTGTTGCCACTCCAGACAGGAGGAAAGAGTACCAGTTATGTCACGTGAATCTTATTAAAGAGTATGTGAGGCGCCCCTTTGAGCCTCTCACTGTCCCTGTGTTGGCTTGTTGCGGCCGTGGTGGAGAAGGAGAGGGGGACAGTCAAGCTTCAGAGGAGGATAGCTGGGATCAACATGTTTCAGCGAATCAGTGGGCGGGGAACTCGAGCCTAAGGGCTGACGAGGCTATAGCTCATTTGCCTGAGCCGCAGTTTGATGCTATCCGTCAGTTGTTCGGTTCATACCCCACTGTATTTGCTGAACACCAAGGCCTCACTACTCAGGCTATGCATGATGTTGACGTGGGGACCATCTACCCTTTAAGTCAATCCCGTACCGTGTGCCCCCCATAAAACTACCAGCTCTGAGGGATGAGTTGGAGTATATGCTCGGTAGAGGGTTGATAGAGAAAGGCACAGTTAAGTGGACTTCCCCCGTAACACTGCAGCCTAAGCCAGATGGCAAGGTACGCTTTTGTATTGATTTCCGTAGGTTAAACGGTTTGACTCCAACTAACCCATATCCTCTTCCTCGGGTTGATGATAGTGTTGACAAAATTGGTAATGCTCGTTTTTTGTCTAAAGTAGATTTAGTAAAAGGTTACTGGCAAGTACCTTTGTCCGAGCGTGCTAAAGAGGTATGTGGTTTTGTTGTGGACGGGAGTACCTACCGGTGCAATGTTATGCCTTACAGACTTAAGAATGCACCAGCAACGTTTCAGAACCTGATGAATGAAATTGTAAAGGACATTCCAAATTGCACCGTATATTTGGACGATGTAATCATTTATGATGACGACTTTGAGAGCCATTGTGAGCACCTTGAGACCTTGTTCCGGAAACTTAGTGAAGCAGGTCTGGTAGTAAATTTGGCAAAGTGTGACTTCGTAAAAGCTACTGTGCAGTACCTTGGGTTTGTAGTGGGAAGGGGACAGGTGTGCCCTCCTCAGAACAAGGTACAGGCTATCAATAAATTTCCGCACCCAACAACCAAGAAGCAGATTATGAGATTCTTGGGTATGATAGGCTACTACAGACGCTTCATAAAATGTTACTCAACGGTGTTGGCACCTCTCACAGATTTGTTATCTAAAGACAAAAAGTTTTTGTGGGCACCTGAGTGTGAAAAGGCTTTCACTTTGGTGAAACATTTGCTATGTACTCACCCGATACTCAGGGCCCCAGACTTTAACAGGCCTTTTCAGCTGGCAACAGATGCTAGTGGTGTAGGGGCTGGTGCCGTCTTGCTACAGACAGACAATGAGGGTGTGGAACACCCAGTAAGTTTCTTTCTAAGAAGTTCAATGCTGCACAAAAGAACTATTCTACAATAGAAAAGGAATTACTGGCGATTGTGCTGTCGCTCAGGCACTTCGAGGTGTATGTTCCAGCCTATGGCCCAGTCGTGGTTATCTACACTGATCATCACCCTTTGAGATTCCTGAATCAATTTCACAATCGCAATATGAGACTGACCAGGTGGTCTTTGATGTTGCAGGAGTATAACCTGGACATCCGTCATATTGCTGGATGTGACAATGTGATCGCGGATTGTTTATCAAGGATGGATGATCAGTCGTAGGCTATCACAGGTGTGTGGGTTTGAGTGGAGGAAAATAGGCTGCCCTTATAGTGCAGCCGGGAAAAACATATTAAAATATAAAAATCATATAAAAACTCTTTCTTTTGATATAGGTAATCGTATAAGTTTGTCATAGCCTATCGAGTTTGAGTAGTCCACGAACTATCAAACGGCTGAGCTGCTGTAAGCTCGCTCTGGGAGCATGATATTGTGTCTTTTTACTATTGTTGGGAGGAGTTATAAAATGTGAATTTTTTTTTGTATAATAAGATGTGTTTTGGTGATAAACTCAGCTTTGTTTTAGTGCCATGCGGTCGCTGGGTGTGAGGGGCTTGATGGGGTTCTGTGTTTGTCAGATTTTAGCTCAGGGTTGAGCAAGTAAAATCTTGGGGGAGGTGTGACGCATGTCCAGTGTGAGCATGCTGTACAGAACGCCTAGTCATGCCCCTCTCGCTAGGATCGTCAGGGCAGGAACTTTGGCTGTAGTCTATGTAGAGTTTCCTAACTTAGTTCATGTGAGCCATTGTACTATAAGTATTATGAATATGTATTTTGTTTTCATCTGAGTCAACGAGTTCTGTTTTATATCATTAGTTATAAGTATTGTGTGTGAAACTTATTTGTAATGATGGGTGGAGAAACAGCCACAGTTGGGGGTCAGTGGGTGCGCCAGGCGGGAGGTGGGCCTAACTCACTAGCACTCCCCCCTCCCCTCAGTGCTAGGGGAGCCTTTGTCTATCCCAGAGGAGAGAGAGAAATTACGTAATGGTTGTCAGTGGGCGGTCCTTAGTAGTTCACGTTGGGCTCACTAGAGGGCCGGATATAAAAAGGGAAGTCTAGCCATTTTTTCATCAGAACTCATTAGGCAGAGCGACTTCTCATTTCCCTTGCTAACTTATTATATTCTTCTGACTGATGTGAACTTTCTCTACTACCTTACATTCTTATCTCCTCTTTTCCCTGCCCTGTTTAACTTCCATGGTCCCGTTGGTGCAGAGCTAGTCAGCCAACGTATTATCGCTTGAGTTCTCCCGAGATACTTGCCTATTAGATGGCCTATTTTGGAAGGGTTAACTTAGAATAGGATTGATTTATGATTGTTGCACTTGTATATGCATTTCCCTGTGTGTTATAATTATTATTCCTGTTTTCTGCTAGTCTAGGTAATGCTAGACTGGGGTAAGGCTTTTCTGTGTTACGAGTTGTTGTTTGATGCAGTGGTTAAGCGATAAACCTGCATACTCGTTTCGGTTCAGTGAAGCCTAGGTTGTCTTCGCGGCTGACTGTGTTGAGTTAATAATTTACAGTGCGTGAGGGCAAGAGCCTAACCACCCTGTATTTTATTAACAGTTTGTTTTTACTTTGTCCAGGAGCCGGGAGAAAACCAGATACAAGGGATCTGGATTTCTCAAAGTGCACTTGTTAGTTTTAACATAATACTTTAAACAGTTGTGAGGACTTCGCTAGGCTACGAGCCGTTTTTGCTCAGTCACTGCTACGTTTTGCCCACAGTACCCCAGCTAGACTTTACTCGATTAGTAGATACAGAATAGTATTGAAGCTTTCCTTATGTATGATATTGTTTATGCACTATTGATTTCATGTGTTGCACGCTTGGCTACTTTAGTGATTAGTGGCCCACGAGCACAATCCGAGTAGGCTATTGCCGTTGCAGTTGCGGAGTACTTCTTTTTAATGTTTGCCATTTACTATTGCATATTCTTTTAATTATTCTTATGCCAATTTAAACCTTTAATAGTATTTAATTGCCAGTGTTTTTGCTTATTGAATTACTGTTCAGAACCGATACGTACTTCTTACGAGCATCCGAGAAGCATCTAACTTTTTTCAGAAGATTCCTTGCTCGATGCTTAAGGACTATTAATTAACGTAACGTAATAGTGCCGATCCGAAGTAGAGGGTGGAGGACTTCTTAAGTTCTTAGTCAAGGGTGGATTACTTCGGCTTCGGCCAACACTATTCTTTGGTGTTGTTGTTTCTTACTTCTTTGTTTGATTGTTGACCAGACTAGAGAATTCCTGTCTCTTTATTAGTCTGTTGTTGAACACTAGTACCGAGTTCTTGTATACCTCGTTATAGCAGATTGAACTCTGGGGGGTATTGGTGTTTTTTGTTCGGCTGGCAGTACTCAGGGGTTGGGATCGTGTGTTTCCGTTGTGGCAGCGAGCCGTATTCGAGTCCTGATTGAGAGCCCTTGTGTACCCGAGTGCCAGTTCGTAACACCTCTTACAAAGCTGAGCTCTTCGCTCAAACTTTTTCTAGAAACTCCACCTTGTAGGATTCCGGTGCTATTCCTCCCTCTTCCCTACTTATGCCTATTATCCTAATCTCTTCTAAAGATGTACTTTCTACCCTCTCTGGGCTTAATACTAAGAAGGCGTACGGGCCAAACGGTGTTCCTCCTGTTGTAATCAAAAACTTCGCTTCTGAGCTGACTCCCTGCCTAGGCAAACTCTTACGTCCATATCTCTCCTCGAACGTCTTTCCTTCTTGGTGGAAGTTTGCCCTCATTCAACCTGTCCCAAAGAAGGGTGACCGGTCTCAACCCTCCAACTACCGTGCAATTGCTCTCATGTCTTGTATCTCTAAAGTTTTTGAAACTATTCCTGCTTCCAAATTTCTTAAGCATCTCGCTTTTCATAATATACTCTCAGATCGCCAGTATAGCTTCCTCAAGGGTCGCTCTACTGGTGAACTTCTTTCATATCCAACTAAATCTTGGTCATCCTCCTTTCGGGACTATGGTGAGACCTTTTAGGCCTTCGATAGAGTCTGGCACAAATCTTTAATTTCTAAACTAACCTCCTTCGCTTTCTATCCCTCCATCTGTGCCTTTGTCTCTAATTTCCTTTCGACCGTTTCATAGCTGCGGTTGTGGACGGCCATCACTCACATCCTCATCTTATCAACTCCGGTGTTCCACAGGGCTCAGTCCTATCTCCTATCTCCTATTTTCTTTCTAAGTTTCATATATGATCTTCTCAACTGTACCTCCAGTCCCATCCATTCATACGCAGACAACTCTACCTTACACTACTCAATTAGTTCTCCAGAACGCCCCAGCCAGTAGTCCCTCAAAGACAAACATAATGAAGCCATACAACACTTATTTTCTGATCTTACTACTATTTCCAATTGGGGCAGAGAAAACCTTGTTGCCTTTAATGCTTCCAAAACCCTACTTCTCTAGCTATCTACCCGTCCAGAACTCCCAGCGGACTATCCCTTATTTGTCAACAATGCAATAATCAATCCTTCATCTTCTCTCAATAATCTCGGTGTCTCTTTTTCTTCTCCTTTCACTTGGAAGGATCCTATTACCAGTCTTGCTAAAGAAGCCTCCCAGAAGCTGGGTATTCTCAACCGCCTCAGGGGGTTCTTTACCCATGCACAGCTTCTTGCTCTGTACAGGAGCCCAGTGCATCCTTGTATTGAGTATTGTTCACATGTGTGGGGAGCATCCTCTCACACCGCACTCCTAGACAAAGTAGAAAGGAAGGCTTTTTGTATCATTAATCTCCGCCCAGTCACCAACTTTCTGCAAACTCTCTCTCTTCGCAGCAACGCATTTCTCTCGCTATTCTATCACCACTACAATAATCAGTGCTCCTCAGAGCTCTCCCAGTGTATACCACCTCCTCTACGTAGGGAAAATGGTACCCGTCTTGCAACACGTTCCCACCCCTACTCTGTGCAACTCTCCAACCCAAGAGTGAAACGTTACTCACAGACTTTCTTCTATTCAACAGCTGAGCTCTGGAACTCTCTCCCAGAATCAGTCTTTCCCTCCTCCTATGACTTAAATTGTTTCAAACTCTGTGTGTCCAGGCATTTTGGCTCGAACGTCCATTGATTTTGGCCATGTCACTCTTTCAATTATGGGGGAGGCACTCGCTACAGGCAGTTCTGCTTTTAGTCTCCCTCACTCACATATATAACAAAAAATACAAATAAGAAAGTTTCAGATAAGTATAGCTACTGCTCAGTGTATGTTGAAAGAGTGAACAAGTGCGCAATTATATCTTCCGATTATAGAGTATAATTAACATAGTATAACATTAGAATACAACACCAACAAAGTTTATATTAATAATAATAATGATAATACTTACAAATGTATTCCATAGAAACTTAATGAATGATAGTCATGTGTATGCATAATAGTTTAACATACCATACACGCATATGATAAACGAAAACCAAACAAATATCCTGAATCCGTGACTATTTAGATGTACCGTAATGGGTGAATAAAGGACAAATATTAATTAAATGTGTTAACATAATAGCTACTTACCTAAATATATACCGGTATATATATATAGCGGTATATATATATACCGGTATATAAACATACAGTATATATATATATATATATATATATATATATATATATATATATATATATATATATATATATATATATATATATATATATATATATATATATATATATATATACCGATATATATATATACATATATATATATATATATATATATATATCTATATATATATATATATATATATGTATATATATACTAGAATTGAATACCATTAATTTCAACGCGACAGGAAATATTGGGTTGGGAAGGTAAAAGTTCAAACATAAAATCTAATTCATTATGTGCGAGTGTAATCTAATTCATTATGTGCGAGTGTAATCTAATTCATTATGTGCGAGTGTAATCTAATTCATTATGTGCGAGTGTAATCTAATTCATTATGTGCGAGTGTAATCTAATTCATTATGTGCGAGTGTAATCTTAGTTCCTAAACCAAGACAAATGATAATTACTAATTACGTTTCTCTACAACAAAAAGAAAGGCAACTTAAACACTGCAACTAATTTGTAAAGTCAAAGCTGTTTAAGCAATGATAATTTTTGTTCTGTGTGTAAGAATTAAAGAATGTAATGCATGTAGGGAGAAGAACAATATGAAGTTGGACAAATGTACTGAAGCGAAATGTAATGTTTAGCTGCCTAACCCAAAATGCGTCTGATATTTGCTTAGCAGCGATTAGCTTGATGTGTTAACCCCTTGAAGGATTATACAGCGTTATGACAGTTTACTCTGGCTAATATTAGACGATTGTATTCAGTCTTGGAAGAACTTTTGACAGATAGTTAATTGAGTTTATACCTCTCTGATTGCTAGAGATCATTCCTGAATTGCACAACATCGTTTAATGATAGTCATAATAAAGTGTAAATATATGTAGCATACACACACACAGACACACTTAACCCACTGAGCACCAGCTAATTATAAATAAATGTACCACCAGGGACCGGCAGGATTTGATTTTTGTTTTCCAGAAACAATAACGAATGCGTTAGGAATGAGGAATAACCAAAAAAAACGATCAAAAAGGTCAAAAATTGGTCCTACGGAGCCCCCGAAAGTCGATTTTACAAGAGTAAAAAATTGAAGGCAAATACACCCAAAATACCGGTTTTTGCGCGCTCACGCGCACGCGGTTAGTCTTAGGAGTTTTCAACCATCGACATGGTTGCGTGGGATACTTTCACAGTTCCCATACAAATCTGAGCCCTCTAGGTGCCATAGGACCGGAGTAATTTGGACTGGAGTACCTGTGACGACACGTTGTCGTCGCTGGGGTTTAGCGTTACATACATTGACGACGACACGTTGTCGTCGCTGGGGTTCAGTAGGTTAAACAAATACACTTACCGGTATTATGTCAAGTACATCTACTTCTACCTTTCAACCAGGGTATACATTAAAACATAATTACTGTTCTACAAATAATAAAGCAATACAATTTGTAATGTGATACTAAACTACAATACACCTACATACTTTACACATACAGACTCACTTTCACACACATACACTCACTCACACACACACACACACACACACACACACACACACACACACACAGCC
Source organism: Paralithodes platypus (assembly GCA_032716605.1). Classification (NCBI taxonomy): domain Eukaryota; kingdom Metazoa; phylum Arthropoda; class Malacostraca; order Decapoda; family Lithodidae; genus Paralithodes; species Paralithodes platypus. Next base: position 7,035,900 of record CM064579.1, read on the forward strand.
CGTAGCCTAGTAGGTAGAGCTCGCGTCTCACACACGAGGGGTCGGGGGTTCAATCCCCGGCCGGGCGGAGACAAATTGGGCTTGTCTACTTTCATGTGTTAGCCTCAGTTCACCTAGCTGTAAATAGGTACCTGGAATAAGTGGACGACGTTGTGACGTCCCATCTGGGGTTGGCAAAAATGGTACAAGGCGAGATGGGTATCATATGGTTCACCTAAGCTGATGGCTACCTAAGCCTTCGGGCGAGACGGTACCGTCTATAGTGAGAATGGTACCATACAGATCCACCCTAAGCCTTCGTTTCCAATGTTGCCAATTGGCTAAAAATACAGACTACACACACATCCACAGCCATTCCAACGATACATATAACACCTACACATATAGGAGGCGGGAATTAACGAGCATGCTCACTCCCGCAATACAACTAGAGTAAGTACAACTAGAGTAAGTACACAAGACAATATAGAAATGAAAGAACATAATTGCATTTATTATATATGAATAAAAGCACTTTACTCTGGCTTATACCAAGATGTTAATTAGAAACACGCCTAAAAACTGGCTTCCTCTTCTTGGAACCTCACAGAGGGTCTCGTCTAAAAAAATGTATTATAAAAAAGTACTGTACAGCACTGACTCATATTCGACCGTAAATATTTGATCTCTCGACCGAGCTGGCAAGGTGGAGGAATGAGAGAGAGGGAGAGAGTTACATAGATACACAGGCTACACAGACCTTGCGGTTCCTACTAGGTAGTCCGGACTTAATGCTAAACTATAATTTGCTACAAAGTAGAAGGCAAGGATAGCTAAGCAGAAGGCTCTCTCCCCACCCACCTCTCCCCACCCACCTCTCACTCCGGCCGTTGGTCGGGATGAAATTAAGTTGGGGAAAAAAGTCCCTCAACTTCTACTGGGAAATTTATAGTAAAGCACGAAGTTCAGAAATATTATATACTACTGATGCTTAACCTATTTTGTTTTGTTTTAACCTATATTATTCCCACTTCCTCAAAATTAATGTCTAAACTTCTTTTGAATGTGTCAATTGTCTCACATTGTACCACTTTCACTGGCAATTTGTTCCACTCGATGATCACACTGTAGGTGAAGAAGTGCTTTGTGACATCGAGATTCACCCTCCTGGTTTTTAATGTCATTCCATTTCCCTGAGTTAATGAACTATTATGAAAAGTGAATCTACATCAATTTTGTCAATCCCTTTAGTATATTCAAACACTCGATTAATTGACCGCGCAATATTCTCTTCATAAGTGAAACATTTTGTTTTTGTTTTAGTCTTTTATAATAAGATTTATTTCTTGGTGACGGAATCAACTTTCTCACTCTACGCTGCACCGACTCGGGTTTCTCAATGTCCTTGCTCAGATAAGGAGACCAAAATTGAACACCATATTCAAGATGGGGCCTCACTATACTTTTAAATAAAGGTACTATAATGTTCTCATTTTTATAAGTAAAATTTCTCTTAACCCTTATTTAGCGGGTGGTAAGGTATTTTACACCATGCCGCCCAGCGGGCATAATCCCAAAATATTCGTTCACTTTCACTCGCCCTAGCGCCGTTACTATGGCTCCAATGCGAACGAAACGGTAATTTTTGGAAAGAGCAACTCTTCGTCTCCCCATATAAATCTATTATGGATGTTATGAGTGAGTGTGGAGGGTTGGTAGAGCTGAGGAAGAGGAGGTACTTTTTAGTCTATTTCCCAGGCGTGTTCGGATGCGTTCGCTTTGCCCTGACTTCGGCCTCCCGCGTGTCTATTATTCCTTCGGTAATCGATCTTATTTTTCTCTTATTTGTCCTTATTTCTGTATTCTCTGTAGTCTCTCTCTCTCACTCCTCCTGTCTGTCTGTCTCTCTCTCTCTCTCTCTCTCTGGCTCGCTCGCTTTCCCTCTCTCGCACGCTCTGTCTCTCTCTCTCTCTTTCGTGAGAAACGTACCTTACACCCTGGTTATCGTGAGAAATTTACCGAACGCCTGAAAATAATACGCTATAAAATGCTTGCAATCAAACTCTCAAGCAATTTCAAGGTCATATGCAATTATAAATGTATAGGTAGATCCAGAGAGGAAGAGACAGAGGAAGAGACAGAGAGAGAGTGTCGTGATAATAAAACTATTTTACATATGTATCATCTATCTATCTATTTATTGCCTGACGCCGTGATCCCCGAAGGGGTGGCCACAAACGAACCGCCCCCATGCACCTCTGTCCCCAGTCAGTCGACGCCCCTCCCGCCAACCAGCACCACCTTTGTTCATGTACTTCCTCACTCCACCCTTCCACCTCTCATTCGGTCTATCTCTCCCTCTCTGTCCCTCCACCTCACTCTCGTACACCCTCTTAGTCATTCTCTCGCTTTCCATACGTTCCATATGGCCAAACCATCTCAAGTTGTTCCTTTTCACACTTTCCAGCACATCTACCTCCACACCACACCTCCTTCTTACTTCCTCATTAGTCTGTCTATCCCTCCATGTAACTCCGCACGCACTCCTTAAGTAATTCATTTCCACTGCTCTCACTCTTGGTCTGAGTCTCTCAACCAACGTCCATGCTTCGCTTCCGTAAGTCAGTGTCGGGATTACCACACTGCCATGCAAGGACTTCTTCACTTCCATACTGACCACCCTATTTCTTGTTACTGCTTTTAGCGTTCCTACAACCCTCTTCCCCTGTTGTACCCTCTCCCGCACTTCTTCATTCATAGTCCCATCTTTACTCAACACACTGCCCAGATACTTAAAACAGTTGACGATCTCCATATCCTGACCATTCAGCTTCACCTCACACTCTGTGACTTCACCCCTTTCGAAGACCATAACCTTGCTCTTCCCCGCATTTACCTTCAAATTCCGTTTTTCGCACACTGTTCCAAACTCATTTACCAGACCCTGCAACTCCCATTCATTATCACTCATCAGAACTGTATCATCTGCAAACAGCAGTATAGATAGCTTCCACTTTATTCCCTCCCTTTTCAGTGATACATCGACATCCACTGCTCTTGATAGTATTTCTTTCATGACTCCATCCATATATACAGTAAACAACCACGGGGACATCACACACCCCTGTTTCAAACCAACATTCAGGTCAAAGAACTCGCTCTGCTCACTCTCCACACGTACTGCCGCCTTTGCACCCTCATACATGCTCTTCACTGCTTTCAGCAACTTGCCCTCTACTCCGTATATTCTAAGTACTTTCCACAAACCTTCTCTATCCACTCTGTCATAGGCCTTCTCCAAGTCCATAAAGGAACATACACCTTTTGTTTCTTCTCCAGATACTTCTCCACAACACAATTCAAGGTAAAAATCTGATCTACACATCCTCTTCCCTTCCTAAAACCTCCCTGCTCGTCGCCTATCCATTTCTCCGTTCTCACTCTCACTCTCTCAATCACTACCCTACTGTATACCTTCCCTACTACGCTTAGAAGACATATTCCTTGGTGGTTACCACACACTCCTCTTTCCACTTTGCCCTTATATAGGGGGACTATTATGCCAGTCTTCCAGTCATCGGGTGCACTCCCCTTCTCCAATGCTAGTTTGCACATTTTCCATACCCATTCTATCACTGTCTCACCACCATACCTCAACATTTCCCCACACACTCCATCTGTTCCTGGTGCTTTCCCCAACTTCACTCTTTTCATGGCTTCCCACACTTCTGACCTCCTGATCCCCACCTCCTCCTCCACTACTTCTCTTCTTCTCCCTCCCATACCATATCCAGCTATGTTTGCTGGCTCTTCATTCCTTACATTTAGCAACTCACTGAAGTACTCCCTCCATCTTTCGACTCTCTCTTGCTTCTCGGCTAGCATTCTCCCATTCTTATCTTTCACACCCTTACTGTTTCCCTTGCTACCTTCCCTAACTTTCTTGACTTCTTTCCAGAACAGTTTCTTACTCTCCCTCCATTTTACACTCAGATTCCTTCCAATATATATGTATCATATATATGATAAAATAATATATACGGTACATAATTATGTTCCCCACAATCATATAATGCCAACCACAAATATTCAATCTATCGTTGTTTGTATTACCGTAAGAAATTTACCGAACGCCTGAAAATAATACGCTATAAAATGATTGCAATCAAACTTTCAAGCAATTACAAGGTCACATGCAATTATAAAAAGGTATATTGTAGACCACAATCTTCGCCAAGCTTCGTTGTTGCTTGTATTATCGTGAGAAATGTACCGTACACCCTGGTTTTCATGAGAAATTTACCGAATGCCTGAAAATAATACGCTATAAAATGCTTGCAATCAAACTCTCAAGCAATTTCAAGGTCACATGCAATTATAAATGTATAGGTAGACCCAGAGAGGAAGAGAAAGAGAGAGAGAGAGAGAGAGAGTGCCGTGATAATATAACTATTTTACATATGTATCATATATATGATAAAATAATATATACGGTACATATGTTCCCCACAATCATATAATGCCAAGCACAAATATTCAATCTTTCGTTGTTTGTATTACCGTAAGAAATTTACCGAACGCCTGAAAATAATATGCTATAAAATGACTGCAATCAAACGTTCAAGCAATTACAAGGTCACATGCAATTATAAAAAGGTATATTGGAGACCACAATATTCGCCAAGCTTCGTTGTTGCTTGTATTATCGTGAGAAATGTACCGTACACCCTGGTTATCGTGAGAAATTTACCGAACGCCTGAAAATAATACGGTATAAAATGCTTGCAATCAAACTCTCAAGCAATTTCAAGGTCACATGCAATTATAAATGTATAGGTAGACCCAGAGAGGAAGAAACAGAGAGAGAGAGAGAGAGAGTCGTGATAATATAACTATTTTACATATGTATCATATATATATGATAAAATAATATATATATATACGGTACATATGTTCCCCACAATCATATAATGCCAAGCACAAATATTCAATCTTTCGTTGTTTGTATTATCGTGAGAAATTTACCGAACGCCTGAAAATAATACGCTATAAAATGCTTGCAATCAAACTTTCAAGCAATTGCAAGGTCACATGCAATTATATAAAGGTATATTGTAGACCACAATCTTCGCCAAGCTCCGTTGTTGCTTGTATTATCGTGAGAAATGTACCGTACACCCTGGTTATCGTGAGAAATTTACCGAACGCCTGAAATAATACGCTATAACTCCTCATGGGTTACCTCATGACCGCACGCCACGGCCGCCGTGGACCAACTGAGATGTACTCCAATTACATCCACCCTCACTCCCTCGCTACATACGTAATTATATAAAGAAATTACCGTATTTTAGCGATTTTGCCCTTCGGTTGCACGATCGTTGCAAGACAACCAGTGATCGTAGAAGGATGGTTCGGGTTTCATTGGAAAGCTCAATTTACGCCCTTTCAGGGATACATACTTATATTACGCTCTGGGTCTTGTTTATGCATGAAAAAGAGCACAGAAACAACCCCTTTTATGGTTAAAAAAAAACGCTGGGCGGCACAGTGAAATATACTCCACCATGATAAAATGTTTGCAATCAAACTTTCAAGCAATAATAAAATGTAAATTGTACTTACCAACACCCACACCAGTATGTTCTTTGTCAGGAACGTCTCCATTTTGCTCAACGGTCTGTGCAATATCAACCACAACATTTGCGACACGCAAATTATGCTTGGGGTGAAAGCCTATGATCGGCATATTTTCGTCTTCCGAGTCATCCACACTATCAAAACTCTCACCCAGACCTTCCATGGTTTCATTCAACAGCCTATTAGAAAGTTCTGAAGAGTTCAGCATGATATCTAGTTCCTGGGCGGTGAGCCGGGCGTGATGAGTAGGGTGGCGCGACGCACTATGGGTGGCTGCCACCGAATCGGACACGGGCAAATCTTGACCTTCCATTACGGCTGCTTGAGGGTTAATGAGTCATGGTCACGCAGTGGGGATGTGTGGGTGGGACCTTGTAGTACACCGCCTGACCACCAGGTTTCGCTTTCCACCTAAATTAGGGCGGGAATACGCCCACGGACTTAAGGTGGGCCCCGCCATTTAGTCCAATTTTCTCGATTCGGACTTAAGTCGGGCCCCGATCTTTAAGGGTTAATATATCACAATGCTCGATTGGCCTTGTTTGCAGCTGCTGTACGTTGATTTGAGGTCTTTATGTTTTCAGATATATGAACCCCCAGGTTTTTAACTAATGCACTTGTTTTGATTGGCTGGCCTTTCATCTTGTATTCATATTGTTGTGTTTTTATTGCCTATTTGCAAGACCTGGCATTTGTCAACATTGAATGGCATCTGCCATTGTTCCGACCACTCTATTATTTTATTTAAATCATATTGCAGTTTATTTCTGTCTTCTTCGGTTAATACTGATCTCCCTATCTTTGTGTCATCAGCGAACTTTGAGATAGTACTATTTAGTTCAACATCGATGTCATTTATATAGATTAGAAACAAAACTGGCCCCAGGACCGATCCTTGAGGCACTCCACTATAAACTGGCTCCCACCCAGATTCTATTCCATTTATCACTTCTCTCTGCCTTCTGTTTGTCAACCAGCCTTTTATCCATGCATTAATTATTCTTTTAATGCCCAACATTTCCAATTTTTTCAATAAATTTCCATAAGATACCTTATCGAATTCCTTTTGGAAATCTAAGTAAATTATGTCTACTGATTTAGTAGAGTCGTTATATGTAAATAGTTTATTATAAAATTCTATCAAATTTGTTAGGCATGACTTACTGGATTTGAAGCCATGTTGGCTATCTCTGATTAACTTGTTTGACTCCAGATAATCTACTATCTTGTCTCAAAATTGTTTCCATAATTTTTCCTATGATTGACGTTAAACTGATTGGTCTATAATTACTTGCTTGGGCTTCATTTAATTTTTTAAATATTGGTGTAATATTTGCAGTTTTTCAATCACTAGGTACTGTTTCCTGGTTGAGCGACAAGTTAAATATGTTAGTTAACCCGGGAAGCTCGAGCTAATGGTAGTGCACATCTAACCGCCAAGCGACGATATTAGGATTCATTCCCGCCTAGAATCGTCATTTTACAATAAACATCGTTATTACTTATTCATATGCGCCTATTCCATGTTTAATATGAAGATATTAATATGTAACAGCAATAAAACAAGTGGGAATAGTATTATGGAAGTGAAAAAGATAAATTATTGCCGACCCTCTAGTCATAAAGTGTGAGGCTAACGGGACGTGTACCCTCTCTCTCTGAGGCCTAGAGGGAGACTGAGGCCTCTCTCTCTCTCCCCACGCACTCGATATCGCAGGAAAACACCTTGGAACTGGGTTGGAGATATTGGCGGGGTAAATAAACCGATATAAAAGGGAATAAGAGGAAAAGTGTGTGATAATTGAAAGGTGAAGGGGGGGGGGGGGAGGAGGGGGTTTTGAAACATGTGCAGGAGTGATAGAAGGTATGGCAGGGAAATATCTCATTTAAGGGGACCGACCGGTTAATTAAAAACTTCCAGGTCTTACTTTCAATTTAAATGAAATTTGGCACAGGTGTACATGACCATAAAACTAGATCATCAAAAAAAAAAAAAAAATTTGTTTTTGCTTTTTTCTTGCAATTTAGGTAAAAAAAACGTTGAAAATCATAGCACTGCAGAAAGTTATAAACTCCTACAGAAATCCCCATAGCACATGTTTTATGTGATCAAACAACTCACAAAAGGTGTATCTGTAGTTTCTATAAAACACATTTTATATATTTTGTGTATTTGTTCGATTTAGGTGATTACGGATTCAGGCGAATATATGTATAAAAAATTACAACTTTGATGACATATTGTGAAAAAAAAAAATTACTAGAGTAAATTGGCTTGATAGGCCTTTTAGTGTTTTTAATTACCTTTCCAATGGTATATACACCATTCCTATAGGTCCAATAATAACTGTAGAATAACATCCGATAGTGCGGCAATATAGGTTCTGAGAAAAACAGGTGAAAGTCTAAGGTAATTAGGTGAACATTTTTACTTTTGTTTTTTAGATTTACAATATTTTATGCAGGAACATGGCAAAGTAGAAGATAAAGCGTATGGGAGGTTGTAGAGTAGGTTACGCTCTTTCGATTTATATAGGTATGCTCCTCGTACGACCAGTAGTTACTGAGCATGTTAATTTCAAAGTTCGCTATAAAACGTTTTTAGAATTTCAGGAAAAGTTAGGAAAACATTAAAAAAAAATGATTTCCAATGGGTTTTCATTAATAACATTTCACTGGCTTATGAAGGGATGTTGACTCTTGTTGAGTAAACACCTATTGGTATTTTCAGGATTTCGAGTTTTTTAAGCCTAAATTAACCGGTCGGTCCCCTTAATCACATATTCCTTTGTTTTAAGTGCTACTGGGGCATTTTATATATATATTTTAATCCTTGGATCTTAAGAGGTTCGTCGCTTATCACCACCAACACCTCTTAAGAGTCTTCTCGCCGTTCTCAGGTTAACCAAACATGACCAACTTCAAAATATGGGTTAACACTTTGGCTGCGGGCATATTTCCGCCTATTTCAGCCACATTAGGGATCATTCAGGGACTCCTGATTGATTAGGCAAGTGTTTGAATGAAATGAAATGTATTCAGCCAAAACCTAAAACAAAATAGCTTCAACATGAGTGAGAACAAGCGATCGTCTGCCATACCCATAGCTTACCAGAAACAAGCTTCGTAGCTCGCGGGCTTCACCCGCAACGCTACCATAGACATTCGCTAAATTTAGCAATTATCTCTAATGTCGCGTTACATTTACCTTTGACAGCGCTGTTTATCTCGCGAGACTCTGACTCCGAACCCTCAGTGCCACGGCCGGCTGGCTGTGGTAGGGACGTGTGGCCTGTCGCGCTGTCGCTTCCTCGCACTCGATTCTACAGGCTTTAACCCTTTATTGGCGGCGCGCGTCATATGTCGAGTGAAAGAAATTTGGACTATGTGGCGGCTCACACCATAAGTCGTGTGGCAATTTCAGCACGTAATGTTGCTGAGAGAGAGAGACAAGTGGTGGCAGGAGAGTAGCGAGCGTATGACTGCTCCAGACCACCGCGGCGGACCAACTGACATGAATCCCACCTTCCTCCACCCTCTCACACTCGCTACATAGTGAAATGTATGGGGAAAGTACCGAATTACATGGTTTTTGCACTCGTGTTGCACGGTTGTTGCAAGAAAACTAGCGGTCATACAAGGATCGTTTTGGTGTCATTGGAAAGCTCTGTTTATGCCCTTTCAGGGATAGATACTTGTTTTACGCTCTGGGTCTTATTTAGGCATGAAAATGATCACGTAAACAGCCCTATTTTGGGTAAAAACACCCCGCTGGTGGCTACATATTATTTACCGCCTAGGCCGCTCTTTAGGTGTTAAGAGGCTTTAAAAGCCTGTAAATTGCTGTAAATTGCCATGGTGTCCGCAGGCAATGGGTTAATGAACTCCAATATCGTCGAATACTACAACTACTACTACTATTACGACTATTACTACTACTACTACTAATAATAATAATAATAATACAAATAAAAATAAAAATAATAATAATAATAATAATAGATTTCGTAAACCAGTAAACTTATCTAATATTATAATTTAATGATGCAGTTGGTTGTTTGAGCCATCAGTTGGTGCCGGGCGCCTCTTCAAACCTCCCGCGCCAGCACACCACAACTGGGTGAGGCAGCATGGCTGATGTACGATGCCTCCAATTTTTGATTGACGATTATTTATACTACCCGAGCATCATGTGTGCCTTCATAGTTCATATATTAGCAACATGTATCACATAATTTAATTATAAGTGAAGTTACAGTGCGATAAGTGCATAGATTCAAGTTTTATAAATGCCGACGAGTGGCAAGGCCCGCGCGTTTCCTGGTTACCATGGCGATGGGCGGCCATCTTGGCCCAAGACGCACGCACGTACATACAACCAGCTGACTGACGCTTGTCTGCCATCACTCTCACTTTCATTTTCTGCCTCTCTCACGCACTTTGTTTATTGATTTTATACTTTATCGTATGTTCTATAGTTAGAATATGAGTTTTACACATTGTTTTAGGCACTTTTGACTTAGAAATATGAGTTTTGACATTTTATTTTTAGTGGGGAGAGTGTGAGGTGGTGGTGAAGGCAGGCGTGGGGGAGAACCACGCCCCCCTTGTTGTTGTGTAGCAACATGACACCTCTCATCCTCAGCTCGTCTCTTCTGACCCCTACGATGGCCTGGCGGAATTTTTGAGGAATGCCATGGGGTCTGCATCATCCTCCTCCTACTCTTCCCTACTTGGTGGGGAGTCAACTAGGTCATGGGGAGCAGTGAGGGAGCGATACACACTCTCTTCCCTTTGTTCCAACATCGCGAGGCGACGAGGTAGGTCAGACACCTGCGAAGTAAACGGGACAACTGTCTTCCCCTCTCCTCCTGCGTATGCCTCTCCCCACTCCCCACCATGAACTTGGGTGTTGCCAAGTATTGCCACTGTTCGGCAATATCATAAGGTTATATCCTATACAAACTTGACCCCTCTAACTACCATAGGAAAAGAGTAAATAAGCTCAAAAGTGGCGGTGAGATAAGTAGGTAAACTGACACTCCCCACCTGCACGGCTGGACTTGGGGATTGCTGAGTACCGCCACTGTTTGGCAACATCATAAGGTATATCTGATACAAATTTGAATCCTTTAGCTACCATAGGACAAGAGTAAATAAAGTCGACAGTGCCGACGCACCCTATAAGGCTCTGGGGTTTAGCGTTAAATACATTGCCGACGCATATGCTGCGCGGCTGGTGCCCAGTAGGTTATGCGCAGAAAAGCGGACAAAATTAATACGAACAACATTTTAAAAGGAGCAGTTTATTGATAATATTTCGTTTAGAGTTTCACCATGTCTTTTATATTCTCATGGTGGCAACATTTCAGAGCACTTTTTTAAACATCGGGTAGCCGTAACTAGACTGAAGGTTTAATTATGTTGGTAATCACCTTCGCATTAAATATATTTCAGTAGCTACCAGACCAGAGTAGAATATATAAAGTCAGTGTCCTAAAACGGGTGCATGCAAATAATGTGTATAATTAATGTGATTTAACATTCAATCCTTATATCAGGCGGAGATTGTAGGCACCAATCGAACAGAGCTAGACCCAGGAGAGGCTATAGGCATTTCATAAGGAGTTGCTGGAACTTCTGTTTCATTTGTTTGGCCTCTCTTACTGATTTTCTTTGTGCCTGACTTACACTGAGAGTAATCCAGATTGCTCTCACAAAGACCTCCTCCTATCTACTCCACTACACTAAACATGCCCATCACACTTCCTTCTTCCACAATAAAAATTGCAGCAAAATTATGAACAATAGCCCAGCCTCGGAGTCCTCAGGGGGGTAGGGGGAGCTTAAATACCCCCACACCCGCCCGACCTTCCCCTAACGACCCCTCAAAATTATCTGGACCTCGGCCTGTTGCTCTTACTATCAACTTTTGCAACATTCGCGGCTTTTCCTCTAATTTTCTCTCTGTTGAACACCATCTCTTCTCCTACAAACCAGATTTTTTCCTCTTTGAAACTCAGGTGTCTGAAGCAACTTCCAGCAGCCCCTTCTCTGTATCCTCCTACTTTCTCTATCCTAGTTTGAAGGCCAAAGGTGGATGTTGTGCATATGTGCACAACAAACTCACTTGCTATCGTGTTCCTGATTTCGACTCCTACGAATTCTCAATTTTATGGCTCAATCTTTCCTATTCTATCTATCTATCTATATGCTCAGGCCCAATCCCCATTTTGGGGGTAGCCGACTCAAGACAGAGCAAGAACAGGGAAAACACAAAAACAACATAAAACAAAAAATAAACACAGATAAAAAACACAAACACACACACATCCAGGTCACCCAGGAGAAGACCCAGAGACCAGGGTTACCAAGGTCGCTCCAGCACTCCCCCGGCCCCTGACCACCCGGAGAGGTTCCGATCTCGGCAGGCAGACATGCAGCGGAGCCAAAGCCACAAGCCCTCCCACCACACTTCCAGGCTCACCCTTCATATTAATCGTCCCCCGGGCCAGGTGCCTGATGGACTATTATCTAGTCGAACTTGCACCCGACCCCTTACTCCAAATGACCACGTGTTCACTCAACTATTCACAAGCATTCTCCATTCACTCCTGTCCACCACCACTTCCCCTGCCTGATCTATAGTCATTCCTCTATCATCCAAAGCCTTTCTTACACAGTCTCTCCATCTCAATGGGGGTCTTCCTGCCCTTCTATCTCCCCTTGTACCTGACTCACATATTCTCTTTGTAAGCCTTTCATCTCCCATTCGTTCAACATGACCATACCAGCTCAGCACCCTTCTGTCCACTCTGGCTGACAAATGTTCCTGCTGCCCCACTCTCCTACGTATCTCTTCATTCCTCAATCTGTCTCTACGAGTAACTCCACACATACTCCTCAAGCAGCTCATCTCCATCACATCCAGCCCTCTTTTCTCCTTTTTCTTCAGAGCCCATGTCTCAGCCCCATACATCACTGTTGGCACAACAATTCCTTGATACAGTGCACTTTTTACTTTCACTCCGAGATTTCTCGTCTTCCACATACTTCCCATTGCTCCGAAAACCTTCCTTCCTTCACACACTCTCTGTTTTACCTCCACTTCCATACCTCCACTCCTGCTTATCGTTCCTCCTAGATATTTAAAACACTCTACTTGTTCCAATATTTCCCCATCCTGCCTCACATCTAGATTCACCCTATGCTCTCCCCTATTACACACAATTACTTTACTTTTATTGACGTTCACCTTCAGTTTCCTCCTTCCACAAACCACACCAAACTCTTTGACTACCCGCTGCAGTTTCTCATCAGAATCCGCCACCAATGCTGTGTCATCAGCGAACAGCAACTGATTCAACTCCCAATCTCTACCATTCTTTCCTACTAAACCCAATCCTCTTCCCATAGTTCTCCTTTTCACCTCCCTCACCACACCATCCATAAACATATTAAACAGCCATGGTGACATTACACAACCCTGTCGCAAACCTACCTATACCTCAAACCATTCACTCAACTCACCATTTCCTACTCTCACACATGCTCTGCTCCCTTCATAAAAACTCTTAAGTGCTTCTAACAAATTTCCTCCTATTTCATAAATCCTTAACACCTTCCACATTGCTTCACGGTCCACACGATCATACGCTTTTTCCAAGTCCATAAAAGCCCAAAATATCTCCTTATGCTTCTCTAAATACTTCTCGCATAACTGTCTTACTGCAAACATCTGATCCATGCACCCTCTTCCCCTCCTAAAACCGCACTGTTCTTCTCTTATTGCAACTTCCGTACACTTTATTATCCTCTCTATCAACACCCTGCCATACAGCTTTCCAACCACTGACAATAAACTTTCCTGTCATTCTCATACTAAATATTTTTGTGCTGTATATCTTTCCTCTAACTCTACTGACTTTCCCAATTCTTTGACTATCAAATCTCTGAAGTGGAACACATTCTATCCATTTCTTCTTTCTCTGAAATCTCCATCTTCGGAGATTTCAACGTTCACTACCGCCAATGGCTCTCTTCGCATTCTACTGACCAACCTTGTGAACAAGCCTACAGTATGTCTTTTCTATCCTAAATGACCTAGAGCAGTTGGTTGAGCAACCTACCCGTATCCTGGATGGCCTCGGAGATCGGCCCAACATTCTAACTTCCAACCCTATTTCTTATACTGTCGAACTTTTCTCTCCTTTAGACTCCTTCGACTATAAGTTTATTTCTGTCACCTGTCCTATCTCTTCAGGACGGCCACTCGATCCTCCCAGCCGCTGGCACTTGTGGAACTTTGGCGCTGCCAACTTAGAGGCTCTCCGGCAATACTTCTTCGATTTCCCATTGATTTTGTTTTGCTTCCGTGGCCGGGGACCCTTGGAGAGTGCTCAACACATTTCTGAGGTAATCCTATTGGGCATGGAGGCATACATTCCATTTTTTTTTATCTCAGACAAATGCAATAATATCTTGGTTTACTCATACTTGTTCTACTGCTGTCCGCAATAAAGAGGAAGCATTCAAACAGTACCGTCGCCTTAAAACTCAAGAATCTAATTCTTCCTATGTTTCTGCCCAGAATCAAGCCAAATCTGTTTTTCGACTTGCCAAACACTCTTTCCTCAATAATGAATGCACTGCTCTATCCAATGGCATCTAGTCAAAAACTTCTCCAACAATTTTTCTTCCTCGTCTTTCCCTCTCCTTTTCCCCTCTGATGGCACAACCATCAGTTCTTCCTCTGACAAAGCTGAACTCTTCTACTTATGCCTAATATCCTAATCTCTTCTAAAGATGTACTTTTTACCCTCTCCAGGCTTATATTAAGGTGTACGGTCCGGATGGTGTTTCTCCTGTTGTACTAAAAAATTGTGCTTCCGTGCTTACTCCCTGCCTAGGCAAACTCTTTAGTCTCTGTCTCTCGTCTAACGTCTTCCCTTCTTGCTGGAAGTTCGTTCTCATTCCACATGTCCCAAAGAAGGGTGACCGCTCTCAATCCTCTATACTATCGTCCAATTGCTCTCATCTCTTTTATCTCTAAAGTTTTTGAGACTATTCTTGCTTACAAATATCTAAAGCATTTTTCTTCTCATTATCTGCTCTCAGATTGCCAGTATGTCGCTCTAGTGATGCTCTTCTTTCATATCTTACTAACTCTTGGTCATCTTCCTTTCGGGACTTCGATGAAACCTTTTTCTATTGCGCCAAACATATCGAAAGCCGCCTGGCACAAATCGGTATTTTCTAAACTCACCTCCTTCGGTTTCTATCCCTCCATCTGTGCCTTTCTCTCTAATTTCCTTACCAGCCATTCCATAGCTGCAGGTGTGGACAGCCATCATTAATTTTCTCATCCTATCAACTCCAATGTTCCTCAGGGTTTTGTCGTATCCCCCATTCTCTTTCTAATTTTCATAAATGACCTTCTCAACTGTATCTCCAATCCCATCCATTCATATGCAGAGGACTCTACCTTACACTACTAAATTAGTTTTCCAGAACGCCCCAGCAAGCAATCCCTCAAAAACAAACGTAATGAATCCATACAACAAATATCTTCTGATTTAACTATTATTTCTAATTGGGGCAAAGAAAACCTTGTTGCCTTGAATGCTTCCAAAACCCAATTTCTCCATCTTACTACCTGTCGTGAAATCCCAGAGGACTATCGCTTATACTTCAACAATACAAAAATCAATCCATCATCTTCTCTTAGCATTCTTGGTGTCTCTTTTTCTTCTGCTCTCACTTGGAAGGACCGTATTACCAGTCTTGCTAAGGCAATCTCCAAGAAATTGGGTGTGCTGAATCGCCTGAAGGGGTTCTTTACCCCTGCACAGCTTCTTGCTGTGTACAGGGGTACAGTGCATCCTTGTATTGAGTAGTGTTCACATGTGTGAGGAGGATCCTCTCACACCTCACTCCTAGACAAAGTAGAAAGGAAAGCCTTTTGTATCATTAACTCCTGTCCATTCACCAACTCCCGGCAATCTCTCTTTGCCGCAATGTTGCATCTCTCTCGCTATTCTATTGCTACAACAATAATCAGTGTTCCTCTGAATCCTCCCAGTGTATGCCACCTCCTCAACGTAGAGTACGTAGTACCTGTCTTGCAACACAATCCCACCCCTACTCTGTGCAACTATCCAACTCAAGAGTGAAACGATACTCCCAATGTTTCTTCTATTTAACAGCTGAGTTCTGGAACTCTCTCCCTGAACCCATCTTTCCCTCATCCTATGACTAAAGTTGCATCAAAATCCGTGTGTCCAGACATTTTGGCTCGAACATTCCTTGATTTTGGCCCTGTCATTCTTTCAAGTCTGGGGGTGGCACTCGTCATAGGCAATTTTGCCGTTTGTCTCCCTCAACCACAAAAAAAAAAAAATAAAAAAAATAAAAAAAAATATATATATACTGTATATATATACGGTTTATATACCGGTATATATATATATATATATATATATATATATATATATATATATATATATATATATATATACTGCCTGTGATAAAATCCCAGCCTTAGTAAGACCCAGACTGCAGCAGGAAGAACCCGGGTAGGGAGAAAAACCAGAGGGACCATTTAAGAGATCTAACCCAGGGAATTAGTCCGAGTTATAGTTAGTGGACAGAGGAGAGGCTATTGTGGGACAACTGATGGTGGGGGTGGAGTGTGAGGTATATTATTATTGGTGGAGAGAGAGAGAGAGACAGAGAGAGAGAGAGAGAGAAAGAGAGAGACGGGTGTGTGGGGGGGGGTGTCAACACCACATATCCATAATCATAATGTGCTTCAAGCACGTAGTCAAAATAATTCGTTATCGTAATATTACCCATTTATATTGTACAAATTTTATTTTTAATTATGATCCTCGTTCCGTCTTGTATCTTGTTATAATCTCTTCAATACAAACGATATGAGAAGCAAACTATCGCAAACAAGATGTTCACAATTTACTTGCACAATGTTTTTATGGGTTGGTTTATTATTACTTTTGAGTGTTTACGTTATTAAACTTTTAGATTATATAGCTATTGTTTATAGCAACTGATAATCAAATCTGCATCTGAACTAACTCCTCACATGTTTCTGTAGAGCATCAGTCGTATCAATAAAGTCGGACTATAACGACAAACTTTTACAGTATTCATATTTTGATCAACTTCAATTTTGAGAAATATCAATATATATTTAGTTGTGAGCCAACTTCAACACCATAAGGAAGACCAGGGAACCATTCCTGACTCTCCACCGACTGACGTGTACTGGGATGTAAGGACGACTGTCAAAGTCTGACTATAAGTTCATGGCAGGCAGGACAGATTGTTAGTGTTGGATGTGTGTTGTATTTTGTGTGCGTACATGTTGATGGACGGCTGGCTACAGTGGTGTGTGTATTGGTGTGTCTATTGTGGATTGATAGATAGGTTGACGTTATAGAGATCTACAGTATGTGCGTGTGTGTGTGTGTGTGGGGAGGTGGGTATGAGGATTAGGTTTTTGACTCAGAACCCTCCTAAACTGCATGAAGTCATCTAAACTTATTCAGAATCAAATGAAAAAGATATCACTCGTTCTGATAGGGTAAACAAATATGCTTTTCATATTTTTCCCTTTGTGTTCTATGTCTCAACTTTGGGACTGTAGGCTTTTCAGTAGCCTGTAACTCTTACGAGGCCCCGTGATTATCGATTAAAGTTTCGAAATGTTGGGTGCTCCATATGCGTCGCACTAGACGGTCAAAGTGGAGCATCAAGGTGTTAGTTGCTTCCTTTTTGCCACACTAGATGACAACACCTTATTTATACACGTCACTGATTCGGAGAGAGCAGCTATACTGGTTGTTGTTTCTTCCTCCATCCCTGCCCTTTGATTTTCCTCCTACTATTGATCTTAATTAAGTGTTCTTGTTGGTATTCCTTCGTTATTCACCACCCCTATATAAATTTTAATTTTACCCCTTATTTCCATACCAATATTAACTTTTTAGTAATTGTACATTTTCTTCCTTATTCTCTCATCCGGTTCTTTCTCTTATGCCTTTATTTTGTATTCTAACTCCCTGTTATCCCTTTCATTCTTCCCTTATCTCTTGTCTGCTTATCTTCTTTATTCTTCCGTTTATATTAGTTTTGCTATGCTGGTTATCCTGTGTATTTCATCCCCCTTTTTTCTTCACGCTTTCCTTATATTTTTCCCCTTAGATTATTAAATTTGTACTCCTCCGTTTTCCTGTCTTTTATGCCATATTGTGTCTTCCTATGAGTTTCTCCTGCTGCTACGACCGGCACTACGAAATAAACAAGGGCACTTAATAATGGACTAGATGATAGGCTATATCTGCAACAACGGTACGCTAATTCCAAACCCTCGAACTATTACGCCGGTGAACAAAACACTTAAACCCTCCAGAGTTAATCTACTGGATAACGGGGTATCAATTAACTGGGTTTAGTGCACTTCTACAAAGGCTTTCCGGTGACGGCAAAGCCTACTCACAACAGAGTACTTTACGTTAATAAAATGCTCTTAAGTAATAACAATGCTTGAATAAACTATAACAAGATTTAATAAAGGAGTATATGCTTACGTTAACTTTAGTGTGAGTCTGTACTCACCACTAAACTCTACAATGCTCTAGGAAAACACTGAAAGTCTAGTCCTACAGCAATCAGATAAAGAATCTTCTGAAAACGGCTGATGCTCTAAGATGCTCGTTAATATAGAACAGACATAATGCAGGGGCAGGACACCAAAGTGTGTATCTAAAATACACCAAAAAGTAGGATACATATATATGAAACAAGGGAGTGCAACAACTCTGTGACAGCACTAATAATCGCCACTCAAAACAGTATTTCCTTAGCCAACGTAAGAGCCAAACTGGGTTGTGCACTACGCATCAACCTAGGCTAAAATAAGGCGTGAATAATTCCTAAAGCATACACAATTAAAGTTAATAAACACAATGCTGTCTTTCTCACTAATAAAGTCTAGCAGTGGCATAAAAGGTACCAGGAAACTAGGCAGAGCGCAAGCATGCTCGTAGCCTACTGTCTCCCCTTGAACAGATTTCCCTTATGTTACGTTAAGTGACTTGGAGGCTCTCTTGGTAAGTCCAGATCTCAAGTATCTGGTCTTACCCTGGCGTTCCACAAAGGTCAACAAAATGAGGTAGCAAGCATACAGGTAAGAGTAGGCAAAAGCCCTTCACCTGTATACTGCTACACTCGCAAAGGAAAATATGCACAATGGTTACAGGCTACCTAGCTTCGTCGATGTTGTACAGGCTCTGACTTGCCACATACATAACTCAGACAACGACCAAAGATACCTTCCACTGTCTAGCATTAAATAATAAGAAAGAACAGCTCAATAATTAGAAGCACCCCAACACTAGGCTACCATATGACTATGACTCTACTAATCCCTAAAGCTAGTGCAAAACATAAATGTGAGAGCTGGTGCTGGTAATACGACTGGCCGACTATGGAAGTCGTATGCAGAGAACCAGAAGGGATAAGCAATTGAATAATGGGAAGAAGTATTGGAAAAGAAGAAGTTCAGAGAGAGAAACAGTATTATAGGGGGTTAGATTGGGGACAGATTGCAAAGGACATGTAGGACCAAGCACGCTATGCCAAGCTCTGCAGGAGAAACGCGGGCACTGCCCCCCAGCACTAACAAAGGCAGCGGCACCCAATCACAGACGACTACGTCATGAGGAGCAGGCGTCATATGACGCGCCAGGCCCGCCGGCCAATCACGAGCGTGGGAAACTCCTCCGAGCGAGGGAGGCGCACGTACATACAGACGCACATAATACCACCACGCTGCTCGCTCTCTTTCTCCTTACAACTTCACACAACATATCTTATATTCTATCAATGATATAAAATACTTCCAAGTGTCACAGACAAGAATAAAGATCACCACTGATCTGTCTGTGACAACATGAACACTATGAAAGAAAGAAAATCGTTCTACAATTATTGTAGCCCGTTTCACTGCCCTGGCGAGCGCTAGCGAGTTACGAGTGCATTCTGGCAAGCTGGCCAGCGTAACACCCCGCCCAAGATGAGGGACGTTTCAGCCTTAGGTGAACTTCACATCTGACCAGACAGAATGCCCACCAACCCCACATCACCCAGCTACTCTCCCAAGTTGTGACAACAAGGCACAATCACAAACATAAAACACTTCACTATATAAAACAAAATCTACACAACACTTCCCCAAAATAATAGCATAATAATAATTATATCACGCTCAACGAGCAAGCTTCACCAAGCCTAGCCTACTAAGACAACAACTCAGAGTGTCTTAGATTCTTGCTGTAATATACTGCTCTTATATACTATCAAAAAGAAAGAGTTTTTATGTGAGGTTTTTATATTTTTTAATAGTGTTTTTGGCGGCGTTGCACTACAGGGGCAAGCCTAATTTTTCTCCACTCAACCAAACACACCTGACTGAACGGCGAGGGTTCTCCTTCAAACATACCCTCCCGTGACAATCAATCAGCCAGAACATTATCAGTGCCCTTAACATGCCACACATCCAACTTGTGTTCCGGCAGCAAAACAACACCTGACACTGATAAACTGCCCAGTCCATCATAAGACTGGCACTTCTCTTCGCTCTCTCCGGCAACGGGGCCTGCCAATAACCTTTCACTATCTCCACCTTAGTGACAAACGAGGCAGCCCCGATGTGGTCTATGGGGTCGTCAACTCTGGGTAATGGATAGGCGTCTGTCAGGGATAATGCACCAACACTCTTGCAATCAACACAAACACGGATCTTGCCACTTAACTCAGGTTGCAAAGTCACTGGCAACGACCACTCACGATATCCCTTATCCCTCAGACCCTTCTCCAACATGTAGTCGAGCTCTACTTTTACGACAGGCTGTCGAGCAGGATATATACAGTAGGGAGCCAATTTGAGCCTTGCACTGTCTCCAGCCTCCATGTCGGGTTCTACCCCGTACATCAGGCCTGAAGAATCAATAAACATGCGGACGTAACGCCACAGCCTAGTAAACAACTTCTCTTGGCGCTTAGGAACAAGAGGTTGCAACTTATCTCGAAGAACAATATGCCTAGTGCCCTCCCACAACCCAGCCGGGACCATAGTTTCTACACTATAGTCGCCCTCCTTCTCCACCTTTGTTCCTAGAATAGCCAGGTTATGAGAGGGACACTCTGTACCACCTGTGCAGTCACTCCCATAGTTCATAATTGCTAAGGCTTCCCCGCCGATACCGTACATGCGCACCTCCGCATTCCTTGCGACTATATCTGCCTGCGCAGCATCACCGCCTTCAGCGACACGGCCACATACAGTCGGTCTATGGTAGGGCTGTTGCATCTTACTAGGGCAGCATTGGGAGGCTATGCGACGGCCGGGCGCATCCACTCCACAGCCAACCTCACCAATCTGCTCAATGTCCTGATTCTGACCACCACCCTTAGCAGCCAAGGGTCGACCTTGACCTGACAACCATGCCAAAGCCTCATCGCCCACCTTGAACCACTGAAACAACGAGGCCAACGGTTTACTAACACTCAAGTGACCTGCCAGCGGAACCTCGTGCACCGCATGAGTTGTGAGGCCTGGGTGCTCGGCACAAACAGTGGGGTATGAACCGAGCAGGTGCTGGAGCGCTGCACACTCCTACTCAGGCAGGTGCTCAAGCGCTTCCACAGCCACCTGACTCGTGTCCCCCGCCCACTGCTCCGCCGAGACATGACAATCCCAACTCTCCTCCACCTGTGCCCCACTGCCCCCCTCTCTTTCTCCACCTTGGCCGCTGCAGACCAACACAGGGACAGTAGGCTGCTCAGGTGGTTGCCTCACAAACTCCTTTAACAGCTTCACATGACATGCTTCCCCGTCCTCCTCGAGTTCAATAGCCCCGTTCCCACAACTCTCAAGCCCAGGATCTTCTACTTGCAACCGACATATATCTGAGGGTGCCAACATATCTAAATGCTCCTGAAGCAACTTGTGACCACCCCCAATACTAGGCTGCTCAAGCCTTGCCTGCTTCGCCTGGGAACGTTTCTGTCGCGGAGTGCTAACACGCCCTACCATGTCACTAGGGGGGACAGGTTCTGGGGCCACTCCGGATCTCATAATGGGTGCAAGTACCAAGTCACCAAGGAGTGTCGCTGGATCCAAACTCTCAACCCGACATGCTTTGACTTTCTCCTTCCGACCCTTCCTCCGCTGGTCTATAACTTGGGTATTAGGCTGTGACACCTGAGTGGACTGAGACCTGGTGACAGCACACGCCATCTGCGGCATCTGGCACCTCTCGAGCCACTCTTGCCCCTCCCTACTCGTGTCGGCTGCCCTCTCGGCAACGACTAAGGGTGGTACCTCGGAAATGGGCACCGCAAAGTCATTGCCGAGAAGGAGGTCGACCCCCTCAACTGGCAATTTCTCCACCACACCCACATCCAACTCCCATGTCACACTGTCCACCTCAAGCTCTACTCTGACCAGCGGGTAAGACCGCGTAGCATTTATGCCTTGAACCACTACAACCCGAGCCGCGTGAATAGGCTTGCCAGTGAAATTCTTGACAAGTGTCTGGGAAGCGCCCGTATCACGCAGCAACTCAAGCCTATGCTCCACACCAGCCCACCTCACAGTGTCGTGCCCCCTATGACCACAAAAAACATCACGGACGGGTGACAAGCCCCCCTGCTGCTTCTGCACCGGCGATGACTTCGCAACCGACTATTTACCCCGGGCAAACGCGGAAGACCTCAAAGACACGCCGATGTTGCTCACTAGTGACACCACTGCTGTAGGCGGTGCGCTCGGACATGAGTGCGCAATATGCCCCTTCTCATGACACTTGAAACACTCCACTTCGCTCTTGGACTTCCTCTGAGGTGAGGAAGGGCCCTGGCCTTTCTTTAACGGGAAGGGTTTCGACTTGGGTTCATAATTGGCAACAGTACTCTTAAATGGATAATAAGTTGTGTCATTAATTCGGGTGGGGGGGTGGGGGGGGGGGGGGAGTGGTACGCCCCTGGTTACCTGCCTCAGCTCTCTGTGCAGACCCGCACCCACGAATCAATGACACCCTAAGGTCAGCCAGCTCAGCCGCCTTCTGCAGAGTTTTTGGTTGCTTTTCTTTCAGGTTAAGAGTCAAGTCACTGCCAGTATATTTAAAACATAGTCCTAGCAACACTAATTGATTTACTGCATCAAAAGTAGTTGCCTTCTCCGACCTCAACCAATTTTCAAATGCATCTGACAGCTCTCTAGCATGTTGCTGGAAAGTACTCTCCTTTCTTTTTGGAACCGCCCTAAACTTCAGCCTATAGGTCTCTGGCTGTAGCTCATACGCCCTCAGGACAGCCTCTTTCAACAACTCATAATTCACACAGGAATCTAGGGGCAAAGCATCGTACGCCTTGAGTGCTTTCCCCGTCAATCGTGAAGAAACAAGGGCTGCCCACTTCTCCTCGGGCCATTGATGCTCCCGGCACTTTTTCTCAAAACGGAGAAAGAATTCTGTAACTCCTAACTCATCAAACACTGGAACCAACTTTAGTAGATGCGACAGGGACTGGTCATGGGCTCGACCCCCCTGGACGACCCGGTTCCTCGTACGAGTTTTCTCTAGGTCAATATCGGCACAATACCTTGCATACTCAAACTTGAGCTCAGCCTCTCGCTGCTTGAGCTCAGCCTCATACTTCCGCTGCTCGAGCTCAGCCTCTCGCTCCTGCTGCTTGAGCTCGGCCTGTCGCTCCAGCTGTTTAAGTTTGGCGAGCTCGAGCTGAAACAACATCTCGGGAGACAACCCTTGACAACCCGTGATACTACCGGGGACCCACCCAGTGAGTCACTTAAAGGCATACCCAACTGCCAGCGGGCCTCGGCCTGCGGGAACGTACTCGGCTCCGGAACCCGAGGGGGCGCCACGATAGGAGTTGAGTGGAATGGGGGCTGGAACGAAGGTGCCCCAGCTCCCGCTCCGCCCGAACCCCCATGCACCCCACCCAGCACACAGGTAACCAGCTCACTTCTCGACAAACCGCTAGTACTGGAAAACCCTAAGACCGTGGCTACACACTGCAGTCCGTACCAGTCTAGCCGCGACACACGGTCCGCCGACACAGGCTCCTCCAAAAAAATCCGAGCATCCTCCTCATTGTTCACCACCCGAATGCCGTTAAACAACTCCACCTTCTCCACCTCCTCGTCTGTCTCTCGCACTGTGCCCTCACTATGCTCAGACCCGTCCATTGGCATGATGGAGTCAACAACAAAAATTCTCAAGTCAAGACAAAAATAGCCAAACTCTCGCGTAGCTTTATTCACCAAAAATATTCGAAGATGTTCTTGAGTGCAATACTAGGTCAAGAACAAACTCCAACAAGTTCTATATATCCTCAAACCAATGTCCACTGCCATCAATGCGAGAAATAAATTCAACCCCCATTGGCAATTAGATTTCTCCCCAAAAAAATGCAATATTCAGTTCACTATATACTGGTCTAACACATAGAATAATATATATAGATCTTGGACACAGATCTAGCTCAATAAGTAAATAGGACTTCTGAAGGATTAACACATAACGTAATATATATAGATCTTGGGCACAGATCTATGTACGAATTAGCATTGGAATACTCGCATATTTTACCTTACCTTCACATCAATAACCACAACGTAAGATACTCAGAGACACTTAGGGTATGTTAAGAGGATAGCATTTCGAGTGCAAGTCTGGCCGACGTGGATCGTGGATTCGGCTGGCTGGACATCGAGGGGAACTGCCTCTCACAGGCAGGGTCAGGGGTCCTGGCATCAGAAGGAAGCAGCAGGTGTGGCTATAGTCTCGAGGGGGAGGGGGAGGCGGTTTCTACTTCAGATAGATATCCCGGACTTTTCAGCCTTAGGAATATTACTTAGGTAGAGGTGCTTACTTTCTTTAATTTCGGTGAGGCTATGTTCAGGTTATTTCTGTTGTTTAATTTGTGGTAATTCAACTTTAGAAGGACATAGGGAAATGGTTGTGAGGTTATTTGCGAAGGTAATACTTAGTCTAAAAATACATGGTAGTTATAGGTTTATACATAATTAACTTAAGCACTTTATTTAATACATCCTTTGTTGTTAAAGGGTCTAGGAAGGATACAATCGTGATTTTCATGATTCTCTAAGAATCAGGGGTTTGTTCTTGTGAGGTTTATATCTCCGGCAGTTTCTTGGTTCTCCGGGTTGTTTTTAGTTCTCCGGAAAGGTACTGCAAGGGAGGTCCCTGACATCTCCATTTGTACCTATAGCATTCCGGTCCCTGATGCCTAACTTGCATAAATATTTGTTCGCTATAATGCAAGTCAGGCTGTTGTTCGAAGGGAGGCTGGTGATAGGTTGAGGTAGTTTGAAAGGTCGTCGGTGACTGGTCCTGCTTCCCGCTCTTTATTAGGGGAGACTGACCTAGTTCCCGGGTCATTAGAGAACGGGAATGATCTGAGGGAATAGGGAACTCCTCTACTCCGTTTTCTTTTAGAGCATGGGAAGCTTGTTGATTTTCCCATTGCTCCTGTTGGTGTCTCTTCCTGTTCTTTCTGCTCTCCTACAGGCTGGCAATCTTGCATGGCTTACTCAACCCCGTTACTTCCCTCTTACTTTCCGATGTTTTTTCTTTTTTTCTGACAACTTCTGCCCTCTTTCTCTCTCCCGTTCTCCTACTAACCTGCCTTATATAATTTCCTTCGTGTTGTTTCCTTCCCTACCTCCTCCTCTCCTCCACATTCCTGAGTACATTGGTCTATTATTGAGCTGCCTTAATCCTGTCGTCCCTTTCACACTTTTTATTCCATTATCCTCTTAGCTACACTTTTTCTTTTCTTCTACCTTTCCGTTTTCTCTCAATGTTATTGTTGTAATAACTTAATTTTGTGTCTAAGGATTATTTGTTTTATACAGATTGTCTTTAAAATTCGGATTTACAAGTAAACCTATACCAAGAATAAACTGTGCATAATTATTATAAACCCACCAGTATTATAGCGCGTGCACACTTCTGATCTGAGGGTGATGAGCAAGATCAGAGTTAATTATGTTTGGTCAATTTTCAAGTCAGCCACTGTCAATCCCCGCAAATTAGATACAGGGTGGAAGAGAGAGTTGTGGCCGAAACAATATTGTGGATATAAAGGATGAAAGGTGTGGAATATAAAAGGACACAACGATGAACAGTGAATGAGTGTTGTGAGAGGATTATTGGAAGGTGGGAGGGATGAGTTTGAGAGAAATATTGTGTGGGTTTGAAAGACAAGTGTGGAATAAAAAGGAGTGTAATTGTGGAAGAATAATATGGGTATACAAACGAAACGTGTGAAATATAATGGAAGCAAGTAGGAGATGAGAAAGGATGTATACAAACAAACTAATACTCTTATATAAGTTAAAGACATGTAGAAGAGAGCAAACAGGCTTTGCGGCAGGATATAGAAAGAAAGCTGACTGGTGACATACAAACTGATGAAGAGAGCATCAACGTATGACAAAGTAAAGTGTAGATTGAGAAGACTGATACCACACAACTCTCTCTCTCTCACACACACATACACACACACACATACATACATAATACATACATATACACACACACACAAAACAACAGACGCACATTTCTAGGGAAACTGCTTTGAAAACAATTGCCCCCACCCCACCCATCTTACAATTTGTTTCTGTCCATTATTCTCATCATGACCCTTTGGACAATGGTACTTTTTAAACTTATAAAACCATTAGATGTCACTCGCGTCCCCCCTGCTAGCAAGTGTGAGGTACTCTTATTAAAATACCTGAATTAAAGATCACCACCATGACAGTCCAACAAGGAAAACAAGGCAGGGAAACAGAAGGAGAAACTAAGGAGACAGCATAACCAAATCTCATCTGCCCCGATGCGTAGATATTCTGCGCAGATGTCTCACCGCCAGCGTGCGAGTTTCTAGGGTGTCTACTTAATCCACCCTAAATACGCCCCCTGTACTTATGACCTTCTGACCTTCAACCACCAGCCCTGAGACATAGCAGGCAAAGTAACCACTATCCCGACGAGAACCAGGTAGAGCAAGCAATTCAAGGACTTGAATAAACTTACATGTAAGTGTTCGAGCCTAAGAATTAACCTCCCATTCAGAAAGCAATTGAAGCCATGGTGAATATGCTATAAGGTCTGAGGAGTTCTTTCCCCTATTAGGTGAACTAGTGTTTTACATGCCATGGTATAGTGACAACAATAGGATCTCTATTAGGCTGCAAATTTGATATTAGAAGTAGCACCGAAGGGCATGCCACAAACTGACCTCTAGTATCAATCCCGCACTCTATCAGAACTATTAAAGTAGATCTTGCCATAGTAAGCTTACTCTAATGGTTCGGGCTTTGCGAGATACCGTCTGAATAACGCCACTTAGCATATAAAAGTCCATACTGTATCTGTCCAACACCATGGTCAAGGACATATGCAGTAAAAAGGTCTAAACACCGAACTTGGGTTCTTTGAACACTCTTTTAACGGTCAGTGGCAGATCGAGCGAAACTATTAAGTTCATGATCTTACTTATTTCCTCACGCTAGCCCGATACCTCGTCGCTGTGTCATGACACTAGACACATTGTATTTAAGACCCTACGTCAAGAGTACGAAACAACTTCATCACCGATTAGTACAAAGGTCAGGATAGACGAGCAACCATAACTCAGGACATGTCCTAGTTCATGCTCGCATTAGTCCAATGGTATGCACCCTATGTCATGACATTAAGGAACTACCATTCAAGACCCAAAACCATCTAATCCATCTGTATCCCTATCCACATCATCCATACGCAGGACAACCTAAGCGGCTCGACGGAACATAGACGAAAGGACTTGGCCACTTTGACCTCATCCCCTCCTGTACCTGCAGCTTCAGATCTACAGAGTGTTAGACTAGGAGTGCTACAGAGGGTATCTTTGATTTCTACACCATTGCGACCCCAGTGTACCACTTACCTTCTTATCTGTGTAATAGAGTAACGTGTTAAACTCTATTAAATTTCTACACCAGTGCGACCAGGTGTATCTCTTTTATTCATATGAAAAGAGAAAAATTATAACATATTCTTACACCAGTGCAACCCAGGTGTATATCTTTAACTGACAAGAGAGAGAGAGAGAGAGAGAGAGAGAGAGAGAGAGAGAGAGAGAGAGAGAGAGAGAGAGAGATCAAAGTGATAATTTAATCCTACACCAGTGTCCTTAAGGTGTATATTAATATATGATCTAGGAGAGGGAGTGTCAAGTGTATGTCTAGTTACCTCATGGATTCTCGCCCGTGTTAGGACCAATATATATACAGTATATCAAATGTACTAGTGTATTCAAGTGTTTTAATTCTACATATTAAGCTATTATTAAAAGTTGAACTAGTGTTGTATTTTATCCTTTATTACTTTTTTGCATGTGTTGTGTAATTTTAGTTTCTCTAGTCGAGCAGAACCTATCAAACACCAATTAAAACCCGGTAAAAACCCTGGCATAACATTTATATCTAGCATTGTGGGTTCACTAGTATTTATTCCGTTGTATCTTATAGCGCATGTTTTGTGGAGGAAGATTGGAAGATTAGGTCCTCATTTCTCTACCTCATGTTCATGTATTGGGACATGTTATGGAAATTACTTTCAACAGTTAAAATGGTTTAGGAGTGGGGTCTTTAGCACTCCATAAATAGTACGTAGTATAATGTAATGCAATGGTGACTCGTGGAATTACAGTATCAACAGTAAGACCAAACCCGGTAATACGTATTAACATAGGAGTGACAACTCAAATAGTGTAAGTTCTTATTCCTTTCGTTGGAAAACTCACATAGCTTAGCTATCCTAAGCTAGCCTAGTCTAACCTAAGCCACTTATCCAAGCATTACAGTAGTTTAGTCTAATATTTCCTGGCATTACGTATTCTAAACTAACCATATCAGATCTCATTCATTCAATCCCAGACTAACCTATAATAGCTTAACAATACGTTACGTATCATATCCAAACTTTAGCTAATGTATTATATTATAAGTTAATCTAACCTATCCTACCTTTACCTAGCATTCCGTATACAGTAATTTAAATAACCAGAACCAACAGAAATCCCAACGTTTTCATAGTGAACCTATGGGCTTATTCCGGGAGGTGGGCATTAATTTTGTCCAGGAGGCAGGTATCCAGAAACACTCTTGACCAACCACGCACTCACTCAATCTCTTACACAAACAAACGCGCTCACACACACACACACACACACACACACACACACACACACACACACACACGCGCACACACACACACACACACACACACACACACACACACACACACACAAACACCCTGAACTCTGGGAACTCATGCATGGTAATACAATAATAATATTGGTGTAAGGACATACAATTACTGAGTCTCAATCATTCACCACGATAGCTCCTTTCAAGGTGGAATAACATTGTCTAGTGCTGGAAATGAAATAATAGAGAGGTTAAAGGTTTCTTAACAACTCTGATAATATACTCTCCGTTTGTATATAATTGCTCTTCATTGTACATAGAGTTAATTGTAGGCAATTGTCCGACATTATTTCAGCACATAATTAAACTATACTACATTCACTTTAAGTGAGATAAATCCCATTATTCATCCTTGTAGTTTACCCCGGTACTGTAATGCGTTTCTCTCTTTTCCTTTGGCTATCATCAGAACATATTATGCGGCTTAGGAAGGACCTGTGAGAGTTAAAGGGTAAACTTATTTAGTTTGCATCCTTTTGTTCAGCTGATGTCCTTCCTAAGCTGAATCTAATTGTCAAACTGCAGCTAAATGTAAGTTATAACTGTCACAATAGGACTGGAAGGGTTAACATAAAGTCACAGCTCAGTAACCCAGATAGCTACATGACAATAATTGTTCGCCCGGTTATTTTGAATATATTAAGTATTAGACAACCCTTTGTTGGCTAGTTTATCACAACCCAGTCATTAAGTATTAGACAACCCTTTGTTGGCTAGTTTATCACAACCCTTTGTTGGCTAGTTTATCACAACCCAGTCATTAAGTATTAGACAACCCTTTGTTGGCTAGTTTATCACAACCCAGTCATTAAGTATTAGACAACCCTTTGTTGGCTAGTTTATCACAACCCAGTCATTAAGTATTAGACAACCCTTTGTTGGCTAGTTTATCACAACCCAGTCATTAAGTATTAGACAACCCTTTGTTGGCTAGTTTATCACAACCCAGTCATTAAGTATTAGACAACCCTTTGTTGGCTAGTTTATCACAACCCAGTCATTAAGTATTAGACAACCCTTTGTTGGCTAGTTTATCACAACCCAGTCATTAAGTATTAGACAACCCTTTGTTGGCTAGTTTATCACAACCCCGTCATTTGGTTTTGAATATATTAAGTATTAGACAACCCTTTGTTGGCTAGTTTATCACAACCCAGTCATTTTGTTTTGAATATATTAAGTATTAGACAACCCTTTGTTGGCTAGTTTATCACAACCCAGTCATTGTGTTTTGTTCTATGTGAGTGAGGGAGACAAAACGCAAAATACCTTTAGCGAGTGCCTCTCCCAGGGTTGAAAGAGTGACAGGGCCAAAAACAATGGACGTTCGAGCCTGGACACACGGAGTGTGAAGCAATTTAAATCATAGGATGAGGGAAAGACTGATTATGGGAGAGAGTTCCAGAGCTCAGCTGTTGAATATAAGAAAGACAGAATAATGTTTCACTCTTGGGTTGGAGAGTTGCACAGAGTAGGGGTGGGATTGTGTTTGCAAGACGGGTACTACATACCCTACGTAGAGGAGGTGATATACACTGGGAGAGCTCTGAGGAACACTGTTTATTGTAGTAGCGATAGGATAGCGAGAGAGAAGTGACACTGCATCTCTCTCGTCTATACAATTCGTCATTTTGAAGAATACTGAATAAAACACATATATCTGCAAGTATTTAATTACAGTGCCGTATAGGGGGATGTATAACAAACAAAGGAGGCTGTCTGCCCATTTTTCGATATGGTACTGAACTAATATTAACCCGTACAGTACCGATACGTCCATATCATTATATTTTCGAGATTAATAGACGATTATATTCATCTTAAGTAGGACATTTACTCATTAACCCTTAAAGATCGGGGGCGGACTTAAGTCCGCCTCCAATTTGCAGCAAGTTAGGAGCATTATTAAGGCTTTTAAAGGGTTAAAATCGAGTGCAAATGGCCGGGAGCGCAGCGGGCCAGACAGCCGACTCCCAGGGCTTACCGCCGCCCATTAACTCATGTTCCCTGTGTTCTCGAGAGGCCGGCAGTGTAGCCAGTAGTGAGCATAGCTGGGAAAAATATGCCACTATACGCTAAACTCCCATGTTATTGGTATCACTGTATGAGAACCACGAGTGCTAAGTAGCTCGTTCTGGTCTCATTTTGAAGCTTTTAGCGCCTAGTTTTTTTATGAATACATTTCTTTTCATGCAGATACTTGATTTATCATTCAGGAGGGCCTGAATATGCCCAAATAAGCCCAAAAAACCCCACTAGACAAGGGTTAAGAGACTTCAGCCTATCTCAATTAATCCTTTTAGCTTCCTTCCTAAGCTTCATAAAATCTTCTAAATGTACAGTAGCTGAAATCAAATATGAAGTGCATTGCCGGTACAGAAGGGGGGAGGGGAGGCTGACCTTTTTTGGCCAACATGTTTTTTTTTCTAAAATGGTCTAAAATGCTTCTCTAAACATAGTAGACTAGCATAGGAGGGCATAAAAACCCATAGGACATCCCTAACACCCCCGCCCCCCAATCCGATATATGCATATATATATAGTTGATATAATAAATTCACATCTGGATAACAAATTATATAGTCTACCATAAAATATAAGCATCGTTTTCTATTTCACTAACCAGAAAAAAATTACTTGCACTGGTAACTATGGAAGATTTCGTGAATAACCTTGAGTTTCAAACTGATTTTTTAAATGGAATTTCCCACAGTACTACTTCAAAGTGTATTTAGTAATTTACATATTTCTCTGCTTCGTTCCCCTTGCATACACTGTATGTGGGAGTACAGTGGAGTATACTAGTGTGCTCAAAATGGCTGATACTCGGATATTACGGCTGTCTCGAAATATTTTATGTCGAATATTGCTTCAAAAACACATACTGTATAATTATATATATATATTTTATTTATGTTTTTCAGCACCTTGTATTATTCAATATGGGAAAGCGAGCACGATAAGTTGTAGGTGATGATTGTAAGATACGCCATAACAAAATTGTGCTAAATTTGAATGATTCTACACTTTTTGTTAAATATAATGCAAAAATTTGTGTGTGCGCACGCGCACGTAGAATGATGAATTTTTCAGCAAGTATTAGTATTTCCATTGGTATTAAAATGGTATAATGCCAGAAACACAATCTCTTATACAGGGTGAATGAGGGGGTTAAAGGTCAGCCTCCCCTTAACGGAATAGGAATTACACCTTTAATAACGACTGCAGGAAGTGACCTCAAGTCTTATTATATCCAGCAGCATTTGGACAACGTATCAACAAATCTATAATTAGTTTGTGTTCCTATTACGGATATGATTATTAAGAGGCTAAAATTGTCGATAGGTGTAACTGTAATGTAGTCTATTAATTATGTTTGACCTGCTACAGAGAGGTATTATATAATGTAAACTAATTATTCACTCAGAGCCGTCCTAATAATAGCATACAATATCAGTTGTGTGGCTATCGAAGGTAATGTTGGAAGTAAATGGCGGCCGTTGATTACTATGGATATGTTTCTATCACAATCATAACCTTTTATCTTACAGGTATAGAAGAGTTTAGGGGTTATGGGTTGGGAGAGGTAGGAGAGCAAGGAGAAGGAAGGTATAAACACTGAGGAAGGAGGAGGAAGAGAAGTGTAAGAGGATGGAGAGGAGGAAGATCATTACATGGAAAGAGAGAGAGAGAGAGAAGGGGGTGCTGGTATGCTGAATGGAGGAGAACATAATGCAGAGAGAGAGAAGAGGGTACTGAAGTTCTCGCAGAAAGGCTCCAGTCAAGGCGTTCTTCTTGACTTACAGGGTGTTGGCTTGATAATCCAATAGGGTTGATAGCCTCTGAAGTCCTGTTTTAACTAACTAACCTGTAAGTTATTCCTGAAAAAGACTTCACCGAGGAAACGTAGAATAAACTTTGGTTCTCTCCTCTGCCAATGTGTCTCTCCCCACATCTGTCACAGCAACGCTGTACATAATGTTTACCTTTGGGTTGTATCTCTATCTGCGTGGAGAGAGAGAGAGGGAGAGACGAACAAGCTCCTAATAACTAGAAATCACCCAAAATTACTAGTATAACCTTTCGATCCACATCGATAATTGACTTGAAACGAACAGAATCAATCATAAGAAATATTATGGGAGAAATGGAAGTATTGATAGATAGATATAAATAGGACTGTAGGTAGATAGATGCTTCTAGAGAAATATAGAACACAATTATAAAAATATATATTGAACAAACGTATAGATGCACACAGATAATATGTACTTAAACAGATGAACACATATGTAATTATTATAAAACATAAAGACACATACAGGCATAGAGGGAGAAGGCCGAATGAACCCTTGATAATTCCGGCCTCGGCTTACAATAACTAATATAACCTTGGCTTCATCAGTCCACATCGATCATTAAACTGGAACATGATGAGGGCCGAACCAATCAGAGGTCTTTATTGGGAGCACTAGTACAATCCCTTGACAGTTACTGCCAAGTCCGAGAACTAGCATAGCCGCGCACAAAGCATGGTGCGGTGTTCATTATAATGACTAATTAAACCTCAGAAGTAAAAAAAAAAATATATATATAATACCGGTATATATATATATATATACTGTATATATATATATATATATATATATATATATATATATATATATATATATATATATATATATATATATATATATGTATACCGGGTATATATATATATATATATATATATATATATATACTATATATATATATATATATATATATACCGTATATATACATATATATATATATATATATATACCGGTATATATATATATATATATATGTTTCTAGTCTCTCAGTGGGGATCGAACCATCGACCATCAGGACGATAGCCGACGCTTTAATCAATTACACCACGGCAGTAAATATATATATATTCGAAAAGGATAGGAACCAAATAGTGAATAGTTACCTCAGTACACTTGTGTGAATAATGTAGTACAGTAGAGGCAAGAAGAACATAATCTACAAGCAATGAAAGCATTAATGATTTCTATTCACACTTCGACAGTTTTGCAAAATCAATACTGTTTTTGTCTTATACGTGTATAGCTTTAATCCAGTAGCTACCAGAGCACCCAACCCTTACCACTCTACAGATCATGTTCTCCGTCAACATTCCACTCTTCAACCTATGGCAAATGAGTTTCATATACCTTGCATATCATCCAACTTTGTATCTTATTTGCCAAGCTGTCCCGTATCCCAACCACACACTAATAGAATTGCATGCACCGGCATAGACTACGTTGTGTTTGCTCCTGATGGCATTTCTACCACTTGTTTATATGTATCTATTTATGTATGCATGTATATACTGTATATACTCAGAGACATGCCCCATTGCTGGGGGTGGCCGACACGAGACAGAGCCCGAACAGCAACAACATTTAATGTTCCTATTCTCAGGGTCTGGGACCAATTTCGCGTTCCCTTGCTCGTTTCTCTGTCTCGTCGATTAGGAGCATTATACAATTAGAGGAGGATTCGTAGCCTCCTGCTCCCTGTTTATATATGGTCTACACTTTCAAGTGGATCATGGATGACACCATACTGGACACAGTTGTTTCTCAGATCTGGTAATTTTATCAACCAGAAAAACAAAACAAAAATAGATTACCGTAAACAAAAAATAACTAAAATTGTAATTGAAATATAGGGATAGTTAGCTAAATTTCAAACACAAAGCTTTTATCTATGAATTACAATTAGCTTTATATTAATAAAAATAGGTACTAACTTAGATCACTCAGAGCAAGTGTGGAAGGACCTGCTTCCCGTAAATATGTAACTGTTTGTAGTAATTTTCCGATACGATTGCAATGCATACATTTCTCTTAAGTTATTGCTTCCTATAATGTTGCTGCGTAGAGTAATGGTTCCTGTTCATTATAATGTTTCCCGTATTTTTCCAAATATATCCTAACTTGTCAATATACCCTTCCCACTTCACCCCACTAATTCCATATTCTCTTCATTTCACTGTAATTTTTCATATTCCTCCCCCCATCAGCCAAGACAAACAGGAGGTAAAGGAAAAGTCTAGAGAGGCCAGTCTTCCTCGACATTTATCAGGGCCCAAAGTTTTCTCAGCCACCATCCAGGCTACCAACTTTTTTCCATCCTTGTAATTTGTGGCTCGGGACCCGCTATATCTCAACCCGGACCGTGTTGATGTAAAGGGGAAGGGTATAATTATTGGTTGATTTACATGTTAAGTATTTTTGGAGTTTCCTCAGTAGGCCTCCAGCAAGCTTAATAAACCATCCCCAACATCCCCCTTCTAGATAAATGTGTACATTTTTTGGTAGAAAAAAATATATCTCGGCCGAAGGCTAGTTTCTCCTAAATTACAAGCTCGCTATTGCTCGCCAGAAAAAAATTACACCTAAATGGCACGAAAGGTGTTAATATTGACCAAACAAAAAATAGGACGAAAGTCTTAACATTGCCAAACTAATGGGCCTATGGTCTTAATATCTGAAAACTAATGGGGCTAAACATGGGGGAGATAGGGGGCCAGAAAAAAAACTATCCTCTTTTAACCCGGACCGTTTTGACATAACTGGTGTGTAGTTAAGGGAGAGTTCTCTCTCTCTCTCTCTCTCTGCAACTGTTAATTTTTCTCACCTTCTGTTTCACTTTTAAAATGTTCTCATCTTTCTCCTCATTCTTAACCCGGAGGCAGCGACGGTCCTTCCGGAAAGATTTTCTGGTGAGCTGCAATGGTCCTACCGGAAGTCAGGATTTCAAACGCGTACAAAAAGCGTGTGCATAGAGGCAGGCGGCTACAAATTGGTTTGGTATTAGGCCTATTTGGTAAGTCCCGATATCACCCCAATACACATTGCGCTCGCCCTCTCACACTTAGTGCAGTCACAACCATCATGGAGCCTTCACCTCCCTCTCCCACGCGACCCAATAACATGACCTGCCCTCAATCTGGCGGTGTCAGCAGCTGATATACTTACGTATATCGATGTAATTTCCATCTGCTGCATACAAAGTACCATGTATCGCACCTCTATAATACAATTCTATTGTATTTTAGTTGCAAACAATAGAATTAGGTCGATAAGGTAGAAATTGCCGCACCACCCACCCCTGTAATGTGACACCATGACCCCTCTCCATCGATCTATCATCACACCCCCCTTCCCTCCCCTTGGTTCTTCCCCCTACATACATACATACATACATAACATTATAAGACTGAGTGCTCCACACATACTTGCAGTTTCAGTCTCTTGTTCTAATGGCGGCGTTCCAGGCAACCCTGTTAAGGGCTGCTTCACTTGTCAAGTTTTTGGATTTGAGATCGGCACGTATAGTCCGATCCCAGGTCTTCCTTGGTCCACCCCTTGGTGCAGCTCCCTCCACAATCACAGACCTGCATTTTTTCACCCAATCTTGTTCATCCATTTTCTCCACATGTCCATACCATCCCAGTCTACTTGTACGCATCACCTCGCTAATACTCATTATACCTAAACGTCTCCTCAGCTCATCATTTGTTACTCTATCATGCAGCCTGGCCCCACACATCCATCTCACCATGTTCATCTCGTTACGTTCCATTCTGTTGACATCCTCTACTTTAATGGCCCATGTTTCTGAGGCATTCGTCATTGCACTTCTAACACATGAGGCATATACCTTTCCCTTCAGGGGGAGAGGCATTCTTTTCATGGTCAGAATAATGCAGCAGTTCTCTGAACTTCCCCCAGCCACATCTAATTCTAGCGACAGTGGCAGCCTCGGTCCCACCACCGGCAGAGATGGTATCTCCTAGGTAACAAAACATATCCACCAGCTCCAATGATTCATTTCCAAAATTCACAGCCACAGCATGATCACTTAACACAAGCTCGCCTTTGCACACTACACACTCAAATTTTTCTATTTCTGACTTATCCATCGGCAGGGGTCCTTTTATTCTACTACAGCCATAGACCCCTTTACATATGTAGAGGAGTCTATGACTACAGCGCTTACTCCCGTGGTGCACCCAAGATCGACAGATGCAACATCGAATCGAGTTAGCGCCCACACCCTTTCCACACACTGCACATGGGTATGCACAGCTCTTTTCCACATTGCCTCATCTCAATCTACAGTGCATAGCCTTGGTTTTGTTAATATTTACTTTTATATCCTTGCTCGCAATGCCCTCTCTCCATCTTCTGAATTTGGCCTCAGCATCTTGCATATTGTCAGCTATTAGGACTAAATCGTCTGCATAAAACAGTTCCAACTGGAGTCCGCCTCTAAAAACTCTAGACAGTGTCTCCAGGACCATAATAAAGAGGAGGGGGCTTAACACTGAACCCTGATGAACTCCAATACGGACTGTGAACTCATCACTCAGTACACCTTTTACCCTCACCGCAGTTTGCGAATCCTCATACATCTTCATTATCACACGCACCAGCCACTCTTCCACACCAAGTTTCCTCATAGCCCACTGCACAACATCTCTAGGCACCCTGTCAAAAGCCTTCTCCAGGTCTACAAACACAAAGTAAAGATCCCTGCCTTTTAGTAAGTATCTTTTTCTGTATCTGCCTGACTATGAAGATAGCATCGGTTGTACCACATACTGGCATAAAACCAAACTGCATAATTATCATCTATGGAGATACTTTTCCTGATCAAACCCTCAAAGACTCTCTCACCGATCTTCATGATTTGGTCAAGCATTTTCAGGCCCCTATAATTACCTCTATCTAGGGCATCCCCTTTTCCTTTGTATATATTTACTATTAAACTTTTGTGCCAATCCTCGGGGATTTTCTCATCTTTAATAATGGCGTTTATCAACTCAGTGACTAAGTTGACACCAGTCTCCCCTGACGCTGTTATCATATCAGCGACAATGTCAGAGCACCCTGGAGCTTTACCGTCCTTCATTTTATTGATTGCGTCGCTCACTACAGCTGTTGCTATCAAAGGAGGGGGTCCAGATATTGGTTTTTCGATACTAAGCTGTTCCTTATCCCATTCAAACATTACATTCAGCAATCATTCATAGTGTGCCTTCCATGCTTCTCTGATTTAATTTTCTGCATACACAATCTTCCCATTATCGTTTCTAACACACTGTTCACCTATAATATCCCTAGTGTCATTTTTAAGTCGCCTAGCTAGGTTAAAGGTCCCATTGGGATTGTCAGTGTTACACACTTGTTCGAGGACCAGGTCCTTAACCCTTCAAGTACGGGGAGCATCTTATGAGTTTTTCTGGGCCACTGCGGGAAGACTCTTATGATCCTAGGCCTAAAAAAAAAACAATTAAAACACTCCAGTAGCAATTGATTTTTTGTTTTTCTTTGCCCCTTGGCCATGCCAAATATCACTCCTCCACATCCACTCCTTCCCCCCTCCACCCCACCACCTTCAATTATCACCTATTTTCCCTGTTATTCCCTTATTCTTAGGTATATTTTTGTGCTAACAATAGCGAGTTGCTAGCAGGGCGTGGTCATATGTGTTACCATGCGTGAGAAAGAGCAAGAGATAAGGAGAGAGACGTCAGTGTCTCTCCCGGCATCGTGAGGGGTGGATGTTGGCCAGGCTGGCTCACACTTGATGAATGTAACTCTCGCTCTCATTTCGCGATTTTGACCAGCCAAACACTGTTCCCACTTGTTTTATTGTTGTAACAGGTTTTTATCTTCATATTAAACGTAAAATAGGCGCATATGGATAAGTATTAATGATATTTATGGTAAGATAACGATTTTAGTGAATGGAAACAGTGAAATAGGTCCGCACCAGGTCATGGTGTTCAATACATATGGTGCGCACTTCTTAAATTAATGCCTTTTTTTAGCATTGTAAATACCTTTTTTGGCAGTTAGTTTAGCTGCCTGGTGTTCCTTCTTGCTGCCTCCCTTCTTCCATGCTTTGAAGCATCTCCTCTTCTCCTTCACAGCATGTTCTACCTCATCGTTCCACCATCAGGAGGTCTTATTCCTGGGGTGACCCTTTGTTTTCCCACAGACTTTGTCAGTGGCAGCGAGAAGGCTATGCTTAAGAAAATTCCATTGACTATTTACAACGCTAGGCCTAGCTTCCTTATTTCTATTAATTTCCTCCAGTTCACTATGAAACCTATCTATAACTTCCTTGTTCTTCAGCAGCCACACTTTCCTTTTGGGCATGTATACCCTTTTGCGCTTAGGATCTCTGTATAAGCTCATGTCGCAAACAAGTAGGGGGATACATTCTTTGGTCGGGATGACCATTAAATCCCGAACCAGTTTCCAGTCTTTCCTGTTAACCAAGAAGTAATCTATCTGGCTACTAGAGACCCCAGAGCTATATGTGACCAGATGGCTCTGTCTTTTCTTGAACTTCGTGTTACACACAACCATGTTGAGTGCAACGCAGGACTCCAGTATATATTCGCATTCCAGATTCCTCCTTCCGTAACCATTTCCTCCATGTACTCCCTCGTATCCATCTGCAGATGCTGCCACGTGACCATTCAGGTCCCCTCCCAGGATTGTTATTTCGTTCTCCGGGAGGCACGAAATGACACTGACGGTGTTATTCCATAAGTCTTCTTTTTATCTCTTTCTGTAGGCCAGCCTGTGCAGATATCACATTCAGAATTCTTTCACCTTCCGCCCGACCAATACGGTGGCAGTCCTGACCACGCACTACCACACTGCTATTCGCGCCACATTTTCGACTACGGATCTGCCCCCACCGCCCAACACATTTTTTTTTATATAAATATATATATGGTTGGATGCGCGCACGCATATTTCCTGCACGCTGATGTAGTTTTTGTAGCGATTTGATCAAGTCGTCAAAATTGTCTACCCTTAGCATGGGGCATTGGTGTACTATGAACGCAGTCCCTAGGTTAAGTAGAATCTAATACGGAATTCTGAAGTAGCTAATATCCCACACATAGCGATCCATCTTTGTCTCTATAGCGTGCTCCCTTTATTTGTTCACATAGCCTAGTTTTGCTATATAATAATTATGTGTAATTCTGATCCTGTATTTTTGTGTTCTCAAATGCCCTCTCGAGTTTTTCCTTTGCCACCCTATCTTCCTCAATATTGTTGTCTCGCTTCATCTTGTATTCTCATTTGTGTTATCTCCTTCTCCCTCATATCTTTGTTCATCAAATAAAGTATTTTAACCTCCGTTGGGAATGCGAGTAGAAGGTGCATATTGCCGCTCTTCCCTCTCTTGTTGTTGGTGTTAGACTGGAGGATGACAATGTTGCTACTGGAATGAATGCTAATGTTGATGTTGATTTTGCTGATATTAGTGTTACTTATGGTGTTGTTGGAGTGGATTAGGGAAAACAATGTAAAGGAGAAAGATATTTCACAGAAAAGCTAGATCAGTGGTTAAACATATACAGAGCTTCATCACAGCTCAAGAAGTAATCGTCAGCTTTCTCACTCGATCATAATTTCATCCCTTAATATACTTTTGTTTGTTTCAATACAGGACAACGGTCAGACCAGAACAGACCGAACAAGGAATTCCAGAGATAGTGTTGGTGTGTCTCCATAACCTGGCGTTATGGTGAGTTGGACATTTTCTGTGTTCTCCATAACATCTGTGTTTCCTGTACTTCTTTGTATGTCTGCCGTTCTTTCCTTTCCCGCTACGGGATATTGTTTTCTTGGAATTTCTTGCCGTGTTTCTTACCTCTATTTTGGTTTCATTACTTTAGCAAGTTCCGTGAGTATTACTTTAGCAAGTTCCGTGAGTATTCTATATTACTTATTATATTTAACAACTCTTTTAGTCTTCCTGTGAATGTGGTTTGTTTTGTATCGAGTGTGCTGTTTCCTTCTGTATTAGTTTTTAGTTTTTCGTCTCATAAGCCAATATTGGATTATTTTATATTTCCAAATTCATAATGGCGTTGCTTCAGTTCCTTCGCTAAATATATATATATATATATATATATATATATATATATATATATATATATATATATATATATATATATATATATATATATATATTTTGTGACTCGTGACAGAAGAAATCCATCTTGCGTTGAATAATAATAGCTCGTTTTAAGCAATGCTCACAATCTAGTTTCAAATTGACAATCTATTCTTTAGCAACATGTTCGTTTGTTTGGCTTTCAAAAATTAACTATTATTTGTTATGTGCATGAGGGAGACAAAAAGCAGAACTGCCT
This sequence comes from Paralithodes platypus, assembly GCA_032716605.1. Lineage (NCBI taxonomy): Eukaryota > Metazoa > Arthropoda > Malacostraca > Decapoda > Lithodidae > Paralithodes > Paralithodes platypus. The sequence continues at coordinate 7,077,137 of CM064579.1, forward strand.
GTGACGAGTGCCTTGAAAGAGTGACAGAGCCAAAATCAAGGTCTGTTCGAGCTATAATGCCTGGACACACGGAGTTTGAAGCAAAGTAAGTCATAGGATGAGGGCAAGATGGATTCAGGGAGAGAGTTCCACAGCTCATCTGTTGAATAGAAGAAAGATTGGGAATAATATATCGTTTCACTCTTGGATTGGAGAGTTGGATAGAGTAGGGATGGGATTGTGTTGAAAGACGGGTGCTACATACTCTACATGCAGGAGGTGATATACAGTACATTGATAGCTAGCTCTGAGGAACACTACTTATTGTAATAGTGGTATAATAGCGAGAGAGATGCAACATTGCGGCGAAGATAAAGAGGTTGCAAAGAGTCTGTGAGTGGACATGAGTTAATGAGACGAAAGGCTTTTCTTTTCTACTTTGTCAAGAAGTGCGGTGTGAGAGGATCCTCCTCCTCACACATGCGAACAATACTCAATACATGGACACACTGTGCCCTTGTACAGAGCAATAAGCTGTGCAGGGGTAAAGAACCCCCGGAGTTTTCTGAAAATACAATTCTACCTCTGTTAATCTATTATCGGGTTAGGTGATGAGGGATATTTTCCAGTGGTTATATAAGAATAGGGGCGGGGCGTGTTGGTGATATTATGTTACAGTTATATATGTTGGTGATATTATGTTACAGTTATATATGTTGGTGATATTATGTTACAGTTATATATGTTTTGTTGGTGATATTATGTTACAGTTATATATGTTGGTGATATTATGTTACAGTTATATATGTTTTGTAATATTATTTTACCTCATAATTGATTGCCTATTTCATAACAATTAACAATAATTTCAATTTGGCTTTCTGTAAATAATAGTAATATACATTTGTCTGGCTATCAAAATAATATGCAAAGTAAGAAAATGCCTAAAATGAGGTTTTATGAACTATAAAACATAGAATATGATTGTAGAGGTATAATAGTGGTTGCAAAAAGAAATGATCTCCTTTGTATCGGTGTCGTATTATATAAATAACAAAGAAATTCCTCCACAAAATATGTTGAAAGCTTTATTGGTGAGTGGGGACCTTGCGCTTTTGTATGTTTCTGGCTTCCAGCTTCACGCAGAAAAATATCTAAACATACTCAACATATATGTTAATGGTGACTTGTCTATTAACCCTACTCCATTCACTGTCTTTATTTTTGTGTTTCTCTCTATCTGCTTTTCTCATTCTTCTTTTATCTTATTTCTTCACTATTAGTCTCAGAGCATGTATTCTCTCTCTCTCTCTCTCTCTCTCTCTCTCTCTCTCTCTCTCTCTCTCTCTCTCTCTCTCTCTCTCTCTCTCTCTCTCTCTCTCTCTCTCTCTCTCTCTCTCTCTCTCTCTCTCTCTCTCTCTCTCTCTCTCTCTCTTTCTCTCTCTCTCTCTCTCTCTCTCTCTCTTAATCAAAACAAGTGCACTAGTTAAAGACCTGAGGGTTCTTATATCTGAAAACCTAAAGACCTCAGATCAATGTGCAGCAGCTGCGAATAAGGCCAATCGAGGATTGAGATATATTAAGAACAAATTTACTTTAAAAATGAGAACATTATAGTACCTTTATTTGAAAGCATAGTGAGGCCCCATCTTGAATTTGGCGTGCAATTTTGGTCTCCTTATCTGAGCAAGGGCATGGAGAAACTCGAGTTGGTGCAGCGTAGAGCAACAAAATTGATTCAGTCACAAATAAATAATTCTTATCATGAAAGACTAAACAGATTAAATTTATTTTCACTTAAGAAAAGAAGATTGCGAGGTCAATTAATCGAGTGTTTCAAGATACTAAAGGGATTTGACAAAATTGATGTAGATTGACTTATCAAATAGTTCATTAACACCTAACAGGAGGTACCCGTCATATGACGGGCGGCATTTTGAGCACATTATCGGCTCTGACAGAGACTCCACGCGTTGGGAGGACGATAGGCGGGCTGTGACCGTTCGGCCCCACCACAGAGCCACGACTGAGCTCCCCACTGCAACATTCCACACCCACAGCCTCGCGATGCCAGGAAAAAACTGGGGAAATTACCATATTTTAGGGTTTTTCACCTCTCGTTCCGCGATCGCTACAGGATAACCCGTGGTCGTACAAGGATGATTCAGGTGTCATTGGAAAGCTCTATTATCGCCCTTTCACGGATACATAATTGTATTACGCTCTGGCTCTTCTTTATGCATGAAAAAGAGCATGGAATGAAGCTCGTTTAGGGTAAATATGCCCGCTTGGCAGGTAGTAGATGTTATAAATGGCCCCGCTCTTTGAGAGTTAACTCGGGGAAATGGAATGAAAAACCAGGAGGGCGAATCTCGATGTCACCAAGCCCTTCTTCACCTACAGTGTGGTCATCGAGTGGAACATATTGCCTGAGAAAGGGGTACAATGTAAGACAATTGACACATTCAAAAGAAGTCTAGACATTCATTTTGAGAAGGTGGGAATAATATAGGTAACAACAAAAAATATATATACAAAAAAAAAATAGGTTAAGCATCATTAGTATATAATATTTCGCATCTTCGTTCTTTACTATAAATTTCCCAGTAGAAGTTTTGATCATTCTGCTGGGGTACTTCTCTCTCTAACTTAATTTCATGGCGACCAACGGTCGGAGGGGGAGGTGGGTGGGGAGAGAGCCTTCTTATTTTCTATCCTTGCCTTCCACTGTGTAGCAAATTATATTTTAGCATTAAATACGGACTACCTAGTAGGGACCGCAAGGTCTGTGTAGTATGTGTATCTATGTATTTCTATATCTATCTCTCTCTCAATATGTATGACTGGTGCTTCACACAACAATGTTTATGCTGGCTTGGTTCTTACCATTAATACCATAGGACTAAATATTCTTTTGGATCTAGATTCCAGGATATGATCTGGATAGCCTTTTTAAATTGAATCACTTCTTCCTTGGCGCATATAGTATCTGCCCACCAAATTTCCTGAAAATCAGTTCATATATCTATGAGACACCTTGCTTACAGTCATGGAATACTAAATGTTACAAATACGGTTCGTATACATCGAAGAAGCCCTTTTTACCTTGAGAAATGGACGCATTTATTGAGTAAGATTGTCAGTGACGTTTGTCCTCGACTGTACTGTGAATTCCCAACTCACCAGTAGACAACACCAACAACAAACATTATTGAGCCACCTGGACAGTGTAATAGTAGTTTAGTTTATAACCCGTACTATAGATATATGGACACAGTTTAAGGCTGTATTTTACCAAACTACCAATGGTCTCACAAAGGTAACGTGTTTTATACCGGCACTGTCATGGGGTATTTATCACCAATAGTTTATGACCCGGACCACAGATAAATGGACACCATTTAAACCTGTATTTTTCCTAACTACCTCCAGTGGTCCCACACAATAACAAAGGTAACGTGTATATATTGTCATGTGGTATTTATCACTACCTTCACCACCATTACGTAATGTTCGTCATATTCTGGTTACCATTAGATTATTTTCGTTAGTTTGTAATCTGCCTATATGACCCAAATGGGTAAATACGGTCTCAATAAACCCTCTTAGTAACATAGGTCCTTCTTAAACTGCATACAATCATCTAATTGTAGCCAGAGTGGAAGGTAAAAAAGCATCATGATGCTGAGGGGGTTAACCCGTTGAGTACCGTAGGATACAGTAATAAAAGTCCCCAGCAGTCCCAAGCACTGTGGTGAAAATGGCAGGAGAGACCACCTTTTCACCTCAAGAGATGAGGCAAGACTGGATCTCTCATTTTTGTTTTCTTTTCTACAAGGCTTAAACAAAAATAAAAATAAAAAAAACAAAAAAATAAGCCTCGTACAGGCAGTTACAAGACAAATACATTCCTGACGAATATACTCGGACCTGGGACTGGGAGTTACTTATTTTTTGTCAAATTGCAATGGTCAGCATCTTTATCTGGAATAATGTGTGGGATCTTATGTTCTGGTATCGAAAACTGTACTGGAGATTGATTAGCTTAAAGTGACACCATTATTTTCAAAGATTACCTAATAAACTGCCAGATCAGCGTTGATAATGGTTGGGGAGAAAACGCTCGTAGGATAATAGCTTTATACATAGGGAGAGGGCAACCCGTGTGTATACTAGTGTTAACAATAATATGTATAGAATAGTGTTTATAATACTGATTACACATTATATCGACTTGCGTGATTTCGCGTTGTTCATTAAGGTTGACTGTGTCAATATTTTGATTAGGGTCCGCCATTGACTATTTTGCTATGCAGAGGTATTTTGTACTGTTCTTAACCCGTTGGCTTAACCCGTTAGTTCGAAAATATAATAAGCATTCTGACGTCAATAGGCTTGAAACCCAAGCACTGTATAATCTTTCAGAGTGATCAGACAACTCAGGGCAGGTGGTTTTACAACTCTCTCGGCTCATTATTTTTATTTGTTTTATCTAATTGCGGAATTAGGTGACTCGGAAATTAGCTAATTATTTTTTACTCGGTGCATAGCTACATATGCCAAGGGGCTGTGTATCAATAAGTCGGAAATGCAAGAAAAGAGCGCAAGAGATTTATAGAACATGTCACGTGCTTTCCAACAGTATAAGTACCATCCATATACGATCAGTAGTTACTGACCTATAATGGATCATAGGTCGATAACTTACATATCGAGAAAAAGGCTTGTAAAGTTCAGTGATGTCTTCAGTCCAGTCTAATTACATATAATGTAGTATACATGTCATGTTCTCTATTTCGGTTTTAGGCATTTATACATTTATTTATTATATATATATATATATATATATATATATATATATATATATATATATATATATATATATATATATGAAAATAGGAGGCGGAATAAGTGAGACTACCAGCAAGAGAGGGGTACATCTGCTCATAACGCTAGTACTCACTCAACTGAGAAGCTGTGTTCTGTCCATCGCACGCCTTACTGCTGCATGAATGAATATGGAGATGCCAGTAGTTGCTACATGGAACAATTAAACGCAGATAAATCTCAAAAATGCATTTGTTATGTACCTTTTTTTTTGATACGCAGACATAACACGACCGCCTCACCCATATTTTTCCCCGTTGCGGGGTGCTACGGCGGCCCGCGAAAGTTTGAAATAACATCATATTAGACCAATTTCCCGTTGTTATTATGCCTTGGGAGGTGCCATTCTGACGGATGACTGACCTACATTGATGTTTCTGGGTTCAGCTAAAAACGCCGAATTCCATCAATTTTCAGCCCCCAATGGCGGACAGTACCCTTAAAGCCTGTGGAGACGAGTGCTAGTGAGTGAGAGCACTGCAGTCCCCCGTCCGCTCTCCATCCAGGCGGCCACGGCACTGAGGGATATCAGCCATGTCTCACTAGATATATGCAGCACTGCCAAAGGCAAATGTAGCACAACATTCATTCAGTATTAGCGAGTATTTGCCGATGTCTATGGTAGCTCCACAGTTGAATCCTGCCTGCTTCGAACCTCGTTCTAGTGTAATTTTGAAGCTATTTCCTTCTAGCTTTTGGCTGAATACATTTAATTTCATTCAGACACTTGCTCAATCATTCAGGACCTAAATGAGCCATAATATAGCGGAAATATGCCCGCACCGTAACTGTTAAATGTGTATGTGTGGGGTTAGGGAGGACATGGTGATGATGGTGGGTACATTAACGTTTGATATGACTATCATGTAAAATATTGTTTTGTTAGGCTCGATCTGTGTAACTTTATTTTGCTTGTGTGGCGTCTCATAACTCATAAACTGCGAAGCCATGGTAGTTCAAACCCTCCCGCCAAGCGAAGCTATTTGGTTGTATTCTGATCATCATAGGTAACATATATTTAATTATTACTTATCCATATGCGCCTATTTTGCTTTTAATATGAACATATGAACAGTTAAGAGCAATAAAGAACTGTGAAAAGCATTTGGGGGTGAAAAAGACGCATTATTGCCGCAAGGTCGTATCATGAGGCGAGAGCAGGGGGAGGGGGGGGGGGGGGTGTATGTTCCCTCTAAAATCTCTCGATCCGATACTGATGAGTCTGAGTAGAAGTCTCTTTGTTGCAAGGATCTCTAGCTGCTCACCCGTGTTAAAGAGACTGGTAGGGGAAATTTCACACTGAAAATTACATTGAATGGGGGAATAAGAGGAAAAATAACTGATAATTGAGGAGGGGGAAAAGGGGAGGGGGGGAAGGCCGGGGAGTTGGGACACATATGTAGGAGTGGTAGAGGTAATGGAGGGGAATTATACCACCTAATCACAAATTGCTTTGTTTTGAGTGCCACTGGGGTGTTTTCTAAGTTTTTTTTTTATGCTCTGGATATATTGTGGACGGTCACAGTGCACCAGAATAACGGTCGCCGTTTTTGTGTTAAAAGATCATCTCGTATGGAGGGTTAAAAGTACCCCTATTAAAGCTGCGATACACGCGCATTTTTCTGGTGTTATATCCAGCCAATATCCGACCATGGCTTGTTTACTGATGACACACAGGAGTCAAGGACGCATGTATAACTACCTCTTGTATTATGATGGTAACCTTTGTTGATTACCATTTCACAGAGGTCTTTCCCAAGCTGATTGATGGAGGTTCTTTTTCTAAAAATGCATGAAGTTCAATCTCACTGAGAATGTGTTCAGCCCCTTCATTACTATGGCGTCATTGAATTGTGGCTAACATACATGCACTTACTCAGGCTTACACACATATACAGTATATCTACTGTACAAATCAGAGGTAATAATAATATTATTTAATTCGTAGATACTCACAAGTCCTTTAGAAACTGTCTACAACCGTCCAATGATACCCAGGGAAAAAAGTAAAAAATACGTCACCTAAGAAAGACCTCTGACTTAACCCTATCTAGTGCAAGGAGGGGCTTTTGTTTCATGTCTATACCATTAGTTTGATGATTTTATGACATATCACCTCATTAGTTTGGCGATTAAAGACATTTCACCCCAATCAGGTGTTAAAAATTATTTGTGCGAGCAGTATCAAGCCTGAAAATTATGATTCAAATTGACGAGAAATATTGCTGCCGAAAAATGTACAAATTTAGTATTAACCCCTTCTGTACGGTGCCCGTCATATGACAGGCGCCATTTTCAGGCTATAGCAAAAATTGCCCCTCTTTTACCGATTATGGCTTTCGTTTGCAAGATCGTTGCAAGATAACCAGATGTCATGCTGGGATGATTCAGGTATCATTAGAAAGCTCTATCATTGTACTTTCACAGATATGTAATTGTATTACGCTCTGGCACTTTCTTATGCATGCAAAAGAGCATGTAATGAAGGTATTATCGGGCAATTATGCCTGCAGTGTGAGTGTTAAACAGGTGGGGGGGGGGAGGGTGAGCTTAGGTTGAAGGAGGTCTTTGATGCACATTTTAACAAATTTGTATTGTTATTTTGTACGTAATGTTTTGTATTTTATTGTTATTTTGTTTTTGTCTCGAAATTGGCAAAGACATCAACACACTCAATAACAATTAAGCAATACCTCAAGAACCCCCAATATGTCGCACTATGGGAATATTTTCAATTTATTATAGCTAATATTAGGCAGTTTTACTTAGTTCTGGAGGAATCTGTGAGAGTGAATAGATTGACATAAAATGCAACCCTTTTATTCCTGCAAGATCAATCTTAAGCTGAATACAATCCCTTAGTAGTCCATGGGCCAGGCTAAACATCATTTCCATTATAGGGGGTGTATTTTAGCTACAATTATATGGTACAAAACATGTTTCTTATTGGAAAAAAAACACCATCTGAGGAAGAACACTTTATTGACAACTTTTCACAGATAAAGTCAATAAAGTGCTCTTCCTCAGATGGTGTTTTTTTATCCATTCTGTCTACTTTTCAAGTACCGCTCAACATGTCTCTTATTGTTGTGATGTTATTATGGAGTGATAACCTTGGTTATTGTTGTGATGTTATTATGGAGTGATAACCTTGGTTATTGAGTTCCCGTATCATCTATATTATGGTCCACTTACAGTATATGGCAACAGTTCCAGCTGATTGGCTAGTGCGACTGTTATTACTTATACGTTTGTTTAGAAGGAATAATTACTACAAGACGAGACATTGGACACGGTTGCAAGAGCCAATCAGCTGGAATTATTGACATATAGGGGTCCGTTATTTTGCCAGAGTTGCTGAAACCGAGTATAGTAGGCTTTTATTGGAGATTGTGTTGAACGTTTGACCCCCTTGGATGGTACGGTAGCCTGCACTTCAACCTTTACCATGGATGTTCAGTTTAAAAAGGGGGGGGGGTCTTTTCTGGATCCCCTTTTCCCTCATGTTTAGCATGTTAGTTTTGAAATGTTGAAATGTTCTTTCCGTTAGTTTGGCGATTTTGAGAACTTTTGCCACAATTCTTTGTCAATATTTTGACCTTTAGTGCCATTTAGATGTCAATTTTTTCTGGCGAGGGATAGCGAGCTATTTATTTTAGAAGGAACTACCGAAAAATGTACACAATTATCTTTGTCTCGGAGTTTTGTTGTTAAGCTTGATGGAGTTCTAGTGAGGAAACTAAAAAATACACATATATGTATATATTGTCACTCCCAAATGAGTTCGTAGCCTACAGTATATCATTTGTGAGTGAGTTACAAGTACAAGGCTTATATTGCAGTGGCCTGGTGCGAGACTAGCCTCTGCCTTTGTTTCCCACGAGTGAGCCATGGTGGCGCCCTGTGATATGTTGCCGTCTTGTTAGCCCTATGAATTAGTTAGTTAATTTAGTCTTCTGTGATTAATGCAGTTTATCATAAGTCACACAATGATGACTCATATTTATTTTATTACTTTTGTTGTTAATGAGAGCACAGGCTGTCTGAGATAATTAAGTATTGTTGCGACGCCTGGAGCCCTTCCCCGCCACGCGAGGCCCCGCCCAGCTCCTGCGGCTGCAGGGCCGGCACTTCAGTCCCACCCCTCGAGATAGCAACATCCTTGCCTCACGTGTTGGCTTGCTTCGTGTTTTCCCTTTACACACCGCATATCTCTTTTGTTTCTTTGTTTGACTGACATATTATAGCAGGGGCTGGAGTCATATTGAGCATAGTGTTTTGTTTCAACCTCTTTAGTTTAATATAAATTACTGCATCCCTTCCTTCTTTGGCAATTCTAGTATAATAAGCTTCACCCTGTTCTTCCGTGCATTCTTTCCCATTGTTTAACCCTTAATTAGCGGCGAGCAACATAAGTCGAGTTAAATAAAGCTGGACTATGTGGCGGCGCTCGACATAACTCGAGTGGCAATTTCAGCACGTAATGTGGCTGAGAGAGAGAGACAAGTGGTGGCAGGAGACTAGCGAGCGTATGACTGCTCCAGACCACCGCGGCGAACCTACTGACACAAATCTCAGCTCCCTCCTCCCTCTCTCACTCGCTACATACTCAATTATGTACCGAAAGTACCGAATTACCTGCTTTTGCACTCGCGTTGCACGGTTATTGCAAGAAAACTATCCATCATACAAGGATCGTTATGGTGTCATTCGAAAGCTCTGTTTATGCCCTTTCAGGGATAGGTACTTGTTTTACGTTTTCCGTTTTATTTAGGCATGAAAATGATCACGTAAACAGCCCTATTTTGGCTAAAAACACCCCGCTGGGCGGTACACATAAATAAACCGCATAGGCCGCTCGTAAGGTGTTAAATGCATTGCATATTGATATTACATGTATATTTCTCCTTTATTATTGAAGTTGACATTCACAGTGGTTTGGAGGTATGCTCAGGGGTAACATATCCCCAACCTACTGGTGTTTGAGTCAGATATTATGAGCGTGTCTGATGCAGGGTGAGGGTGCTGTGGCTAGGCTATTTGAGCATCTGTTTTCCCCCAGCCTCCCCTTGTAACAGTGGCGACCTCGCCAGGATAGTGTGATAGTATAGAGTTCTTGTGGTGTGAAGCAATTATATTTAGATTGTCAGTCATTTTTTCTTGTAATTGAAAGTCTACGGACATAGTACTCTTATTTCATTAACCCGTGTCCACAACTATTGCTAATGTGACGCCTGCCAGCGTTGGCAGAATCGCCTCCCGGTAGCCACTAGCACTCGCCAGGGCAGTGAAATGGGCTACAGTCTGTCTACAATGTTGTACTTTCTTTCTTGTGAATCGTCATGTCACAGGCAGGGTAGAAGTGATCTTTGTTTTTGCCTGTGACAATGCATTGTATTTTATATCATGAGTTGAACATAAGATGCATTGTAGTGAAGGAGAGATAGAGAGCGAGCGAGCAGGGTGGGGGAGGTGAGTATTGCTTTTCCTCCTCCTCCCTCCTCCCTACCGGAGGAGTTGCTCGCCCGCGTGGCCTTTTCTCTCGGTTTTGATTGGCTGGTGGTTCCTGGCGCCCTCTGCAGGCCTGCTGCCGGGTGACGTAGCGGCCTGTGATTGGCTGACCACCGTGCCTTTGTGTGGGATCCTGGAGGGGTCCAGAGGAGCTACTCTCCTCAGAGCTTTCCTGACTAGCATACCCTTCACATGTCCCTTGCCCCCCTGTCTCCCGACTTCTACCTATAGAGCACTTTCTCTCTCTCTCAACTTCTTACCTCTCATTTTTCTACTCTATTTAATATCATAACTTCCCTTTGGTTCTGCACGATTTCATATATCGGCCATCGTATTATATGCTGAAGCTCTCAGATAACACATGTTTAGTTAGGCATTTTGGAAGGGTTACCATTTATGTATGTAGAGGTTTGACACACTCACGGTGTCTCCCTTTCTGTATCGTGGTGGTCTGCTGGGGGATTTAATGCTAGACTGGGATAAGGCTACTGGTGTTGTGATTTCCGATGTGTACTAGGTTTTGTTGAACCTGTACAATCGCAACGGAGACGTGGGAAGCCTAGGTGGTCTTTCTGACTGTGTACCTTGTGAGTTTAGCACTGTGTTGCGAGTGAGGGCTTTTGCCTCTGCCACCCAACACTGTGCTAACTCGTTTGCTTTGACTTTGAGAGGGTTGCCAGGAGAGAACCAGATACTAGCGATCTGGATCTCTCAAGAGAGCACCCCGTCAATTAACGTAATTTGGCCGCACAGCCTTAAGGACTTCGCTAGGCTACGTGCCGCTTGCTCAGCCATTGTTTCCTAGCCTACTACATCCCAGCTAGACTTTATTCGCCTAGCAGACACCAGATTTAGATTATAAACTCTTTCTGTTATGTATGCATTATTATTCACGGCATTTATTAGTCTAGGTTGTTGTTGAGTTGCACAACCCTAGTAGGCTGTTTCGTTGATGAGGAAGTACTTCTTTTGCTGTTTGAGTTCCTACTATTGCGCAGTTATTATTATTCCCGTGCCAATTAACCCTATATGTCCTTACAATTGTCATATCCTGTTCCTGCTTTATACTACAGTTCAAAATCCGATACGATCATCTTAACCTAGCATCAGACTTTCTTCAGAAGATTCCTGCTCGATGCTTTGGGACTTTCGTTCACTTTCTTTAGTATAGGAGTGACAGTTCATTATTGTTTAGAGTAACTTTAAATATACTTTCTTCTAGTTTGCATTAAATCATTGGAGTGATTTAATTAAGATCTCTATCTTTTCCTAGTATACCTTATTACCGTAATTGTATGTTGTTGTGATCAGGCTGTATCAGAGATCATCAGCCTGTAGTAGTAGTGCACTTATACTGAGTTATAGGATACCCCGTTATCGCAGATTTAACTCTGGAGGGTATAGGTTTTTTTGTGCGCCGGCATTATAAGTTCAGGGGTTGGATCTAGTGTTACCGTTGTGGCTGTGTGCTTTCCTAGTCCAATGATTAAGAGCCCTTGTTTTATACGAGCCCCGGTCGTAACACTAAGAAGTCGTATGTTGATTACATTCCTGTTCATATTGTGGAGAAGGAGGACGTTTTGCAGTTTATTGCAACCCAACCTAGTCAAGAAGAGGTTGCTAGCAGGAGTAGTGATGAATTAAGACGTGTGTTGGAGGTGCGGTGGTATGGCTAAGGCAGAGTTAGTTCAAGAGGTGTCTAAGTTATTTGCACAGACTAGTGGTCTTCAGGAAGCTAGTACTCGTGTTGTGGAAGAGGGCGCCATCCAGCATGTGCCACAGCGTCCTATTAGCCAGGCTAGCTACCATTCTGCTGGGGACCGGAGTGGAGTAACAACTCCAGAGCAAGGTGATACTGTATGTAGGCAGTCTCCCACTATTACCACAGCACCTGCCACCACGCCTCCACCGTCAGCATTTAACCCTATCAGTACGGCCCCTTCATTTTTACAGGGCTATGTTCAGGCCCCTATGGCCAGTACATTTGTTTCAAGTCATGCTAGCAATCCTCAGTATCCTCCTTCTTCCCCCTATGTGCCGTTGGCCACACCCCAGCATTTCAATGCCACTCATACGGTGGGGGCTCAGCACAATGTTCCCCCTTAAGCCCAGTTTCCTCCTATAACCCCGATAGGGTCAAGCAGGAGTCCAGAGGTGGAGCTCCAACTAAGGAGAATGGAGATGGAAGAGAGACAGAGAGAGAAAGATGGAGAGAGGGAAGAGAGACAGAGAGAGAAAGATAGGGCGCTTGCGCTGAGGAAGATGGAGATAGAGGGGAAGAGAATACAGGTAGACAGAGAAATGGAGGAGAGGATTAACCCGTTGAGCCCCGGCTAGTTATAATATTTTGTTCACCCCAGTCCCAAGCCATTTTCACTTATTTTATTTGTTTGCTAAAATGGAAGACAAGGATGAGAAATGAAAAAAAAACAAAAAAAAATCACCTCTGACATTTTTTTTGGGGGGGGCCGGTGGGGTGGGGGCGGGCGGAGCTTCAAAACAATTTGTTGAGCCAAAATGGAAGAGAATGGTGAGAAATGAACACAATAAAAAACTCATTTCGGTCATTTGGGGGGCGGGGGGGGGGGTTTCAATAGTTCGTCTCCCCCGCATGACCACCCGCCCGGGAGCACTAGGGTAAACTGAGTATGGCATTGTACGGCATACATCCTAAGGAGTATCTCACATAAATCTCAAGCCTCTAGCTCCCATACGACCGGAGTAATGAAGGTTCAAAGTGGCGGTAAACTAGGGGTGTAAACTATCCCCACTAAGCCCACCACCACCAGCCGCGCGGCTGTCTCGGCCCGCTCACACCTACTGGCCCGGCTCCCCCACACACTACGGTACCGCCCCCTCCTATTCTCCCGCCATTTCCTACCTTACGAGCCACGTAAGTGTTTTTTATATGTCGGACGCACGTGATGCGTCGCTGGGAGTTGGTGATCAAAGACTGCCGACGCAACACGTGCGGCGCTGGGTCTCAACGGGTTAAGATGAGAGAGTTGGAGGTAGATTTGGAGACGATGAAGTTGGAAACCAGTGGGCAAAGACGACAAGGGAATAGTGCTGGTCATGCATCTATGGAGGAGGCAGAAGAGGTGTTGTTGTCTCGACGGCTGATACTCGTGCCGGCCTTCGATGAACTCAAGGTCACAGAGTGGTTCTTGCGGTTTGAGAAGAAGGCCCACGAGTATCAGTGGCCGAGGCACCGCTGGGCAGCGTTGGTGTCTAATGTGTTAAAAGGCAAGGCTCTCGATGCATACGGTCGCCTAGAAGTGCAGGAGCTAGAGTATGATGTACATAAAGAGGCTGTGTTAAAAGCCTACGAGCTGCGTCCCGAGGCTTACAGGTTGGCCTTCAGGGGGGCTCGGAAGGGGCAGGGGGACTCGCACGTGGAATGTGCCAGGTACCTGCGCAATACTCTAGCTAAGTGGCTGCATTCAGAGTCAGCTGAAACTTTTGAGGCGACGTGTTAGGTTTGGCTGATGGAGCAGTTTACAAGCATAGTTGAAAAGGACGTTGGAGAAAAATTAAAAGAAAAGTGGTTTAAATCAATAAGGGAAGCAGCAGTTTGGGCTGATGACTTTGCACTATCCCGGCGTGGCACGTGCATGGGGAGCATTTGTGACAGGAGAGACCGACCTGTGCACCAAGCAGCCACAGTATCAGCTCGCCCATCATCACCTAAAGGTCCCACAAATAAGACACAACATTATACCAAGGTTGACAACCAGCAAGCTTCTATGGAAGTGAGATGTTATTTTTGCAAACAAGTGGGTCATATTAAACCTCAGTGTGCTAAATGGAAGGCTACACAGGATCCCAGGGCTGTCCAGTTGGTGGCGACACTAGGGAGGTGCCTGTGAAAGGCAAGCCAGGTACTGGTGAGGTAGGGGGGCAGTGTTGGCCAGCGCGAAGCAGGGTAGTAAGCACTTTGCCGCCCCAGATGGTATCACCACCTGAGCATAACCAGACCTCCCCTGATTGGTGTCGGCCATTCATACATGATGGATCAGTACGGATCGGGGAGCAGACGTACCCTGTCAAGGTGTTTATGGATACTGGTGCGCAGCAATCCATGTGTCGCAACCTAACAGGGGAACCCATTAGCACCGGAGAGTTTGTTATTTGCAGGGGAATCAACAGTGAGTAATGCTGTGATTTAGTCCTGGTGACCCTAGAGTGCCCGTTGTTGGCCGTTGAGGGTAAGGTGGCCATGGTGGACACTCTGCCAGTGGAGGGGATAGATTTTTTGCTCGGGACTGACTTGGCAGAGGATGTAGTTTTCCCGCCTCCTATGGTCGTCGCTGAGGCTGCTTTTGAGCTCCCTACTGGTGGTTGTTTGCAGGAAGATAACATGGACTCTATCTACTGTTACGATCCAGGTTCTCAAAGACACAGGGCTCTTCAACATTGGACTAGATAATGGCAAAATGCAACAACGGTAACACTAGATCCAACCCCTGCCTTAAACACTGGAAAACAAAACACCATTACCGCCCTGAGTCGTGCCTGGACAACGCGGAATCCTATGACTCGGTAACTGGTGCACACACACTAGGCTGACGCTCAATGGAACAGCCTATTCTCAAACAGTAAAAGATTACTCGATTATGTTACACAAAGAAAAGATAGTTAACGTGATTAATTAACGTTACGGTAGATACTCAAATAACTGGCACTCCTGTATTAAAGAAAGTGCAATGCTAGTCCTGCAACATCAACTGGAAACTTCTGAAATAAGTCTGATGCTGGGAAGATGTTCGTAAAGAATCTTGAACAATTATAATGCAGAATACGGGTCACAATAAATGCTAGGACATATAGTAATAATAGGCAGGCGAATAATAAAGACTGCGCAAAGGTAGTAATGCTCGACAACTAAAGAAATGCTTCGTGACACAACGCAACAGCCTACTAGGGTTGTGCAACTCAACAACAACCTCGGCTCAAAAGTGCAGTGAATAATAATGCTGCATACATATAATAATGGGGGCTTATCTCTAACCAGTGTCTGCTCAGTTAATAAAGTCTAGCTGGGGTATCAAGGCAGGGCAACAATGGGCGAGCATGCGGCTCGTAGCCTAACGTTGTCCGAAGGTGGTATAATGACGATTACGTTATATGACGTGGATGCTCTCTTGATAAATCTAGGTCTCTAGTACCTAGTTCTATCCTGGCGATCCCTCAGAAGTCAACACAAAGAGGCAGCACTATGTTGTGAGGGATAGGCTATGGCCCTCTCACACCACAGCGCTGTGCTCGCAAAGTAAACCCACCCGAAGACAACTTGGGCTCCCACAGTAACTGTCGATGTCGTGCAGGGCTTAGCTAACACTGCACACATCGGAGACAACGACACCTTACCCCTAGTCTAGCTTTAGATAACCAAGCAGAATCACTCAACACCTTGCCAGGGAGACATATACCGGTCTACAACCTTCCCGAGAGAGGACACATACGGAAAAGTCCGTCTCTCTAACCTCAATAAAGCATAATACCTCCTTAACCTAATACATGGAAATATCTGAGAGCTTCGCGTACAATACGACTGGTCGACGGTGAACGTCTATGCTGAAACCAGAAGGGATGTTGAGTTTAATAAAGATTAGAGAATGAGAAAGGAGAAGTCGAGAGAGAGAAATAGTATGCAAAGTGGCGAGTATGGGGGACAGAATTACAAAGGATGTAGGCGATACGCGTGTCAGGCAAGCTCTGAGCTGGTAAAGAACATGAGGCCGCGACGGGAAGGGACTAGTTGACCACCCGGCCGCCAACGCCGTCAGCGCCCAAGCGAGCCGCGTCATAGCTCACCCCGCTGCCAGGTGTACTCCCTCACCCTCTCTCGCTCGCCTCCCACACAAGCAACATTTATATTATAGCGAATATAAAATATAAAGCGCGGTCACAGACCAAAACAAAGACCATTTCTAGACTGTCTGTGGCAACACGACCCTAATGAAATAAAGCAGATCATTCTAGGACAACTGTAGCCTATCCCCCATCCTGGCGAGCGCTAGCGAGCTGCAATGCCCCACGCAACCATTCTGCCAACGCCGGAGGTGTCACACCCCCCCCCCCCCCCCCAAGATATGGGACACTCAACCATGAGCCCATATCTGAACAGGCAGAATGGCTAGAATCTGCCACTCCTAACCACTCCGCCACTCATGGAATGCAAGCTCAGTCTCCTCAAAAAAAAAAAATACAACAACATTTTTATATAAAAATATCTTATCACCCTTCCCAAACATAATACATTAATTCATAACATTGTGCTCCCAGAGCGAGCTTTAACACCTTAAGAGCGGCCTATGCGGTTTATTTATATGTACCGCCCAGCGGGGTGTTTTTAGCCAAAATAGGGCTGTTTACGTGATCAATTTCATGCCTAAATAAGACCCAGAACGTAAAACAAGTATCTATCCCTGAAAGGGCATAAACAGAGCTTTCGAATGACACCATAACGATCCTTTTATGATGGCTAGTTTTCTTGCAATAACCGTGCAACACGAGTGCAAAAAGCATGTAATTAGCCACTTTCCCGATACAATTCCTTATATAGCGAGTGAGAGAGGGAGGAGGGAGCTGGGATTCGTGTCAGTATGTTCGCCGCGATGGTCTGGAGCAGTCATACGCTCGCTACTCTCCTGCCACCACTTGTCTCTCTCTCTCAGCAACATTATGTGCTGAAATTGCCACTCGAGTTATGTCGAGCGCCGCCACATAGTCCAGCTTTATTTAACTCGACTTAAGTTGCGCGCCGACTTTTAGGGGTTAAGAAGCACAGCCTACTGAAAAATCATCTACACTCAGTACTCAGCTACAATATTATCTTAAAATTAATTATTAAAAAGAAAGAGTTTTTATTTAATTTTTCATATTTTATTTTAATGTTGTTTTTGGCGGCTAATATAGATGTAGCCTAATTTTCTTCTAATCAAAGCCAACAACTCCTGCCCTGCGACCCTACGCTGATGCTACACACGCGAGCCAACAAGCACCAGCGCAAAAATACACCGCGAGCCAAGACAGGAGGCTATACCAACATACTGTGGTAGCCTACCCCGGATCCTCCACCCGTGACAAACAGTCCGCAATCACATTCTCACAACCGGCCATATGGCGAATGTCTAAGTTATACTCTTGCAACATGAGCGACCATCTGGTCAGCCTCATATTCCGGTTGTGGAATTGATTGAGGAATTTAAGCGGGTGGTGGTCGGTATACACTACCACGACTGGCCCATAGGCAGGAACATAGACCTCAAAGTGTCTGAGCGCTAACACGATTGCCAGCAGTTCCTTTTCAACAACCGAATAGTTTTTCTGTGCTGAATTAAATTTCTTTGAAAAGAAACTGACTGGATGCTCAAGACCTTCCTCGTCTCTCTGCAAAAGTACGGCACCAGCCCCTACTCCGCTGGCATCAGTCGCCAACTGAAATGGTCGTTCAAAGTCCGGGGCCCTGAGGATAGGGTGAGTGCATAAAAGGTGTTTAACTACTCGAAACGCCTGCTCACACTCAGGTGCCCAGCGGAACTTTTTATCTTTGGCTAGTAGATCTGTCAAAGGAGCTAACACAGTAGAATAGCCTCTTATAAAGCGGCTGTAATACCCAATCATGCCCAAAAATCTCATGATCTGCAAATGATCTCCACCACAAACCCGCACACCTCTTTAGCCCGCTCAGACAGTGGTACTTGCCAGTAGCCTTTGACGAGGTCTACCTTGGTCAAGTACCTTGCTTTCCCGATCTTATCCACACTGTCATCCACCCGGGGAAGAGGATATGCATTGGTGGGGGTCAACCCGTTCAACCGCCTAAAGTCAATGCAGAACCGAACTTTTCCATCAGGTTTGGGCTGCAGAGTGACAGGAGAAGTCCACCGTACTGCCCCCTTCTCGATCAAGCCTCTCGCCAGCATATACTCCAGCTCATCCCTGAGCGCTGGGAGTTTAATGGGTGGCACCCGATAAGGTATCGACTTGAAGGGGGGGATGCTCTCATACATCGACGTCATGCACCGCTTGAGTAGTGAGGCCTGGGTGCTCGGCAAATACAGTGGGGTATGAATCGAACAGGCGCTGCACTGCCACCTGCTGTTCCTCCGGCAGGTGCGCCAGAGCATCATGCGCGCATTGGCTCGAATTCCCCGCCCACTGATCAGCCGAGACATGACAATCCCAGTTATCATCCACCTGATCATTGCTGTCCCCTCTCCTTCTCCACCATGACCGCAGCAGGTCAACACAGGGACAGCTAGTGACTCAGGTGGGCGCCTCACATACTCCTTCAACAAATTAATGTGGCATAGTTGGTTACGCTTCTTCCGGTCTGGAGTGGCAACGAGGTAATCTAGATCGGAGATCTTTGACACCACCCGAAAAGGCCCAGCGTACTTGGCAGCCAGAGGATGACCTGCCAAAGGCAACAGGACCAACACCTCTTGACCTACCTGAAACTCCCGGAGTTTCGCCTTAGCATCGTACCTGTCCTTCATATGGGCCTGCGAACTCACCAAATTACGCCCGGCCAGCTCCAGGGCCGGTATTTATAAAAGAATTTAAAAATGTCCCTAAAAGTAATTTTAACTAAAAGAAAATCCTTAAAATCTATTCATAAAACATTTAAAAGCAGCTTTTAGTGGAAGCGTTAAGAAAGCTGCCACAACCGCTATTAATAGGTAAGTATAGGCTTCTAATTGCATATACTAATTACTATAAAACATTAGGGTAATTATGCAATATTTTGTTATTGTGAAATCAATTATATATTGCTAAATTGAAAGGGTAATATATTTACCATACCAAAACAATTGCATACTCCGGTGTGGCAGCATCTGAGATAGTTGCCAAATTCGCGAGTTTACACAATTCGTAAAGTGGGGTAATTTCGGAAATTTTCCTATAATTTTCCTAGTTTGTTTTTTACAATTTCTCCTGACTGTAAACACATTGTAGAGATTTAACTAGGTCAAGTGATGTGTAGTGATAATGCGCCGTAATCCAGGAAGCCTCCTAAAATTATCTCCCATAATATCCTTATCCTTTTCCTAAATAATGTCCGAAGTATTCTTGAAAAGTATGGTAAAAGCGTTTCCATTGTATAATGACAATGGCTAATTACATATTATCGCCAAAGTCCGAAGTTATGACCGCAGTCCGAAATCACCCCAGTTTACAGTAATTTGCGAAAAAATAGGGTGCAAATAGGCTACTTAAATTGGTCTCGGATGTTATGAAATAGGCATATCTTGTGACAATCGAAAGTAAAAGTAAAACTAGAGAAGCTGTTGAACAAGACATATCAAGTAATTATATTGAGGACTTAAGCTTTGAAAATGCCAGAACAATTTTTATGACAAGGACAAGAATGATAGAAGTAAAAGAAAACTTCAAAAACAAATATGAATCTAACCTATTGTGCGATATTTGTCAAAATGAAAATGAAAATCAAATGCACCTGTTCAACTATGAATCATACGAAGACCTATACACAGATCTGAGAGGTAGGGACAACTTGAGGGAAATATTTGAACAAAATTAATTAAAAAGGGTAGCAGAGATTATAAGAACAGTTCTAAAAGGGAGGGAGACTATCGTTAATTTGAGAAAAGAAATATATAAGTAATATGAAAATGTTTAACAAATACAAATAACAATAAGGAAACAGCCATCGTTCATAGAACGAACTCCTGGATGGGAGAGTGCGCCAAAAACAACAACAACAATCTAATATTATATGTTAGTCCTTCTACACTCCTTTAATTTGGTCTATTTGTTAGTGTTCTTCCAACAAGTACAGTATAGGCGTTTGTCAACGAGGACGCTGGAACTATACCGGTTGTGGGCGGAGGAGGGGATTTATCCAAGGTTAAGAGATTTAAGAACATAAGAATTTTGTTTTTATCTCTTAACCTTGGATTTACCCATCTAAAAATAGAGAGACCGACCGCGGCAAAAAATGTAGTCGGACATAATATATACAGTATGAATCGAAATGTTTAAAGTAGGTTGATATAATATATGGTCGTAGGTTACTTTCTAATATAGCTTATTCGTTGGAGAAAACACAGTGGATCACCTTTGAGTAGTATGATAGGCCTATTAATCCAATTGGTCTTTTTAACATGAAAATTCCTTGGCAGGGGGTGGCGGATTTGTTATTCAACCATCTTCATCGTCCTCTAAAAGTAACTTTTAAGCGCTAAAAGTCCCCAGGAGGGCTTTTAGTTTTCGCCGGGTTTAAAAGCTACTTTTAGCTGCTAAAAGTTTTTTTACCCAACTTTTACCTTTTAAAAGTGGCCGCCATCTTTAAAAGCTACTTTTAAGCCTAAAAGTGCTTTATAAATACCGCCCCAGACTTCTAAGCATTCTCTCTCTGCTCTCGAGGACGTATCTCAACATAGAACATGGCTTAGCGGTACCCTCCCAAATCTCCTTCACCATGTGGAGAGGGCCCCTCACCTGATGCCCGAAAACAAGCTCATTCGGACTGAAACCGAGACTCTCTCCAGGTACTTCTCTTGCCGCGAACAAAACATACGGCAGACCAAGGTCCCAATCCTTTCCGTTCTCTGCGCAATAACATCGAAGCATGCTTTTCAGCGTGGCGTGCCACCTCTCCAACACCCCTTGACTCTCCGTGTGATACGCAGAAGAGACGACAGTGCTGATGCCATGCTGAATCATAGTTTGTTTGAACAGATTAGAGGTAAAATTAGAACCTTGGTCCGATTGCACCTCTTGCGGGTAACCATATCGCGAGCAATACAAGAGCAGGTTCCGGACAACAGTTTTCGCCGTGTCATTTCTCATTGGATATGCATCAGGATAACGAGTGGCCACATCCATGATAGTTAATAGAAATTTATTACCGGCACTGGTAGGGGTTAGGGGTCCGACCATATCAATGATGACCTTACTGAAGGGCGGTCCACTGACAGGAATGGGGTGCAACGGGGCTCTCGGAATTGTTTGGTTAGGTTTTCCAACCCTCTGGCACGTATGACACCTTGCTATCCAGGTTACCACCTGCCCCTTCAACCCCGGCCACCAAAACAATTTTTCTAAAGCCGCCACCGTTTTTCTCACCCCTAGATGTCCTGCCAGTGGTATGTCATGCGCCAACCTCAGTAGGCTATCCCTGCACTCCCGTGGCACCACCAACTGGTCCACTACTCCGGACCCCTCTTGCCAACTATGTTTAGGGTCTTGAAAACGCCTATAGAGGATGCCTTCTAAATAAAAAAAATCTCCTGGCTGTGCATCACCGTCCTCGTGGAGCTCTACAGCTCCATTAGCACATGTTTGGAGCTCAGGGTCCTCTAGTTGCAACCGACGTATATCTGAGGGTGCCAAGCGATCTAACTGCTCCCGGAGCAATGCATGACCTTCTCCGATACTGGGCTGCTCCCTCTGTCTCTCTCGATGTACATAACGTTGCTGTCGTGGAGACTCGTCATGCCCAGCCTCGTCACTCTCGATGACAGGCCCAGGGGCTACTCCAGAATTAAGTAATGGTGCTAATACTGAATCACCCAGGAGAGCCACCGAGTCAAAACTTTTAAAACCAAATCCAGCTTTAGCCTCCTCCTGTTGATCGTTCCTCCGCTGGTCTGAAGACGGAGGACTAGGCTGTGACACTTTAGCTGCCCGAGCTTGGGTGACAACACACGCCATGGGTTGTGTCTGGCACCGCTCGACCCACTCTTGCTCTTCCCTACTCACGTCGGCCGGCCTCTCGGCAACGACTAAAGGTAGAACCTCAGAAGCGGGCATTGCAAAGTCGTTGCCGAGAAGAAGGTCGACGCCCTCCACTGGCAGTTTCTCCACAATCCCGACATCCAATTCATGTGCCACACCATCCACCTCCAACTCCAACCGCACCAGCGGGTATGACCGAGTTGCATTAATACCCTGCACCACCACCACCCGAGCCGCGTTTATAGGGTAGCCAGTCAAGTTTTTCATCAGAGTCTGGGAAGCACCTGTATCACGCAAGACCTCTAGTCCATGCTTGCGCCCCGCCCACATCACGCAACCCCGCCCTCTATGGTCGCAAAAAACATCCTGAGCAGGGTTCGAGCCTCCCAGGTGCTTCTGCATTGGCTGTGCCTCAGCCTCTGACGAACTGCCCCGGGCAAACTCAGATGACTTCGGAGACACACCAATGTTGCAGGCCAAAGACACAGCTGCTGTAGGTGGTTTGCTAGGACAGACTCTTGCAAAGTGCCCCTTTTTACGACAATGATAACACTCCAACTCCCCTTTGGGCTTCCCTTGGTACGGGGAAGGGCCCGGCCCCTTCTTAAACGGGACGGTGCTAGTCTTGTGGTCAGTCTTGGTATCATGGCTCTTGTACTTGTTTGCATAAGGTATACCACTAACTCGGGGGGGTGGGGCATCACGCCCCTTGTTACCTGCCTCACTACGCTGGGCAGACCCGCACCCACGAATTAGTGATAGCCGGAGGTCAGCCATCTCAGCTGCCTCCTGTAGAGTTTTTGGTTGCTTTTCTTTCAGGTTTAACGTCAGGTCGCCGCCCGTGCAATTGAATAACTGCTCTAAAAGCACCAACTGTTTAATGTCGTCAAACGTAGTAGCTTTCTCCGACCTCAGCCAATTCCCAAAAGCATCGGACAGCTCCCGGGCATGCTCCAAAAAGGTGCTCTCCCGACCCTTGGTAACACCCCGGAACTTCAACCTGTACGTCTCTGGTTGTAGTTCGTATGCTCTCAGGACAGCCTCCTTGAGTTCCTCGTAGATAATACACGACTCTATCGGCAATGCATCATAAGCCCTGAGTCCCTTACCCACAAGTCTAGAGGAAACAAGGGCTGCCCACTTCTCCCAAGGCCACTGGTGGATCTGGCACTTCTTCTCAAAGCGTGTGAAAAATTCTGTTACACCACTCTCATCAAACACCGGAACCAGTTTCAATAAGTGCGAGAGAGACTGCTCATGAACACGGTTACCAGCCCCAAGTCGCTATCCCGTTGTCTCTACTCGCGACTTCTCTACGTCCATGTCGGCACAGTACTTAGTCGACTCTAAATCAGCTTGGATTTTTGCTAGCTTGGCTCTCTCTTCTATCTTGGCTAATTCTATTTGCTGCTCACCTGCCCTGATAGCCTTTCTCTCTTCGATCTTAGCTAATTCGAGCTGAAGCAATAATTCTGGAGATAACCCTTGAGGAGGTGAAGGTGCTACAATGTTTGAAATTACCGGTGGTCCCCCCAGGGGCAACCCACCCTGCCAGTCACCACCCACCTGTGGAAGCGTACCCGGGGTCGGCAAACTACTGGGATGGCTGGGAGTCGAGTGTAGGGGAAGCATGGCCGAAGGGCTCTGAGCACTCAACCCATCTCGCTCACCAGTCACCCTGCCCAGTACACACGTTATCAAGTTATCCTTGGTCATGCTGCTAGTAACCGCATGACCGATAGCTGTGGCCAGGCATTGAAGACCGTACCGATCCATACCCTCCAACCGCTCGGCAGTAACAGGCCATTGCAAAAATATCCTAGCATCCTCCTCACAGTTCACCCGATTAACCCTTTCATCATGCTGCTGTTCCTCAGTTTCGACATTACGTACTGTGTCTCCATTCTCCTCTGACCCGGTATAAGACATGATGCTCACAAAAATTTCTCACCACAATATTCAGAAAAGAAGTACCCCAAACTCTTATGTAGCACTATTCACTTGCCAAAAATGTCTGAAGACTCTCAAGTGCTATACTACTTTGCCAAAAAAAAATTAACGTGCCCACTATATTCCCCAATAAAACAAATGACCACAACAATCCTGCAATTATCTCTTAGTTCACAAGATCCTGAGCTAGGTCGCCATTTGTTACGATCCAGGTTCTCAAAGACATAGGGCTCTTCAACATTGGACTAGATAATGGCAAAATGCAACAACGGTAACACTAGATCCAACCCCTGCCTTAAACACTGGAAAACAAAACACAATTACCGCCCTGAGTCGTGCCTGGACAACGCGGAATCCTATGACTCGGTAACTGGTGCACACACACTAGGCTGACGCTCAATGAAACAGCCTATTCTCAAACAGTAAAAGATTACTCGATTATGTTACACAAAGAAAAGATAGTTAACGTGATTAATTAACGTTACGGTAGATACTCAAATAACTGGCACTCCTGTATTAAAGAAAGTGCAATGCTAGTCCTGCAACATCAACTGGAAACTTCTGAAATAAGTCTGATGCTGGGAAGATGTTCGTAAAGAATCTTGAACAATTATAATGCAGAATACGGGTCACAATAAATGCTAGGACATATAGTAATAATAGGCAGGCGAATAATAAAGACTGCGCAAAGGTAGTAATGCTCGACAACTAAAGAAATGCTTCATGACACAACGCAACAGCCTACTAGGGTTGTGCAACTCAACAACAACCTCGGCTCAAAAGTGCAGTGAATAATAATGCTGCATACATTTAATAATGGGGGCTTATCTCTAACCAGTGTCTGCTCAGTTAATAAAGTCTAGCTGGGGTATCAAGGCAGGGCAACAATGGGCGAGCATGCGGCTCGTAGCCTAACGTTGTCCGAAGGTGGTATAATGACGATTACGTTATATGACGGGGATGCTCTCTTGATAAATCTAGGTCTCTAGTACCTAGTTCTATCCTGGCGATCCCTCAGAAGTCAACACAAAGAGGCAGCACTATGTTGTGAGGGATAGTCTATGGCCCTCTCACACCACAGCGCTGTGCTCGCAAAGTAAACCCACCCGAAGACAACTTAGGCTCCCACAGTACCTGTCGATGTCGTGCAGGGCTTAGCTAACACTGCACACATCGGAGACAACGACACAGTAACCTTACCCCTAGTCTAGCTTTAGATAACCAAGCAGAATCACTCAACACCTTGCCAGGGAGACATATACCGGTCTACTACCTTCCCGAGAGAGGACACATACGGAAAAGTCCGTCTCTCTAACCTCAATAAAGCATAATACCTCCTTAACCTAATACATGGAAATATCTGAGAGCTTCGCGTACAATACGACTGGTCGACGGTGAACGTCTATGCTGAAACCAGAAGGGATGTTGAGTTTAATAAAGATTAGAGAATGAGAAAGGAGAAGTCGAGAGAGAGAAATAGTATGCAAAGTGGCGAGTATGGGGGACAGAATTGCAAAGGATGTAGGCGATACGCGTGTCAGGCAAGCTCTGAGCTGGTAAAGAACATGAGGCCACGACGGGAAGGGACTTGTTGACCACCCGGCCGCCAACGCCGTCAGCGCCCAAGCGAGCCGCGTCATAGCTCACCCCGCTGCCAGGTGTACTCCCTCACCCTCTCTCGCTCGCCTCCCACACAAGCAACATTTATATTATAGCGAATATAAAATATAAGGCACGGTCACAGACCAAAACAAAGACCATTTCTAGACTGTCTGTGGCAACACGACCCTAATGAAATAAAGCAGATCATTCTAGGACAACTGTAGCCTACCCCCCATCCTGGCGAGCGCTAGCGAGCTACAATGCCCCACGCAACCATTCTGCCAACGCCGGAGGCGTCACACTACCTTGTGTGTGCGGTGACCAGATCAATGGCACAAGTGGTACAACGGAGGAGGATTTAGTGGATGCGGGGGCCGACAGCCATGAGTGCGGGCCATCCCATGATCCACTACTAGATGACACTGGCTCGGAGGCAGCGGTGGGCGTGGCCGACCCCAGTGAGGCCCCCGAGACTAGTAGAGGTGACCTACTGCCGGACGAGGAGTCTGACATGGTGCCGCCGACTCAACGTTCTGCTATTTTTGAGAGGTCAGAGGTAACTGCCTTGTTGGAAATACCTAGTGGCGAATTGAGCAAGTTGCAGCAAGAGGACCCGAGTCTGGGCCTCCTGTTTAAGAAGGTTGGCACGACTGCTGGGAAGGTGGGTCCTGAGAAATTTATTGAAAAGGGGACATTGTTGTATCGGCAGTGGACGCCGGATACAGGCTCAGGCATGGGGGAGGAGCAATTAGTGATGCCTGCTCAGTTCAGGGAAGAGCTGGTTAGGCTAGCGCATGAGGCACCACTGGCGGGGCATTTAGGGGTGCGAAAGAATACTGAAAGGCTGTGTTTTCATTTTTGGTGGCCTAATATGCATGCATCAGTGGCTACCTTTTTGATGTCATGTCTTGTTTGTCAGGCAGTTGGAAAACCCAACCAAGGAATACCCGTAGCACCTTTCATCCCTATACCTGCAGTTGAACCGCCATTTACTCGTGTCATCATTGACGTGGTCGGTCCCTTACCACCCACCAGTGCGGGATATAAGTACTTGCTTACCTTGATGGATGCCACAACTAGATACCCGGAGGCTATTCCTGTTAACAGCATGAACGCTAATGTTTTTCTCAAACACCTTCGGCATTTCTTCACTAGATTTGGTTTGCCACGTCAAATCCAATCTGACAGAGGGGTTAATTTTACATCCAATCTCTTCAAGCAAACCCTCTCAGAGTTAGGTATAAAGCATGTGCTGTCAAGCGCGTACCATCCAGAATCACAGGGAGCCCTTGAGCGTTTTCACCTGACCTTGAAGAGTATGCTGCGTACATTTTGTTTGCAGCATGAGAGGAATTGGGACACTGCTTTACCTTTTGTTCTTTTCGCAATTTGTGATGTCCCTTCAGAGTATCTGGGATTCTCGCCCAATTCCCTTGTGTTTGGTCATTGTGTCAGGGGTCCGCTGGATGTGGTGAGAGATGCCTGGGAGAGTGATGCGGCAGGGGGCTCGGTGCCTCTGCTCGAGTACGTGCAGAAGACTCGGGAGCGGTTGCAGACTGTCCTGCAGCTAGCTAAAGAGCATCTAGTGGCAGCACAAAGCAAGATGAAGTACCATTACGATAAGCAGGCTAAATCTATGGCGTTCAAGGTGGGCGACGAGGTTCTGGCACTGTTGCCAGTTCAGGGTCGACCCTTAGCTGCCAAGTTTTGTGGTCCATACAAGGTCGTTAAGCAGATTGGTGAGGTTGACTATGTAATAGACACGCCGACCGTCACAAAGCCTCCCATTTCTGCCATATTAATATATTAAAGCCCTACCATAGACCGACTACATCTGGCCGTGGCGCTGACGGAGGTGAGGCTGCGCAGGCAGATGTAGCCGCAAGGAATGCGGGGGTGCGCATGCCTGGTATCGGAGGGGAAGCATTTATTCTTATGAATTGTGGGAGTAACTGCACAGGTGGCACAGATTGTCCCTCTCATGACCTGGCTGTAGTAGGGATGAAGGAGGAGAATGAGGTTGACTATTTAGAAGCTGCGGTCCCGGCTGGGTTGTGGGAGGGAAAAGGGTATGTTGCTCTTAGAGACAAGTTGCAGCATCTTGGTCCTAAGCGACAAGATGAGTTATTCAATAGGCTGTGGCAGTACTCCAGTGTGTTTGGTGATTCTCCAGGTCTGACATCCTGGGTGATGCACGACATAGAGGTTGGAGACAGTAAGCCACTCAAGTTGGGCCCCTACCGTATAAATCCTGCTCAGCATCCTGCCCTAAAAGCAGAGCTGGATTACATGTTGGAGAAGGGTCTTGTGAAGAAGGGATATAGTGAGTGGTCTTCGCCAGTGACTTTGCAACCTAAACCGAATGGCAAGATCCGCTTTTGTGTTGATTTCAGGAGGGTCAATGCCCTATCCCAGACAGATGCCGATCCATTACCTAGAGTTGACGACTCCGTAGACCGCATCGGGGCTGCCACATTTATCACCCAGGTGGACTTAGTGAAAGGTAACTGGCAGGTCCCATTGACTGAGAGAGCCAAGAAAATTGCTAGTTTTGTGGTGGACGGGGCAGTTTACCAGTGTCAGGTGATGCCCTACGGGCTTAAGAACGCCCCGGCTACATTTCAGCGATTGATAAACCGGGTTGGAAATGATATCCCTAATTGTGTAGTCTATATTGATGACGTCGTGATTTTTTATACCACCTGGCGAGAGCATGTTGATAATGTTGAGCTTCTTTTCAAAAGTCTTAGTGAAGCAGGTTTGGTTGTAAATATGGAGAAATGCGACTTTGTACAGGCTACTGTCAATTACTTAGGATTCGTGGTAGGACATGGTGAGGTGTCTCCACCCATGGCAAAGGTGGAGGCTATTGCTAGTTTCTCTCCTCCTACCACTCGCAAATCTCTGCAACGGTTCCTGGGAATGATTGGGTACTACCGGAGATTTATCAAGGACTACTCTACTGTACTTGCTCCGCTGACTAATTTACTGCGGAAAGACATCAAGTTCAAATGGACAAAAGACTGTCATGAGGCTTTTGCAGTAGTTAAGTCTCTCCTGTTGCACCATCCCATCCTGCGAGCTCCTGACTTTGTATTGCCATTTATCCTAGCTACTGACGCTAATGATGTGGGGATAGGTGCGGTACTGCTGCAAGAGCATGCAGAGATAGAGCATCCAGTGTCCTTCTACTCAAAGAAGTTCAATCGAGCCCAGAGAAATTACTCAGTGGATGAGAAGGAGCTCCTGGCTATGGTTCTGTCCCTGCAGCACTTTCAGGTGTATGTACCAGCCTATGGCCCGACTGTTAAGATCTATTCCGACCACCATCCCCTCCAGTTTTTGGAGAAATTTAAATAAAAAAATCAACGGCTGACTAGGTAGGCTCTTTTGTTACAGGAATACAGTTTGGATGTGCGGCACATTAAAGGCACTGATAATGTCATGGCTGATTGTTTGTCACATGATGGAATGTTGTAAGGGGAAATCTTAGTGGTCAGTTTGTTTTGGTGTAGCCTCCTACTTTGGTTTGATTAGCATGTTTACGTCTGGTGCTTGTTGGTAGCCATATGTAGCCCAGCGTAGGGTCGTAAAGTAGGAGTTGCTGTGTTTCTGTATAGAAGAAAATATATATATACAAAAAATATGAAAACTATAAAAAATAAAAAAATAAATGTAGTTGTGTATATCTTGTAGTGTTATTTGAAGTATGGGCAGTCTGTTGTTTTAAGATGCACCAACAGACTCCCCCTGGGTGTGAGGGTGTCACTCCCAAATGAGTTTGTAGCCTTCAGTATATAATTTGTGATTCGCTATTATATCGCTACTATAATAATTAGTGTTCCTCAGAGCTTTCCCAGTGTATACCACCTCCTTTACATAGGGCACGTGGTACCCGTCTTGCAACTCAATCCCACCCCTACTCTGTGCAACTCTCCAACCCAAGAGTGAAACGTTACTCTCAAACTTTCTTCTACTCAACAGCTGAGCTCCTGGAACTCTCTCCCAGAATCAGTCTTTCCCTCTTCCTATGACTTAAATTGCTTCAAACTCTGTGTGTCCAGGCATTTTTGCTCGAACATTCCTTAATTTTGGCCCTGTCACTCTTTCAACTATG
The DNA here is from genome assembly GCA_032716605.1 of Paralithodes platypus. NCBI lineage: Eukaryota > Metazoa > Arthropoda > Malacostraca > Decapoda > Lithodidae > Paralithodes > Paralithodes platypus. The sequence continues at coordinate 7,106,895 of CM064579.1, forward strand.
GGGGAGACACTCGCTATAGGCAGTTCTGCCTTTTGCCTCCCTCAATCATATAAAAAAAAAAAAAAAAAAAAAAAAAAAAAAGGCATATATTGCAGGGGCCTGGTGTGAGACTAGTCTCTGCCTTTGTTTCCCACGAGTGCGTGGTGGCGCCCTGTGATATGTTGCCGTCTTGTTAGCCCTATGAATTAGTTGGTTTATTTAGTCTTGTGTGATTAATGCAGTTTATCATAAGTCACACAATGATGGCTCATATTTATTTTATTACTTTTGTTGTTAATGAGAGCACAGGCTGTCTGAGATAATTAAGTATTGTTGCGACGCCTGGAGCCCTTCCCCGCCACGCGAGGCCCCTGCCCGACTCCTTCGGCTGCAGGGCCGGCACTTCAGTCCCTCCCCTCGAGATAGCAACATCCTTGCCTCACGTGTTGGCTTGCTTCGTGTTTTCCCTTTACACACCGCATATCTATTTCGTTTCTTTGTTTGACTGACATATAGCAAGGGCTGGAGTCATATTGAGCATAGTGTTTTGTTTCAACCTCTTTAGTTTAATATAAATTACTGCATCCCTTCCTTCTTTGGCAATTCTAGTATATAAGCTTCACCCTGTTCTTCCGTGCATTATTTCCCTTTGTTTAACTGAATTGCATATTGATATTACATGTATATTTCTCCTTTATTATTGAAGTTGACATTCACAGTGGTTTGGAGGTATGCTCAGGGGTAACATATCCCCAACCTACTGGAGTGTCAACTTTTGTGTTCCATGTCTTAGGTTAGTGCTCCAGACCCCCCCCCCCATGTTTCGGCTTTATATTATTCCTAATTCCTAAGCGATTGGGCATACTATGAAGTGTCTGGGAGTCTGGCAGTGTTATGTTTCCTCAGTTAGGTGCAGTCTAGAGGGGAAGTACTCTTGAATATTATACGCATTATCTACCAGACTCGGGGGCCATCGATATTTGTGTCTCCTTGTTGCTGCTTTAATAGAGCCAAGAGGAAGATAACCATTTTTCCTAGAGAACCTGCGTGTCTTGGTGTTTGAGTCAGATATTAGGAGCGTGTCTGTTGCAGGGTGAGGGTGCTGTGGGCTAGGCTATTTGAGCATCTGTTTTCCCCCATCCTCCCCTCGTAGCAATATGTATTATATATATATATATATATATATATATATATATATATATATATATATATATATAATATACAGTATATTATCTCCATATATACTGTATATATATATATATATATATATATATATTCAAAAGGAAAAGCGTAGCTAAAACAAGGAAGATCCCCATCTTCATTATGTATTGCAATATTTCGGACTCTGCGTCCATCATCAGGTCAGTACACGATCCTATAAAATGAAATTACCACACATAAAATGTCGTAAATAGAAGGACCCGTAAAATAGTGTAAATACAAAGTAAATAAGGGTATAAAATACCTAAATAAAATTAATTCGTTAACAAACACCAGTACTGCACGAATAAAAGGAAAACTAATGCGATATGACTAAATAATAAAGACCAATCCCTACCCACCTAGATCCAACCCCAAGCCACCTCGAGTACAACTGAAGACCATTATTTGATCATTTAACACTAACACCGACAACCCGAAAGAGACAAAGCAAAAGGACATCTGAAAATGATATATTCTGACTGGGCGTACAATGTGAAATACTCCTAATGAATTTGAAATTAAACAAAACAAATATGAAACAATTAAAACTAAAACTATTTGAAAACTGACTAAACAATTGAATCAGTTCATAGTATTTAGTTACGGCTTGAGTTGTTGAATTAACATCTTTTCCCCTAAAAAAGTATCTTGTTCATTATTGAATTTACCTATTATTTCAAAATCATTATCTGGGAAAAGATGGTCATTATCATGTGAATGATTTCTTATGGCCGAAAAAGGCATTTTATTAAGATATTGACCCGTTCTATAGCTCCTACCTAAATGTTCAGATATTCTAATTTTGAAATGTCTGGAAGTACATCCGACATTCCTAGCATTACAGTTGGGACACGAACATTTATATACAATATTTGAACATGTTAGGTTAGGAATACGGTCTTTAAAATTGGAAAATGAACCTATAGTGAATTCATTATTGAATATTATTCGAAAGTTGACGGCAGTAAATTCAATTTTGAGAAAGGCTAGCAACTTCTTCCTGAACAAGAAATTGGATTCTCCATAAAAAGGCAATTTAACATATTTGATAAGTTTAGGTTTTCCGAAGCTGTGACCTCTAAATTTTGCTTTGTGTATAGAATTTTTTTAAGTACTTTATTAAATGCATTCATAGTATAATTGTTGGATATAAAATACTGCTTCAAAAACTCGAATTCTAGATGCATAACATTAAAATTAGAACACACATTGTAGGCACGATTTAAAATTGTTTTAATAGAGTTTATTTTGAAAATATCTGGGCAGAAACTAAGCCAATTGAGACCTAAACCAGTAAAGGTTCGTTTCCTAAAAACATCAGTGATCAATCCATTCCCGGTTTTGGTTATTTTGACATCCAGAAAAGCTAATGTATTGCAATCTTCAACCTCCATGGTGAAATTAATAAATTAGGAAACGAACCTTTACTGGTTTAGGTCTCAATTGGCTTAGTTTCTGCCCAGATATTTTCAAAATAAACTCTATTAAAACACTTTTAAATCGTGCCTACAATGTGTGTTCTAATTTTAATGTTATGCATCTAGAATTCGAGTTTTTGAAGCAGTATTTTATATCCAACAATTATACTATGAATGCATTTAATAAAGTACTTAAAAGATTTCTATACACAAAGCAAAATTTAGAGGTCACAGCTTCGGAAGTACCTAAACTTATCAAATATGTTAAATTGCCTTTTTATGGAGAATCAAGTGTCTTGTTCAGGAAGTAGTTGCTAGCCTTTCTCAAAATTGAATTTCCTCGAATAATATTCAATAATGAATTCACAATAGGTTCATTTTCCAATTTTAAAAACCGTATTCCTAACCTAACATGTTCAAATATTGTATATAAATGTTCGTGTCCCAACTGTAATGCTAGGTATGTCGGATGTACTTCCAGACATTTCAAAATTAGAATATCTGAACATTTGGGTAGGAGCTATAGAACGGGTCAATATCTTAATAAAATGCCTTTTTCGGCCATAAGAAATCATTCACATGATAATGACCATCTGTTCTCAGATAATGATTTTGAAATAATAGGTAAATTCAATAATGAACAAGATACTTTTTTAGGGGAAAAGATGTTAATTCAACAACTCAAGCCGTAACTAAATACTATGAACTGATTCAATTGTTTAGTCAGTTTTCAAATAGTTTAGTTTTAATTGTTTCATATTTGTGTTGTTTAATTTCAAATTCATTAGGAGTATTTCACATTGTACGCCCAGTCAGAATATATCATTTTCAGATGTTCTTTTGTTTTGTGTCTTTGGGGTTGTCGGTGTTAGTGTTAAATGATCAAATAATGGTCTTCAGTTGTACTCGAGGTGGCTTGGGGTTGGATCTAGGTGGGTAGGGATTGGTCTTTATTATTTAGTCATATCGCATTAGTTTTCCTTTTATTCATGCGGTACTGGTGTTTGTTAACGAATTAATTTCATTTAGGTATTTTATACCCTTATTTACTTTGTATTTAAACTATTTTACGGGTCCTTCTATTTACGAAATTTTATGTGTGGTAATTTCACTGTATAGGATCGTGTACTGACCTGATGATGGACGCAGAGTCCGAAATATTGCAATACATAATTATGAAGATGGGGATCTTCCTTGTTTTGGCTACCCTTTTCCTTTTGAAAATACGTTTTCCTGGAGGACAACTCACTGATATCATCATTAATATATATATATATATATATATATATATATATATATAAAATGATAGAGAGAGAGAGAGAGAGAGAGAGAGAGAGAGAGAGAGAGAGAGAGAGAGAGAGAGAGACCAAAAAGACAAGTACTACCCCCTTAAGTGAAATATAGCCATTTTCATAGTATGGATATTTATTTATTTAACTGCATAATAACAACATAAAATGGCTCCGTTAGATTATACAATATTAAACTGTATTATTAACCCCCCAAACTACTAGATGTTACCAAAGCTGATACGGTAGATCCTGTGTAAGGCGGCAGTGCAGGGAACTCTACCAATGTATGTTATTTTGGGGTCGACTGCAATGGTAACCAGAATATAATGACAATAATGCCATCGAATGTAACCCTTCCGGTACCGGGGCCGTCCTTTTATCTTTATTCTGGCTACTCAGTTTAAAAAGGGTCTCCAACAATTAACAGTCTTCGACGTATCACACTTAACCGTTTTTACTGCCACAAATTCAATTTGAACTGCACAAAATCGTCCTAATATAGGGAGAATAAAATTAGAAAGCTGTGGCCGGTTCAGTAGGGGTTAATGAGAGTGTTCTCCCTGGTAGAACCACTTTACTTACTGTACAGTCTCCTACTTAACCCTCTACGACATATGACGCGATGTTGTGTCTATTGGGGATACTTTAAAGCCTTTGGGGTATCAGGGGTATTTAGAAACCTTTATTTTAGTTACTTCAACCTCTGCAGGTGTCTTGGAGTTAGCTGTGGGCAGAAAACTAATTTTGGAGAGGTAATTAAAAGAGTGAGAGAACTATTTCTTATTGCTAATCTGGCAACCTCTGTGTCATACATGCGCGAAAGGTTAAAGTGTGTTCTTCCATATGATATAAAGATGTTATGCTTATATGAACGATTGAATAACGAACTACAATCTTATTTAAATCACACTAATGTTACTTCGATACATAAGCACATTTGGAAGAACACAACTAGTATAGGAGACAGTACACCCGGATTGGAAGGTTCATCGACAACCATAATGAGAAATACCAGAAAAGTATCTATCTTATTATTTCACAGTGTTAGCTAGGTGATTAAGATCATTTGTTATACTTTACGCATACTAGGATAAGGATTAAACATATATATATATACAGTATACATATATATATATATATATATATATTCTGACATACGGAGCCCTGTATGTTAATTTAAGAGTTAGAATTAGAGTTCAAGGAGCCAAACTACCCAAGTGGTGAAGCAGACTAGCGAGCGAACGAGCGAGTGGGCAAACCATCTCGTCCCATACCATCTCGCCCCATACCAGCATGCTAGCCTTCACACCTCGATGACCGATGCTATGACGTATGATCGACGCCAGGAGCTGTGAATGGACCATGCACCTGTTATGTGATTCGAGGAGCTATGATTGGCGCCGGCACCACCCGCCGCCTCCTGATTCGTTCCTACACCATCATTGTTTGGTATATAAGACCCGAGTTGTGGGCATTCAAATCAGTCTCATTTGGAGTTGGGGAAGGTGAACTTGCAGCTGGAGGAAGACGGGGTGAAGTATTATAATGGGATTGTGACTGTCAGTCAGATTATATAAATGTGTGTTAAGTGTGTTCGGTGTAAACACTTATGTTATGTTGGTTAGTGAGATATGTGATTGGGAATTAACGTGATGTGTGTAATGTGTTTAACTATTTAATTGGGAATTAACGTGAACACTACTATTATGTGTTTAACTATTTGATTGGGAATTAACGTGAACACTATTATTATGTGTTTAACTATTTGATTGGGAATTAACGTTAACGCTATTATTATGTACTTAACTATTTTAGTTGACTAACTTGTGGACTAAAGCAACTCTTTAAGTAATTGGGTTATGATGAAAGTAATACTATTGTTTTATATTAATACTTACGAGTTCTTTCATTTTCTTTGAATTAAGCTTACAGTGCTTAATGGTGCTTAGTACGGTGATGCTATTGTCTCGTATTAGTAATATCGCCTTAGACTAACATGGCTGTGTTAATATTACTTCTAGTGATTTCCTAAGCTGAAGAAAATTCTTTTGCTTCAAAATATTATATTTTGCTTTTCATATTATTTGAGTGAGACCTGAATCGAATCTATGAAACGATCCTGTAACTTTATTTACTCATAATCAAACCTCAATGTTACGTGGTTAAGAAATAAATTTAACTAATTATTAAATATATATCTAACTTTTTATGTGACTTTGATATTACTCCTGATGATAATAATAATATAATACTATTAACGTAAGACAAGAACCAAGAATAATTACATTAAATAAATAAAAGGACATAGAAGAAAACTATCTATTCATTTCAAAAAGGGTAAGAGACAGAAATATTCTTACTTTAATATTTATCTTTCAAGACTTTTTATAAAATTAATAGTCCTTCTTTAGCTATAACTTATTCGGTTCATAACCATAGCCTACTAAGCTTAGGTTAAATAATAATTCTTTATAAATACTACATGACTTTAATTAGTTTCAGTATTTTTCATAATTAAAGAGTATCAGTCAATAAAGGATACCAAGTCCTAAGATCCAAAAGGAAAGGAAGCAACAACAGGAATTTATGTTATTAGATTTTACTTTTGTTTTGCCTTCAGCTGACTGATACCTTAATATATATCTCTGTGCTATCTAGATTCATCAAGTTAACCACTTGAGGATCAAGATACGTAACAATATATATATACAGTATACACATATATATATATATATATATATATATATATATATATATGCTCCGACATAGGATAAACTAGTAAGAGAGAAAGAGGAGTTCTGGGTGAATGTGTAGGCGTGGCTGGATAAGTTTGACAAGAACGAAAGAATATTTCTGATTGGGGATATGAATGAGAAGGTGGGTGATAGGAAATTTGAGGGAGTGGTGGGAGGGTGGGGGGTACTGTCAGAGGTGAATGGGAATGTTAGTGCACTTGTGGACGTATGTGTGGGAAGGAGGTTGTGGATAGCCAACACCTTCTTCCGACACAGAATGATACACAGGTACACATGGAAAGTGGTGTGGACGATGAAGGATAAGACAGTGGTGGAACGACAGTCACTGATTGATTATATAGGTGTGGATTAAAGAATGAAGAAATCTGTGATGGATGCTAGGGTGTATAGGGGTATTGAAGGGGGTCTGTCTGATCATTATGTAATAGTAGCTAAGGTTAGGATACAAAAGAAGTGGGTGAGGAGAGCTGGAGGAAGCCGAGAGGAAGGTGGAATGGTGAGGAGGGTGGAGAGGTCTTCAGGAGGAGGACATCAGGAGAGCAGGAGAGCAGTAGAAAGCCGACTAGGTGGGTTCGACCTGGAAGATATGGAGGAAGTGGAGGAGATAAGCAAGGTGTTTAAGGAAGATATCTGTACAGCATGTGAGGAGGTGTGTTGAGTGAGGACAAGAGGGAGGGGACTGAAAGGTACAGCATGGTGGACAGAAGAGGTAAAAATAGCTGTGGAAGACAAGAAGAAACTGTATAGAGTGTGTTGGGTAGTAGAGGGATGAAGATTTGGAGAGGCAGAAACGAGCGATATACGTGGAGAGAAAGAGAGTGGTGAAGAGAGTAGTGAAGGAAAGTAAGAGAAGAGTAGATGAGGAATTTGGAAGGAATCTGAGTGTAAAATGGAGGGAGTGTAAAAAACTGTTCTGGAAAGAAGTCAAGAATGTTAGGGAAGGTACCAAGGGAAACAGTAAGGGTGTGAAAGATAGGAATGGGAGAATGCTAGCCGAGAAGCAAGAGAGAGTCGAAAGATGGAGGGAGTACTTCAATGGGTTGCTAAATGTAAGGAATGAAGAGCCAGGAAACTTAGTTGGATATGGTATGGGAGGGAGAAGAGGAGAAGTAGTGGAGGAGGAGGTGGGGATCAGGAGGTCAGAAGTGTGGGAAGCTATGAAAAGAGTGAAGTTGGGGAAAGCACCAGGAACAGATGGAGTGTGTGGGGAAATGTTGATGTATGGTGGTGAGATAGTGATCGAATG
>CM064579.1:7119788-7275193 GCA_032716605.1 Paralithodes platypus
GGCAATAGATAGATAGATAGATAAATTAAGTGTGTCTGGTAACTTGGTATCACCCTGTATGAGTGGCGCCTTCCGTTTTACCATTTTTGTATTATGTCTGTGATTTCACGGGCACCAAATGTATTTAAATGCATGTCGTGGCTGCTCTTCAGAAAATAGGGAAAATAGAAAGTAGCTATGAGGTGCTGTTGTAAAGGCTTATCCCTCAATACTTTTACCTGATCTGACCTGACCTGCTCTGCAAACTTGAGTTATAAGTAAATCATTAGTGAACAAAATGGTCATATAAAAGATGAAGTAATACATTAGTCTTCCTGCACCTCCTGGTTCCCAAACTAAGTCAAATGAGAAGTTAATAATTGCTGTTATGTAAATACTGAAACACGAACAAGGAGAGGAGGCTAATATAAAAGTCTCATTAATTTGCTAACACTACATTTCGTTTCTGGCAATTAAAACAGAGGGTTAAATTTTCATTGTGTGAATAATAATGTTAAGAATAGTATTGATAAAATATCCTAACTTTTGACAGATATGTTTAAAAACAAGGCACTATCTTAAATTACTGCCTGACGAAATATAACATAAATGCTTAAAATATAATAATGTTTCAAGTAATATTCAAATAATGGCTGTCTAATCAACGATCTTAATGACTCTGTGTACTGATGTAAATCGGAATAATTATGGAACACAATTTAGTGAGAGTTAGGGGGTAGTGGTTATATATTAGTCAATATATTGATTTATTGATATATTATATAGTGTCTCGCTAGATCCCCATCAAGCTTAAACAAAACAGAATAAAACAAAAAACTCCCTAAAGATAGATATGTACATTTTGCGATAGCAAAATGTTTCCTCCTAGAATTACAGGTTCAATATCGCTCGCCAGTAACAAAATCGACACCTAAATGGCACGAAAGGTCTTTATATTTACAAATAAATGGGGCAAATGACCGTAGAATCGCCAAACTAATGAAACGAGTTTCTTAAAGTCTCAAAGCTACTGGGACTAAACATGAAGGAGAAAAAGCAACAACCTCCCCACACGTGTTATGAGTCAAACGTGTATATTTACTCAATCAGTATTAGTTACAAGTGAATTAATATTGCTCTGTGTTTAAGCAAATAACAATAATACCAAGAAAGAAACAAAACTCTATATGCAGAAGAATACGGTATTCCACTTAGTGTATTATAGTAATGTAAAACTCTATATGCAGAAGAATACGGTATTCCACTTAGTGTATTATAGTAATGTAAAACTCTATATGCAGAAGAATACGGTATTCCACTTAGTGTATTATAGTAATGTAAAACTCTATATGCAGAAGAATACGGTATTCCACTTAGTGTATTATAGTAATGTAAAACTCTATATGCAGAAGAATACGGTATTCCACTTAGTGTATTATAGTAATGTAAAACTCTATATGCAGAAGAATACGGTATTCCACTTAGTGTATTATAGTAATGTAAAACTCTATATGCAGAAGAATACGGTATTCCACTTAGTGTATTATAGTAATGTAAAACTCTATATGCAGAAGAATACGGTATTCCACTTAGTGTATTATAGTAATGTAAAACTCTATATGCAGAAGAATACGGTATTCCACTTAGTGTATTATAGTAATGTAAAACTCTATATGCAGAAGAATACGGTATTCCACTTAGTGTATTATAGTAATGTAAAACTTGCAAAGTGAACAAACCAAAACGTATACGAACACAGTAAAAAGACAAAACAACTAATCAAAATTGCTATGTGGAAACAACGCTTAAGTAAAATAATAATTTTAAATAAAAGAACACAATCCACCACATAGGGTGTACATTACTACATGAGCAAGTTAATCCGTATCCCAAGCAAACTAATCGCACACATAACAACGCACTATCGTCACGTTCAAGGAATTAGTCAATTTGGGACGTCGGGGACGTTCTGGTACATTTTTACGAAACTCTGCATGAATAAAGATACTACAATTAGTCTCAACATTTTCTATTAAAATCAAATTTGTATAACAATAGTACAAAATACAAATGGCTCTCACTAACGATAGTGCTATCGGGTAGGTACCTGTAAGCATAGCATGCTTCAAGTGACCCCTAACAATTACTACCCTACTAATAACCTACATTTATTGTACAAATAAACTAAGTAAATCGCAAAAGCAAGCACTTGATACTATCGACAATGAATACATACAATATAATAGATACAACAATATTTGAAACTATGAAGAAGGTACAATAGATTTAAACAAAAGAGTACACGTTTAACAAGAACAATTAATTATAAACAATAATTATAACAATAGAAAACGATAAACATTAATACATACAGACAAAAATTAAGCAGAGGTTATAATAGAAACTTCAAGTTAATAATGCTTGATTAAAATTATTATCAAACTTTAAAATACAGTCACAATAATTGACCTTAAAAAGATTAAATTTATGCAAAAATGTACATGCAACAAAACCTCTGTCTACTAAGAGTCTGCACAGTAACCTAGCTCTATCCCAAAAGACTTCTACTCTGGTACAAATTTTACAAAATCTTATTAGCTGGGAGTAAACACAATTATAAGTTATTTTACTATCGATATTACTATTAGGGAAGGAAAGTTTATTACGTTAAGATTAAAATTGTCAACTATGTGAAATATTTTAAGTATGCACTGTTCATTAACAATCTGTATATTTATATCAAGAAAATGTTCAACTTTATCATTTACGTTACAATGTGTGAGGGGGATGGAATTTGGATACATTTGTTTAGCGACTTCATTAAAATTTAACATATTACAAACAAGAATATCATCAATATATCCACTATTATTACTTAACAATTTAGCAAGTGCTAATTTTTCTGGGATGTTATATTTCTTGCTACTGTCAACTAAGTTTTTCATAATTTAAATTCTAAAGCAAGCAAGAATAAGTCTACAATTATAGGGCTAGCATTTCCACCCATAGGAATTCCTAATATGTGTTTGAAAAGTAGGGCCCAAATCTAACATAAGTATTGAAAAGGAGGAATTTAAGGGCATCTTTAAGTTTAGTTATATCAACATATACTGAACTAGTGGGTTTAAAGCTAAGTGACGCATTATTAAAATATGAATTAACATTTATGTAACGATTACAACTACTTTCAAATCTATCAAAATGCAAATCTATAATAAAGCAAAGTTCTGAAAATACTAAATCTAAAGAGAAATTGGTATACAAAGTTGAAAAGTCGAAGCTATGTACTGAGGTAACTTTCCGCATGGCAATAAGTGTATCAATAACTTCTACTGAATTGTCAACGCTCCAATAATAGTTAATGCCAGTTCTATTCTTGATGGTATCACAATATCGTTTATGAGTACTTTTAATGTATTTTAAGCATATCTAATGTCGATTCTTATAACCCAAAAACGATAAGAGGTACACAATTACTGGTATACGAATAAACAGCGAACAAGGAAAGTATAGTGAGAAGAATGCAACTAAAGTAATATAACTAAGTGAATCCCTTGACTATCTGTGTGATCCTTACAATTATTAAATATAATAATACGGATAATACAAAATAATCATAAACTCATAGTACATAATAATAAGAGCATGTATGTATCTCCTGACTACCTAACCATGGATAGTAATTGTCCTACGTACTATGCAAAAGAACAAGACGCACAGTACATATGCAATATATGTAAGCAAACAAAACAACAAAACATGAGACTACCCAACCAAGGTCCACTTAAAATGTGAATGATTACTATTCTGGGTGTAAGAAAAAAATGGAAAAGGCCCAATGTGTCTATAGTAAAGCTAACACACACACACAACCATACAAGCCATAGAACACTTATCTTCTGCTCTAGCTGCTATTTCCAATTGGGACAGAGAAAACCTTGTTGCCTTTAATGCTTCCAAAACACAATTTCTCCATCTATCTACCCATCCGGAACTCCCAGCGGACTATCCCTTATTCTTCAACAATACAAAAATCAGTCCATCATCTTCTCTCAATATTCTTGGTGTCTCTTTTTCTTCTTCTCTCATTTGGAAGGACCATATTACCAGTCTTGCTAAAGCAGCCTCCCAGAAGCTGGGTGTGCTCAAACGCCTCAAGGGGTTCTTTACCCCTGCACAGCTTCTTGCTCTGTACAGGGGCACAGTGCGTCCTTGTATTGAGTATTGTTCACATGTGTGGGGAGGATACTCTCACACTGCACTCCTAGACAAAGTAGAAAGGAAGGCCTTTCGTATCATTAGCTCCCACCCTCTCACCAACTCTCTGCAAACTCTCTTTCTTCGTTGCAATGTTGCAACTCTCTCGCTATTCTATCGCTACTAGAATAATCAAATCTCCACAGAGCTCTCCCAGTGTATACCACCTCCTCTACGTAGGGTACGTGGTACCCGTCTTGCAACACAATCCCACCCCTACTCTGTGCAACTCTCCAAACCAAGAGTGAAACGTTACTCTCAGGCTGTCTTCTATTCAACAGCTGAGCTCTGGAACTCTCTCCCAGATTCAGTCTTTCCCTCCTCCTATGACTTAAATTGTTTCAAACTCCGTGTGTCCAGGCATTTTGGCTCGAACGTCCCTTGATTTTGGTGCTGTCACTCTTTCAACTATGGGTGAGGCACTCGCTACAGGCAGTTCTGCCTTTTGTCTTCCTCACTCGCATAGACAATACCAAAAAAACACACACACACTGACATACATACACACATTTACATACATTTTGGGGGACACTTGTTACAGGAAGGTTTGCCTTTTGTCTTCTTTATACACGTAGATAAAACGAAAAACATACTGTACATAAACAGTCTTATAATACAAAATATATATATATATATATATATATATATATATATATATATATATATATATATATATATATATATATATACAGTGTATATATATATATATATATATATATATATATATATATATATATATATATATATATGTCTATCTATCTATCTATCTATCTATATGCTCAGGCCCAATCCCCATTTTGGGGGTAGCCGACTCAAGACAGAGCAAGAGCAGGGAAAACACAAAAACAACATAAAACAACAAATGAACACAGATAAAAAGCACAAACTCTCACACATCCAGGTCACCCAGGAGAAGACCCAGAGACCAGGGTCACCAAGGTCGCTCCAGCACTCCCCCGGCCCCCGACCACCCGGAGAGGTTCCGATCTCGTCAGGCAGACATGCAGCAGAGCCAAAGCCACAAGCCCTCCCACCACACTTCCAGGCGCACCCTTCATATTAATCGTCTCCCCGGGCCAGGCGCCTGATGGACTATTATCTAGTCCAACTTGCGCCCGACCCCTTACTCCAAATTACCACGTGTTCACTCAACTATTCACAAGCATTCTCCATTCACTCCTGTCCACCACCACTTCCCCTGCCTGATCTATAGTCATTCCTCTATCATTCAAAGCCTTTCTTACACAGTCTCTCCATCTCAATGGGGGTCTTCCTGCCCTTCTATCTCCCCTTGTACCTGACTCACATATTCTCTTTGTAAGCCTTTCATCTCCCATTCGTTCAACATGACCATACCAGCTCAGCACCCTTCTGTCCACTCTGGCTGACAAATGTTCCTGCTGCCCCACTCTCCTACGTATCTCTTCATTCCTCAATCTGTCTCTACGAGTAACTCCACACATACTCCTTAAGCAGCTCATCTCCATCATATCCAGCCCTCTTTTCTCCTTTTTCTTCAGAGCCCATGTCTCAGCCCCATACATCACTGTTGGCACAACAATTCCTTGATACAGTGCACTTTTTACTTTCACTCCGAGATTTCTCGTCTTCCACATACTTCCCATTGCTCCGAAAACCTTCCTTCCTTCACACACTCTCTGTTTTACCTCCACTTCCATACCTCCACTCCTGCTTATCGTTCCTCCTAGATATTTAAAACACTCTACTTGTTCCAATATTTCCCCATCCAGCCTCACCTCTAGATTCACCCTATGCTCTCCCCTATTATACACCATTACTTTACTTTTATTGACGTTCACCTTCAGTTTCCTCCTTCCACAATCCACACCAAACTCTTTGACTAGCCGCTGCAGTTTCTCATCAGAATCCGCCACCAATGCTGTGTCATCAGCGAACAGCAACTGATTCAACTCCCAATCTCTACCATTCTTTCCTACTAAACCCAATCCTCTTCCCATAGTTCTCCTTTTCACCTCCCTCACCACACCTTCTATAAACATATTAAACAGCCATGGTGACATTACACAACCCTGTTGCAAACCTACCTTTACCTCAAACCATTCACTCAACTCACCATTTCCTACTCTCACACATGCTCTGCTCCCTTCGTAAAAACTCTTAACTGCTTCTAACAAATTTCCTCCTATTTCATAAATCCTTAACACCTTCCACATTGCTTCACGGTCCACACGATCATACGCTTTTTCCAAGTCCATAAAAGCCCAAAATATTTCCTTATGCTTCTCTAAATACTTCTCGCATAACTGTCTATATATATATATATATATATATATATATACGGTATATATATATAATATAATAACATCAAAACAAAATAAATCTGGCTTTCTACTGAGGTGTAAACTAGACTAAAATTTAAATTGCCCCCCCCACCTCCCCCCTCCCGCGCTGAAAAATGGTCCAGGTCTTCCAGGAACCTCACGAATTGGGCTCAGGCTGATGGGCTACCGGTAATGTAAAAGTACAGGTGTAATTCATATCGTACCGTAAATATTGGATCCTGGGTGTTATTAGCTAAGAGGCTGTGTGTGAGCGAGAGCGAGAGAGAGAGAAAGAGAGAGAGAGTGAGTGAGTAAGTGAGTGATAATGGGAAAGATAGATATTAGATGAGGGAATGAACACAGAAAATGAGTAATGCTTATAAAAGGGATAACTATGAATAATATTGAAGAATACAGATGAGAAAAATAAGTATACAAATAGTGAGAGAAAAACATAAGATTGATAAAGATTCACACAAACACCCATTCAAGTAAACAAGCATATGCACACACAGATAAACAGACAAGTAGAGAGAGACAGAAACACAGACAGACAGGTAAACAGGTATATGCACACACACAGATAAACAGTCATAGGTAGAGAGACAGACAGAAACACAGACAGACAGGTAAACAAGCATATGCACACACACAGATAAACAGTCATAGGTAGAGAGACAGACAGAAACACAGACAGACAGGTAAACAGGCATATGCACACACACAGATAAACAGTCATAGGTAGAGAGACAGACAGAAACACAGACAGACAGGTAAACAGGCATATGCATACACACAGATAAACAGTCATAGGTAGAGAGACAGACAGAAACCCAGACAGACAGGTTAACAAGCATACAGACATACACAGATAAACAGTTAGGTAGAGAGACAGACAGACAGGTAAACAAGCATATGCTCACACACAGATAAACAGTCATAGATAGGGAGACAGACAGACAGGTAAACAAGCACATACACACACAGATAACCAGTCATAGATAGACAGACAGACAGGTAAACGAGCATATGCACACAGCCACAGATAAATAGTCATAGATAGACAGACAGACAGGTAAACAAGCACACACACACACACACACACACACACACAGATAAACAGTCATAGATAGCGACACAGACATACAAGTAAACAAGCATATACACACACACACACAGACAGACAGGTAAACAAGCATACATACATACACAGATAAACAGTTAGGTAGAGAGACAGACAGACAGGTAAACAAGCATATGCTCACAGCCACAGATAAATAGTCATAGATAGACAGACAGACAGGTAAATAAGCACACACACACACACACACACAGATAAACAGTCATAGATAGCGACACAGACATACAAGTAAACAAGCATATACACACACACACACAGATAAACAGTCATAAATAGAGAGACAGGCATACAGGTAAACAAGCATTGTATGAATATTCCCATATTCAAAATATGTTACAAGGGGGCAATGCCTAGTGAGTTAATTGCTCAATAGGTGGCGTTCTGAGAGTGAGGGTCCGAGTGTGGGGAGCTGAGACTGTGAAGCGCAGAGGCGGAGCCGCTTCAGAGATGGAGTTTCTTCGAGCCGGGGTGCTTCGCATGTCTCACTCCCTAGACTGGAATAAGACGTCACGGGCGTCACCGTGTTCGGCGGTGTAGTGTAAAGGCTCTCAGCCTATGCCCGAGAGAGAGAGTAGTTGGAATATAGAAAGAAAAAAAAACACACACAGATAAACAGTCATAGGTAGAGAGACAGAGAGACAGGTAAACAAGCATATGCACACACACACACACACAGTTAGACAGTCATAGGTAGAGAGATAGACAGACAGGTAAACATACATATGCACACACACAGATAAACATTCATAGGTAGAGAGACAGACAGACACAGACAGGCCAAAATAGCCAAACCCACTATACCGACCATAAATGTGTGCCTGCCAGCTGTGAACACCCTGACAAACACGGACAACACCATGGGACAATATTACACAACCAACACAGAGCACACCAGGGCGGATAGGTGCACAGAAACACAGACGGTTTCTTGAGGGAAAGAGAGATAAAGTGGGGCCAAAGAAATGGGCGAGTTTGAGAGCGAAAATTAAATTATAAATACAAAAATGGTTCCCAACCTATTATAATTATGTTTGACAGTGATACCAGAATGAGAACCCAGCAACAATTATTATACAATAACAGAGTCATGTTGCAAGAGGTCTAAAGATGAAAATAAATAATATATCAGTCAGTAGCCAGCCCTTACTCACACAAGGGGTAGGGATGATCAGCAAGAGACACAAGAAAGGAAAAAAAGAGGTGGCAGAAGAACACATATAACAGGTCGCCCACCATCAGCAAGCACACAATCATTCAGAAGCACCAAGCACTCATCAGCCCCCAAAATCAATGGCTTCACCTCAGATATCAAGTAAAACAAAATTAAATAAATAATAAGTAAATAAATAGGAAGAATATCTCCTTAACGTTCCCTTTCCTATAATTTTTTCCTGGCTCTCATTCTGTAAGGTAAACTTCAAGTTGGTCTTATAAGGCCAAGACGAAAATAGCAAGCAAGCGACATAAAGCAGAATGACCAAGTGCAAGCGATAACAAAATGGGAACACCAAAGCGCTGTAATAAGGACAATTTCAGGGTAATGCCGAATAATTTACAGTAGATACATAAGGGAGACTGAATTGAAAAGACAGCATATGATATTTGACGAAACACAATTATGCATATGTATTATATAGAAACGGAAAATATATTGTTGGATATAATGCTAAACCGAAATGTAGAAAGCCATACCATGTGCGAAATTAAGGGGAAATTTGTATTTATTTGTTTATTTACATATATAATTTATATATATTTAGTATTTCTTT
Source organism: Paralithodes platypus (assembly GCA_032716605.1). Taxonomy (NCBI): domain Eukaryota; kingdom Metazoa; phylum Arthropoda; class Malacostraca; order Decapoda; family Lithodidae; genus Paralithodes; species Paralithodes platypus. Next base: position 7,129,238 of record CM064579.1, read on the forward strand.
TAGTTTCCTCTTTACACATCCATCAAGCTTTGAAAAAGACCCACCTTCGAGATAAGTTGGTGCATTTTTCGCTAAAAAAAGTAAATAAATAAAATAAATAGAAAAAGTAAACATATATTCCGGCCATAGACCGATTCCTGCTAAATTGCAGGCTCGTTAACGCTTGCCAGGAAAATATAGACACCGAAATGGCAGCTTAAAATCAGTCTTAAAATCAGCAAACTAATGAGGTGAAAGTCTTAAAATCTCAAAAGTAATGGAACTATACTTGTGGGAGAAGGGAACCTTTAACCCTCGTACCACGCATGGCTTCTTAGAAGGTATTGGCAACTTTCCCTGTGGACCCCGGAGGGCCTCTGAGAAGCCCAAGGGCTATTATAAGGCTTAATACCACTTATAACTGCACTAGAGAAAGTTTTGTTGTCGTGGCGGGTGGTCCGTATAACCAACAAGAACAAGAACACACAGCCAGCCAGTCATGTGACTCCTGCCTTCAAGCAAGCCTTATGAATGCTTGTACTGATTTTCCTGAGTCCCAAACGATGCATTAAAGCAGACGACAGTGACTTAGGAATGGTTACTATGGTAAAATAAATCGGTAATGAATAATCAATGATCAATATAATCAATATTATTTCCTAATTCATAATCCATAATCAATAATAAGTAATAAATTGTTGAACGACTATAAATAGACCGTAGCCGTAGCCGCTGAAAGCGCATTGCCGCATTCGGACGACGCTCAGTATTTTCGGCAAACACTTGGTTTAATTTCCCACCTCACACAATAACCTCTCAAAGTACAGTGTTCAAGTCTTCACCCATCGCAAGACAACACCGATATCTGCCTCTGGTATTTATATAAACTAGTTTAAGCCATTTATTTGCAGATATATGAGTATAGGTAAATGGCGAAAACCAGAAGGTAAACACCGATTCCTAGGCTATCGACCATCAAACTGACCTACTTATTATGATCATAAACACTGAACCAATTGGTCTAGAGACTATTCTAGTTTTCACCAATCGCAAGATAGCAACGACTACTGCCGCTGGATACATATGTATAACCTAGGTTAGGCCATTTTGTTGCGTAATTATAAGCGCGCCATAATCCTAAGAATTTGATGATTCACCCGGATCAAGCACTCGTGGAAAAATTTAGAGGCGCGAAGGGCCCGTGGTATGAGGGTTAAATCCCTGCCTTAAGAGAAGAAAAGGCAGCATAAAACAGCGATAGGAAACAATGCTAAGTCGAGGTGCAAGGAAAAAAAGAAAATACAGTTGTTGTTGTTGTTGTTGTTCCCTAAGCTGCCTGGCCGAACAGCCCCGAGTCCCTGAGGAAGGCCATGGCCACGATCGGGCTTTCCCACAGAGCTCTCATTGAGTGTAGGTTGTGTTGTTGGCGTAAGTGGTTGTGTGAAATGCAGTCTTCGATGATGTGTTTAATGGTATGGGGTGCTGTGTTACATCCCGGGCAGGCGTCGACAACGGAGTCATCCAGTCTCTTCTGATAGCTCAGGAGAGCTGGATGGTGTCCGAATCTCAGCCTGGCCAGGTGGACTCTGTCCTCGTGAGGGAGGGAGGATTCGGAAGGATGGATTTCGGGAGGTCGTGCATGCAGCTGCGTGTTGTCTGTGAGTGAGTGGATGGATTGGCGAGAGATATGAGTATGGATGTGCTTCTGGAAGTTGGTTCGGGGTGGGCAGGGAGGGAGAGAGGACAATAATTGTGTGTGATACCGTGTGCTGGGTGTTGTTTTGATATTTCTTGGTGTCTGTGGGTGTGTTGCCATGTAGTTTAGTGGGTGGTCTTGGTTCGTGGAGGCTGCTGCCAGGAATTGAGTGCCTCTCATGTCCAGATGGTCTTTGACTTTGAGGATTTTGGGTTCTTGATGTAGATGATCTGTGGGTGCAGTAGCTGTGCAGCCTGTAATGATCTTCAGGGCTTTGTTTTGAATAGTCTGTAAGGTCTTATGATGTGTTTCAGCTAGGTTAGAAGCCCAGGCTGGGCTTGCGTATTCCATTACTGATCTTATGTATTGTTTATATACTGTGGTGGTAGTTTCTTTGTTGTGTCCAAATTTTGTGTGAGCAAGTGACCTGAGGGCGTTAAGTCTGGGTGTCAGTTTCTTTTTAATGTTTGTGGTGTGCTGTTTGAATGTCATATGAGTATCATATGTTACTCCTAGGATTTTGGGTGTGTGTGTATGTGTTAGGGGTGTGTTGTTTATGGTGAGTTGAGGGATGTATTCGTGTCCAGCTTGTGAGCAGGGTTGCGGTGGATTTGGCTGGGGCTAGATTAAGTCTGTTTGTAGTGCACCAGCCATGTAGTGTGTTGAGATAGGGTTGAAGGAGATCTGTTGCTCTTCTTGGGTCATGGTGTGTGCATGTAAGTGTTATGTCATCTGCATAGGAGGCTAAGTTTATTTGGGGAGTATTGGGTGTAGTTATATCGTGCATGTACAGATTGAAGAGTGCGGGCGATAGGACGGATCCTTGTGGGACTCCGTTTGGAAAGTTTCTGATTTTAGATGACTGACCGGCAAAAGATATGTGAGCACATCTGCCTGCTAGGAAGTTGGCCAGCCACCTTTTTGTGTTGTTGTGCATGTTTGTGTTGTAGATTTTGTTTGTTAGGTTGTGGCGGGGGATGGCATCGAAGGCTTTACTAATGTCGAGTGTGGCTAATAGTGATCTGTGTGGTGGTCTAGCTGAGTTGATGCCGTCGAAAGCTCTTTGTGTAAGGTCTGTGAGAAGAGTGTGTGTGGAGCAGTGGCCTAAAGCCATATTGTGTTGGAGCTAGGGGTAGGTCGGGTGTAATTAGTTGTAATACTAGGCGTTCCATGACTTTGGAGGGGGAGCAAAGGAGTGTGATGGGACGGTGCGAGGAGGGTAGCGTGGGGTCTTTGTTGGGTTGGGGGAATGTGATGATGATACCATGCTTCCAAATGTCTGGTATTGTGTTGTGTGAATAGCTGTAGTTTGATATGTTAGTGAGTGTTTGTATGCCTTGTGGTCCCAGGTGTCTGAGGTGTATGTTGCTTATGTTGTCTAGGCCACAGGCGGGTGAGTGCTTGAGATTGTTGATGATATGCTTTGTCTGGTGATTGGTGAAGGGTGTATAGTCAGGGTCTGTGGGGAATTGTCTCTTACGTCGGATGACACGTCGGTCGTTTTTGTGAGGTTTTAGGTGGCTGACATGTGAGAAGTGATTGATGAGAGTGTTTGCTTGTTGTGTACATGAAGGAGTAGAGTCTGTTGTTGTGACTGCAGCATGTGATTGTGTTGTGTTGCTGTTGGAAAGTGTGATGCTGTTTAGTGTTTTGTAGAGTTTTTTTGGGGTTTGTTTTGTGATCAAGTGTTTGTAGGAAGTTATTCCAATTTAGTTTTTGTTGTTCTTGTATTTTGTTGTTAGTTTGGGTGTTGAGTGCTTGAATTTGTTGTGTGATGTCTTGTGTGTGGGGTGCTGGGGAGTGTTTCAGTGTGTCGCGTTGTCTGGTGAGGTTTTGAATTTCTGGAGTGAAGTTGGGGTTGTGTCTTTTTCTGTTACCTCTTGGAATGTGTTTCTTGTCAGCGTTTTGGATAGTTTTATTGAGTATGTGTACAGCATTGTTGATGTTAGTGATGGGTGTACTGTTTAGAGTTGTGAAGTGTTGTTCTGTCTCATTTGTAAATGCTTCCCAGTTAGCTCTTTTATAATTGGTGTATGTGTGTTTGTGGCTAGCTGGGGTGAGTCTGGTTTTGGTGGTGATAATGATCGGGAGGTGGTCAGAGCCTAAGGTTCTAACCACCCTCCAGGATGTTGTGGAGGCGAGTTCTGGGGAGCAAAAGGTGATGTCTGGAGATGATGGGTTATAGAGGGCTTGGTGAGGAATATGGGTATGTTGATGGATGTCGTTAAGAAAATACAGTAGAATGTAATGGTAGAAGGAATATTAAAGGTGAGCTATATTTTCTGTATGAAGTTTTAAGATGTTTACTTCATCAGTTTGGCGATTTTTCAGACTTTTTTGCCATATATGTATCTATCATGTTTTCCTGGCGAGCGATAGCGAACCTAAGGTCTAAGAGGAATCGGCCTTTTGCCGATGGGGGTCTGGGGGGTATTTCTTAAGCTTCCTAGAGGTCTTGGGAGGAAACTAAAGAAAATAATATATTAATGAACAAATAATTCAAATCTCCCCTTAATAACTCATAAACTACAAAGCCATGGTAGTTTAAACTCTCCTGCCAAGCAAAGGCATTTGGCTCTATTCTGACGAAAATCAATCGTCATATGTAACATATATATAATGATTACTTATCCATAGGCGCCTATTTCGCTTTTAATATGAACATATTTAAGAGCAATAAAAGAAGTGGGAATAGCATTTGGGGGATGAAAAGGACGTATTATTGCCCCAAAGTCGTATCATGAGGCGTGAGAAGGGGGGCGTATATGTTCCCTCTACAAGCTCTCGATCGATACTGATGAGTCTGAGTAGAAGTCTCTGTGTTGCAAGGATCTCTAGCTGCTCGCCCATGGTAAAGAGACCGGGAGGGGGAATTTCACGCCGAAAATTACCCGATAAAAGGGGGAATAAGAGGAAAAATAGATGATATTTGAGGGGGGGGGGGGTGCCACACATGTAGGAGTGGTAGAAAGTAATGGAGGGGAATTATCTCACCTAATCACAAATGGCTTTTTTTTTAGTGACACTGGGGTGTTTTCTAAGTTTTTTTATGCTCTGGAGCTATTGAGGACAGTCGAAGTGCACCAAAAATACCGTACAATATTTAACAGTGTGGGAGAATGGGAAAAGGCGAAACGAACCAGCATTGAAGGAATATTTGAGAGCAATACCAAACAATCTACAAAACATGAGAGCACGAGTGAAGGCGATACTATCCAGCAATGAAGGAATAATTTAGAGCAATACCAAACGATATGAAACATTGTGAGAAAACGGGAAAAAACGATACCAACCCTCATTGATGGAATATTTGAGAGCAATACCGAATCATATAAACAGTGTCCACTGTCCAAGAACGGGAAAAGAAGATATCAACTAGCACTGAAGGAATATTTGAGAGCAATACCGAACGATTTATTACATGATAACGGCAATAGACGATACGGACCAACATAAAGGAATATTTATGAACAATACTGAACGATATAAAACAATGTGAGAAAGAAAGAGAACAATCGATACGAACAAACATTGATGTCATTGGTGTAAGTGAGAAAGAAAATGAGACCGCCATAGACAAAGAAAACATGACATCATGACATCATCACAACAAAACTAAAATGACGAAAGTGAGATAGAACACAAAAAAACAATATGATACATAATTACAGCTATAGTGCAATAGAGAAATACGAAACAACAAAGTTAAAGGTAAAGGGAGGTCACCAACTAACCCAAAAATATATATGATATATAGAGCCTATGAGGAGGAGCACTTAATTGACAACGTTTCGCATATAGCTTCCATGGCTATAATCTGTTTCTTTTCAACTGACGGTAAATTGCAAAGTTCCTATCAAAATGTATCAGTTATTTTGAAGATTGTGTAGTATTTTATAGTGGTAATTATATTCACTTGGTCTTAATATGATGCAGAGACAATCGTTTCATATGTTTCCATTAAGTATGAAATGAAACTGTATAGTGCAAGTAAGAAAATGTCGAAAACGAGAAAAACAAAAAACAAGAGAAAGCTATACGAAACGGAATGATAGATTTAGTATAAGTGAGACAGACGAAATTATGGAGCCTGTGACTAAGTGAACCTCCTCTCCCCGAGCGAGACAGGTGCCACAGCCAACAATGACAAATGTAGACGGATGGCTGCGAGTCGATGATGATGCCTCGCAGGACCAACACTGTCATAGTATGTGTTGGAGTCTCACCACACAATGAAGAAGATGAGTTGAAGAAGAAGAATTGAAGAAGATGAAGAATAAATGTATTGATATCAAAATTAGTTTGCCTTGCCTGAGTGTAGTTTGATTATTTATCTACATCATTCCAAGTCTCTTGTTTGTGTGATTGATAATTTGCTTCGTGTACAGTGTTTGTGTCGTCTGCCTATTTTGTTATTGTGCATGCTATTTCAAGAGAGCCCTTAGTGATAATTACATTTAGAATGGTCCCGATTACTGTTCGTAGTGGTACACCATTTATGATGTTTAGCTAATCGTATATTTATATTATCTTCTCTCTATGTGGAAGTGGGAGACAAAAGGCAAAACTACCGGTGACGAGTGCCTCCCCCAGAGTTGAAATAGTGGTCGAGCCAAAATGTCTGGACACACAGAGTTTGAAGCAATATAAGTTGTAGGATGAGGGTAAGATGGATTCAGGGAGAGAGTTCCAGAGCTCAGCTCTTGAATAGAAGAATGATTGGAAATATCGTTACACTCTTGGGTTGGAGAGCGGCACAGAGTAGGGGTAAGATTGTGTTGTAAGACGGGTGCTACACACTCTACGTAGAGGAGATGGTATACTCTGAGAGAGCTCTGACGAACACTGTTGATGGTAATAGAGGTAGAATAGCGAGAGAGACGCAACATTGCGGCAAAGAGAGAGAGATTGTAGAAAGTCGGTGAGTGGACATGAGTTAATGAGATGAAAGCCTTTCTTTTCTCTTTTATCAAGAAGTGTTGTGTGAGAAGACCTCCCCACACATGCGAACAATACTCAATACATGGTGTGACGTTAACCACTCCGTTAGAACCGCATGGCTTGTCCTACAGTGACTCGCTAGGATCGCCAGGGCAGTGGATGGGGCTACTGTTTATGTATTAGAGTGTGCTTTATTTCATATGAAAGCTAGTGTCATGGGCAGTCCAGAAAGGCTCTTTGTTTTCACTCATGTCAAGGCTTTCTATATTTAATTGTAAAGTATATGTTTTATCATTAACTAGTAATGATGGGATCTGGGAGAGAGAGAGAGAGTAGAACAGAGTGAGAGGGGGGCGCGCAGTGTTTTTGCCCCGCTCGATGACGTCACGGCTGGCTGCCTCGTGGGGGTTGGTTGAGGGAGGTCCTTACCATGTTGCTAGCTTCTTTGCTAGTGGCTAGAGGACTTGTTACCGCTTTTTTCCCACGCGGCTCGAGCTAGTGCGAGTATATATACAGATCCTCGCCACTCTCTCCCTCAGATCTGGTTTCTAGTACGCATCCCTCTTATCTCTTTGATATCTGTCCCCCGCTCTACACCTGAGAATCTTTTCCTCTGCCTATCTCTCTCTTTTTCCATATCTTTCACCACCTTTTATTAACACCTTATTAGCGGGCTAGCGGTCTATTTATATGTACCGCCCAGTGGGGTGTTTTTAGCCAAAATAGGGTTGTTTACGTGATCATTTTCATGCCTAAATAAAACCCAGAGCGTAAAACAAGTATCTATCCCTGAAAGGGCATAAACAGAGCTTTCCAATGACACCATAACGATCCATTTATGACGGCTAGTTTTGTTGCAACAACCGCGCAACACGAGTGCAAAAAGTATGTAATTCGGTACTTTCCCCATACAATTCAGTATGTAGCGAGTGAGAGAGGGAGGGAGGAGGTGGGATTCGTGTCAGTAGGTTCGCCGCGGTGGTCTGGAGCAGTCATACGCTCGCTACTCTCCTGTCACCACTTGTCTCTCTCTCTCAGCAACATTACGTGCTGAAATTGCCACACGACCTATGTCGCGCGCCGCCAGATAGTCCAGATTTATTTAACTCGACTTATGTTGCGCGCCGATAGTTAGGGGTTAATACTATATCCCCTCTGGTTAACTCTGCAAAATCAGCTTCATGCTGGCCATTTGTATTGTGTGTTAAGGTCTGATATAACCCATGTATGTTAGTGTTAAGATAAGTTGATCACGAAGCATTGGTTGGCATTCATATTGTTTAGTACCGCTTCCTATAATTATTAGTGTTCTGCTGGATTAGATAATGCTAGACTAGGGGTCTGATATTATAAGGTTATTTCCTATGAATGCTGGCTTTAGGAAAAAGCTGCACGACATACCTGAGAACTGGAGTTGATTGAGTAAATTCTAGTCTGTGTGCCATTGAGAGTAGAGCATGCACGAATGAGGGCTTTTTGCCTATACCATTCTGCACTGTTCTAAGCTCGTTGTTTGTCTTTGAGGTACGCCAGGAGAACGCTTAATACTTCGGTATTAAGGTTTCTCAAGAGAGCTACCCTTCCCTATAACGTAATATTTAACGCACAGACTTGAGATTTGCACTTGGCTATGCGGCATGCCATGCGCACCAGTATCTCGTATCATTGACTCTAGCTAGACTTTATCAGTCACCGTAGACATTAAGTATATTAACCTAATTACTCTTTTTATGCATACCCATTTATGATTACACAAGCATTTCGCAGCCTAGTTTGATGTATGGAGACACAAACGACTTAGGCTCTTTTTGTTGATAGGAATACTGCATTGTCGTGGTGATTATTATTGTTGTAGCGTTTAGGATATTCTTGGCTCCGACTGCATTATATATTCTGCCTTTTTGTGTGCATAGCCTGCACGAGCATTGTTCCGCTGCCTGCCTTTTTGGGTTCCATTTCCGATACGAGCATCTTTATAGCATCTAACATTTAAAGAAGATTCCTTGTTGGTGTTGAAGGACTTTAGTGCACTTTCTTTCATGCAGGAGTGCCTGACATTTATTGATTAAAGTAACGTAAGCTGTAACTTCTCTTACCACCTTACTTTGTATACCATAACCAAGCACCTTCGGTTATAGGTAGTAATAGGCTGTTTTTACATAACATTAAGCCTAGATTAGACGCACATTTATTGAGAGTTTGATAGCCTATTATTGCATATAGAACTCTGTAGAGTATTTGTGTTCTTTGTTCACTGGGAATATACATCAGAGGTTGGATCTAGCGCTTTCCGTTGTAGCATTTATGCCATTACTAGTCCAATGAATAAGAGCCCTGATATATTTAAACCTCAGTCGTAACAATGGACACTCTGTGCCCCTGTAAAAAGCAAGAAGCTGTGCCCCCGGAGGCGATTGAGCACTCCCAGAAGATAGTTGTATTAGCAAGAGTGGTAATAAGGTCTTTCCACAAGAGATCCAAAGACACAGAGACACCAAGAATACTGAGAGAAGATGAAGGGTTGATTTGTGTATCGTTGAAGTATAAGGGATAGACCTGTGGAAGTTCTTGACTGGTAGATAAATGGACAAAATTGGGTTTTGCAAGCATTGAGAGCAACATGAGTTTTGTTACATTCGCTCTGTTTAGTTGATCCCAAATCCTTCCCCCAATTATGTCTGATCTTCCTCGAAGATCAGACAAAATAGCCCCTGCTGAAATTCCAGCACAACTTTCTAGTATTCCTCAATCTAATTTGGTCACCGCTTCTATTGGCACTCGCTTAACCCCTTGAGGATTATGAAGAATTTTGACAGTTTATTCTGTCTAACCTTACCTAATCTGAATAAAGTGATAGGCAGACAACATAACATAAATGCTTCCTCCAATACCGAAATGATTAATCTCCTCTCCACGTATATTTCCTCTACATATTTTACATAGTTTTCTCTGCCTTCCCCCACACAATAATTGTTTTGCTTCAGTTCCTAATTCAACAACTGCATCGCCAATTACAAAATCGAAGGTACATATATAGCTGCCTCAAGTACTATATCGAATATACGAATTATTATATTCCCCATACCCGATATATTTTTACTGAGAAGCATTGAGTAAATACATATTGAAATGTGAAATGCATTAATGCTGCTCTAACGAAAACACTGCAATAAAACACATTTCTTAATGGATAGTAATTAGCTAAATGAACGCCCATTTTTCAAAGTAATCTATCTCTGCCAGTCACCTATCTTCCAGTAAGTGTCGCTTCAATTATGTGTAAGTTTTTAGAAACATTAGATGTAGTGCAGTGTAGTACTACACCACAATTTGTACTACCATGTTTATCTACTTTAATTAAGTGTTTTGTTGTTAACAAACATTAGGTCCTGATTAACTTGCTTAGATTGTTATGTCCGTGTAGTTAGTGTATCTTCTGACCTAGTTATAATAATTTGTGGAGGCGCTTTGTGACGTTAACCACTCCGTTAGAACCGCATGGCTTGTCCTACAGTGACTCGCTAGGATCGCCAGGGCAGTGGATGGGGCTACAGTTTGTGTATTAGAGTGTGCTTTATTTCATATGAAAGCTCGTGTCATGGGCAGTCCAGAAAGGCTCTTTGTTTTCGCCCATGTCAAGGCTTTATATATTTAATTGTAAAGTATATATTTTATCATTAACTAGTAATGATAGGATCTGGGAGAGAGAGAGGGAGTAGAACAGAGTGAGAGGGGGCGCGCAGTGTTTTTTGTCCCGCTCGATGACGTCACGGCTGGCTGCCTCGCGGGGGTTGGTGGAGAGAGGCCCTTACCATGCTATAAGCTTTGCTAGTGGTTAGATGACTTGTAACCGCTGTTTTCCCACGCGGCTCGAGCTAGTGCGAGTATATATACAGTTCCTCGCCACTCTCTCCCTCAGATCTGGTTTCTAGAACACACCCATCTTTTTTCCCTTGCTATCTGTCCCCGCTCCGTACCTGAGAATCTTTTCCTCTGCCTATCTCTCTCATTTTCCATATCCTTCACCACCTTTTATTAATATTATACCCCCTCTGGTTAACTCTGCAAAATCAGCTTCATGCTGGCCAGTTGTATTGTGTGTTAAGGTCTGATATAGCCTATGTATGTTAGTTGTTAAGATAAGTGGATCACGAAGCATTGGTTGGCATTTATATTGTTTAGTACTGCTTCCTTTAGTTATTAGTGTTCTGCTGGATTAGGTAATGCTAGACTAGGAGTTTGATATTATAGGTATTGTTTCCTATGAGTGCTGGCTTCAGTTAAAAGCGGCACGACATACCTGAGAACTGGAGTTGATTGAGTAAATTCTAGTCTGTGTGCCATTGAGAGTAGAGCATGCACGAATGAGGGTTTTTTGCCTATACCATTCTGCACTGTTCTAGTCTCGATTGTTTGTCTTTGAGGTACGCCAGGAGAACGCTTAATACTTTGGTATTAAGGTTTCTCAAGAGAGCTACCCTTCATTATAACGTAATATTTGACGCACAGACTTGAGATTTGCACTAGGCTATGCAGCATGCCATGCGCACCAGTATCTCGTATCATTGACTCTAGCTAGACTTTATCAGTCATAGTAGACATTAAGTATATTAACCTAATTACTCTTTTTATGCATACCCATTTATGATTACACAAGCATTTCGCAGCCTAGTTTGATGTATTGAGACACAAACGACTTAGGCTCTTTTTGTTGATAGGAATACTGCATTGTCGTGGCGATTATTATTAGTGTTGTAGTGTTTAGGATATTCTTGGCTCCGACGGCATTATATATTCTGCCTTTTTGTGTGCATAGTCTGCTTGAGCATTGTTCCGCTGCCTGCCTTTTTGGGTTCCATTTCCGATACGAGCATCTTTATAGCATCTAACATTTAAAGAAGATTCCTTGTTAGTGTTGAAGGACTTTAGTGCACTTTCTTTCATGCAGGAGTGCCTGACATTTATTGATTAAAGTAACGTAAGCTGTAACTTCTCTTACCACCTTACTTTGCATACCATAACCAAGCACCTTCGGTTATAGGTAGTAATAGGCTGTTTTCACATAACATTAAGCCTAGAGTAGACGCACAGTTATTGAGAGTTTGATAGCCTATTATTGCATATAGAACTCTGTAGAGTATTTGTGTTCTTTGTTCACTGGGAATATACTTCAGAGGTTGGAGCTAGCGCTTTCCGTTGTAACATTTATGCCATTACTAGTCCAATGAATAAGAGCCCTGATATATTTGAACCCCAGTCGTAACAGCTTGTACAGTACCTAGAGCCATGATACCTCGCAAGATGTTATGCGGGTATCAACAACAGACGCTGACAGTTTGTGCAGGTGCTTGTACAGTACCTAGAGCCATCATACCTCGCTAGATGTTATGCGGGTATCAACAACAGACGCTGACAGTTTGTGCAGGTGCTTGTACAGTACCTAGAGCCATCATACCTCGCTAGATGTTATGCGGGTATCAACAACAGACGCTAACAGTTTAATGCTTGTACAATACCTAGAGCCATCATCCCTTGCTAGATGTTATGCGGGTATCAACAACAGACGCTGACAGTTTAATGCTTGTACAGTACCTAGAGCCATCATACCTCACTAGATGTTATGCGGGTATCAACAACAGACGCTGACAGTTTAATGCTTGTACAGTACCTACAGCCATCATACCTCGCTAGATGTTATGCGGGTATCAACAACGGACGCTGACAGTTTGTGCAGGCGCTTGTACAGTACCTAGAGCCATCATACCTCGCTAGATGTTATGCGGGTATCAACAACAGACGCTGATAGTTTGTGCAGGCGCTTGTACAGTACCTAGAGCCATCATACCTCGCTAGATGTTATGCGGGTATCAACAACAGATGCTGACAGTTTAATGCTTGTACAGTACCTAGAGCCATCATACCTCGCTAGATGTTATGCGGGTATCAACAACAGACGCTGACAGTTTGTGCAGGCGCTTGTACAGTACCTAGAGCCATCATACCTCGCTAGATGTTATGCGGGCATCAACAACAGACGCTGACAGTTTGTGCAGGTGCTTGTACAGTACCTAGAGCCATGATCCCTCACTAGATGTTATGCGGGTATCAACAACAGACGCTGACAGTTTAATGCTTGTACAGTACCTAGAGCCATCATACCTCGCTAGATGTTATGCGGGTATCAACAACAGACGCTGACAGTTTAATGCCTGTACAGTACCTAGAGCCATCATACCTCGCTAGATGTTATGCGGGTATCAACAACAGACGCTGACAGTTTAATGCTTGTACAGTACCTAGAGCCATCGTACCTCGCTAGATGTTATGCGGGTATCAACAACAGACGCTGACAGTTTAATGCTTGTATAGTACCTAGAGCCATCATACCTCGCTAGATGTTATGCGGGTATCAACAACAGACGCTGACAGTTTAATGCTTGTACAGTACCTAGAGCCATCATACCTCGCTAGATGTTATGCGGGTATCAACAACAGACGCTGACAGTTTAATGCTTGTACAGTACCTAGAGCCATCATACCTCGCTAGATATTATGCAGGTATCAACAACAGACGCTGACAGTTTAATGCTTGTACAGTACCTAGAGCCATCATACCTAGCTAGATGTTATGCGGGTATCAACAACAGACGCTGACAGTTTAATGCTTGTACAGTACCTAGGGCCATCATACCTCGCTAGATGTTATGCGGGTATCAACAACAGACGCTGACAGTTTGTGCAGGCGCTTGTACAGTACCTAGAGCCATCATACCTCGCTAGATGTTATGCGGGTATCAACAACAGACGCTGACAGTTTGTGCAGGCGCTTGTACAGTACCTAGAGCCATCATACCTCGCTAGATGTTATGCGGGTATCAACAACAGACGCTGACAGTTTGTGCAGGCGCTTGTACAGTACCTAGAGCCATCATACCTCGCTAGATGTTATGCGGGTATCAACAACAGACGCTGACAGTTTAATGCTTGTACAGTACCTAGAGCCATCATACCTCGCTAGATGTTATGCGGGTATCAACAACAGACGCTGACAGTTTGTGCAGGTGCTTGTACAGTACCTAGAGCCATGATCCCTCGCTAGATGTTATGCGGGTATCAACAACAGACGCTGACAGTTTGTGCAGGTGCTTGTACAGTACCTAGAGCCATCATACCTCGCTAGAAGTTATGCGGGTATCAACAACAGACGCTGACAGTTTGTGCAGGCGCTTGTACAGTACCTAGAGCCATCATACCTCGCTAGATGTTATGCAGGTATCAACAACAGACGCTGACAGTTTAATGCTTGTACAGTACCTAGAGCCATCATCCCTCGCTAGATGTTATGCGGGTATCAACAACAGACGCTGACAGTTTAATGCTTGTACAGTACCTAGAGCCATCATACCTCGCTAGATGTTATGCGGGTATCAACAACAGACGCTGACAGTTTAATGCTTGTACAGTACCTAGAGCCATCATCCCTCGCTAGATGTTATGCGGGTATCAACAACAGACGCTGACAGTTTAATGCTTGTACAGTACCTAGAGCCATCATACCTCGCTAGATGTTATGCGGGTATCAACAACTGACGCTGACAGTTTAATGCTTGTACAGTACCTAGAGCCATCATACCTCGCTAGATGTTATGCGGGTATCAACAACAGACGCTGACAGTTTGTGCAGGTGCTTGTACAGTTCCTAGAGCCATCATACCTCGCTAGAAGTTATGCGGGTATCAACAACAGACGCTGACAGTTTGTGCAGGCGCTTGTACAGTACCTAGAGCCATCATACCTCGCTAGATGTTATGCAGGTATCAACAACAGACGCTGACAGTTTAATGCTTGTACAGTACCTAGAGCCATCATCCCTCGCTAGATGTTATGCGGGTATCAACAACAGACACTGACAGTTTAATGCTTGTACAGTACCTAGAGCCATCATACCTCGCTAGATGTTATGCGGGTATCAACAACAGACGCTGACAGTTTAATGCTTGTACAGTACCTAGAGCCATCATCCCTCGCTAGATGTTATGCGGGTATGAACAACAGACGCTGACAGTTTAATGCTTGTACAGTACCTAGAGCCATCATACCTCGCTAGATGTTATGCGGGTATCAACAACTGACGCTGACAGTTTAATGCTTGTACAGTACCTAGAGCCATCATACCTCGCTAGATGTTATGCGGGTATCAACAACAGACGCTGACAGTTTGTGCAGGCACTTGTACAGTACCTAGAGCCATCATACCTCGCTAGATGTTATGCGGGTGTCAACAACAGACGCTGACAGTTTAATGCTATGAGGATCATATAGTTATAATAATTAGTGCAGGCGCTTGTACAGTACCTAGAGCCATCATACCTCGCTAGATGTTATGCGGGTATCAACAACAGACGCTGACAGTTTAATGCTATGAGATCATGCCGCGTTTTGACATGTATTGTGGCTATCATCAGACGATTGTATGCAGCGTAGGAATAACTTAAGGGAGCTAAAGAGTTAATTGAGATAGCATTTACCCCTTTGATTCCAAGATATCCTTCCTATATTGCATAAAATCGCTTAATTTATGTTTACACGTTTGATTCCTAGACATCCTCCCTAAATTGCATAAATCGCCTATGGTAACCAGAATAAACTGTCAACATGCGTCATAATCCACAAGAGGAAAATTTAGAACCAGCCTGAATTGAAAAACAAAGTTGAAAATCTTTATCTAATAATATAAAGAAAATTTAACAAAGGAAGAGTCAAGATGTTTAACCTTTTCAGTTTACCAGGACGCATTCCTCCATTACTTTCCGTCTATTATTATTCAACAAGTTAATTTATGTTTATCAAGGGTCTACGGGAGATAAAGTGATAATCGAGATATTTTGCAACTTTGATTGGCTGAGGTCCTTCTTGAGCTGCATAGAATCGTTTAATGGAAGCCAAAATAATTAAGAATTGCGTCCCAATAATGAAAGGGTTATAGCGTTCTGATATAATAGGTTTTGCCTGTTACGTGGGTGTATTTGTTCTAGACCCCCGTCTCCCTCATGCTTAGCCCAATTAGTGTTGATATTTTCAGATTTAATATCATTAGTTTGGCTATTTTAAGACCTTTCGTTCTATCACTTTGTAAATGTTATCAACTTTCGTGCCACTTTGGTATGGATTTGTTCATGGCAAGTGATAGCGAGCCTGCAATTTAGTAAGAATCGGCCTTCGGCCGGGGCAATTTTCTACCAAAAAAATGCACAATTTTATGTCGAAGGGGGCTCTTGGGAGTATTCTTGAAGCTTGATAGAGGTCTAGGGAGGAAACTAAAGTATAAATACATAACTAATTGAATAAATACATAAATGACAACTCTCCCGTTAAAAGATAAACTTCCACATATTGACGGCTAGGGACTGCAGTGGACAATTTAATCACTACCCAGTATATTTCCCAGTACTTAATGTATGCCTATAATTCAGCTGTATTCAGAGCCCATGTTTTGTTATTCCTGGCAATGCAATCAACACCAAATAATTACCAGTGTTTAATGGGAGATTTTATTTGCTTATATATTCATGTATCTAATAAATTGTTTATTCGCTAGGCTAAGATAAATGCCTTCCCAGACTTCCCTTAAGCAAAACATAATGCTCACCCAGAACTCCTTCAAGATTTTTTGTTTACACTTTTCGAAAGCAAAATATCCCAGTCAGTGCCCGGTTGCTTTTAAGTTTAAAAATATATAATAATAAATACAATAAATAAATGACACCTGAATAGGGTGAAGTGTCTTAATATCGCTAAACTAGTGGAGTCAAAAGTCTTGCAAGTCTCCAGACGAACTGGGGAAGCCCAAAGAGCCCTCCCTCAGGCCAAATAGGGTTGGGGGGGGGTATTTATTTGCTCATTTATGTAAGTTTCTATTATAATATTTGGTTCCTCCCTAGACATCCATTAAGCTTTAAAAACACTCGCCCATTTTTCAATAGAAAAAATTCCCGGCCGGACGCTGGTTTCTCTTAAAAACAGGCACGCTATCGCTCGCTAGGAAGAAATCGACACGTACAAGACGCGAAAAGTCTTAATATTGACAATAAATGGGGCGAAAGGTATTAACATCGTCAAACTAATGGGCCGAACGTCTTATAATATGAAAACTAATGGTGCCAAAAAGCGGCCCCTCTCACCTTAAGAGGAATTAATACCTACAGTATATTGTTTGCTTAGATTGAATAAATTACTCGCCACCCTTTTGCACAGAGAAGATTCTGAAGTACTTGTGTGAAATTGTGAAAAGAAGAAAACCGCCTCCTCCGCCCTTGGAAAACCCTGCTTGAGAATTAATTAGTGAGTTTGACATGCTTGAGAGCCTTGCCCGTGGCCTGGTTGTGTTGGAGAGAGAGAGAGAGAGAGAGAGAGAGAGAGAGGGAGAGAGAGAGAGAAAGAGAGAGTGTGTGTGTGTGTGTGTATGAGAGAGCTCGAAAGTGAGTTTGCACGTGTGTGTGAGGGAGAGAGAGAGAGAATCTGTCATATTAGAATAATTCTGCTAGTTGGTATTATGAAATTGCTCTACGTAAAATATACTACAAATACATGAACAAACCTATAACCTGTAAAGTGTAGTACATTGATTGCAGTATTCAAAGTACTGCCTATTATGTACCCAAGAAACATTAACATCCTCAGAGTTTTATTTGCTATGTGAGTGAGGGAGACAAAAGGTAGAACTGCCTGTATCGAGTGCCTTCGAGAGTGACAGGGCCAAAATCAGGGAACGTTCGAGGTAAAATGCCTGGACACATGGAGTTTAAAGCAATTTAAGTAATAGGAAGAGGGAAAGCCTGATTCTGGGAGAGAGTTCCAGAGCTCAGCAGTTGAATTGAAGAAAGTCGGAAAATAGCATTTCACTCTTGGGTTGGAGAGTTGCACAGAGTAGGGTGGGATTGTGTTGCAAGACGGGTACTACATACCCTACATAGAAAAGGTGGCATACACTGGGAGAGCTCTGAGGAACATTGATCATTGTATTAGCGATAGAATAGTGAGAGAGATGCAACATTGCGGCGAAGAGAGAGAGTTGGTGAGTGAGCGGGAGTTATGATACTAAAGGCTTTCCTTTCTACTTTGTCTAGGAGTGCGGTGTGAGAGAATCCTTGCCACACATGTGACCAATACTCAATACAAGGATGCACAGTGCCCCTGTACAGATCAAGAAGCTGTACAGGGGTAAAGAACCCCTTGAGGCAGTTGAGCACACCCAGCATCTGGGAGGCTTCTTTAGCAAGACTGGTAATGTGGTCCTTCCAAGTGAGAGCAGAAGAAAAAGAGACACCAAGAATATTGAGAGAAGATGAAGGATTGATTTTTGTATTCTTGAATTGTAAGGGATAGTCCTCTGGGAGTTCTGAACGGGTAGTAAAATGAAGAAATTGTGTTTTGGAAGCATTTAAGGTAACAAGGTTTTCTCTGCCCCAATTGGAAATAGTAGTTAGATCAGAAGATAAGTGTTGCAGGCTTCATTATCATTGTCTTTGAGGGATTGCTGGCTAGGGCGTTCAGGAAAACTAATTGAGTAGTGTAAGGGAGAGTCGTCAGGGTAAGAATGGATGGGACTAGAGGTACAGTTGAGAAGATCATTTATGAAAATTAGAAAGATAATAGGAGATAGGACAGAGCCCTGAGGAACACCGGAGTTGATAGGATGAGGAAGTGAGCGATGGCCGTCCACAACCGCAGCTATGGAACGACCGGAAAAGAAATTAGAGACAAAAGCACAGATGGAAGGATAGAAGCCGAAGGAGGGTAGTTAGAAATTAAAGATTTGTGCCTGACTCTATCGAAGGCCTTCGATATGTCTAGTGCAATAGAAAAGGTCTCACCGAAGTCCCGAAAGGAGGATGACCAAGAGTTAGTAAGATATGAAAGAAGATCACCAGTATAGCGACCTTTAAGGAAGCCATACTGGCGATCTGAGAGTAGATTATGAGAAGAAAAATGATTAACCCTCAAACGACGGCGATGTTTGTAACGTTTATGTCCTGGAAGGAGGGCAGATTTACCCTAAACGAGCATCATTCCATGCTCTTTTTCATGCGTAAACAAGAGCCAGAGCGTAATACAATTATGTATCCGTGAAAGGACGATAATAGAGCTTTCCAATGACACCTGAATCATCCTTGTACGACAACGGGTTCGCTTGCAACTATGTTGCAACGCGAGTACAAAAACCCTAAAATACGGTAATTTCCCGAGATTTTACCCTATATAACAAGACGAGGAATATGTACACATGTGGTGGTGCTATCAGTGGCGGGAATGGGTCCACGCTGAATGGTCAGAGCCCGCCCGAGCTCCTCCCACTCCGTGTGACTCTCATATTGCCGATATGCGCAAATTCCTTGCTATTTAAGTAGTCAGCCGGCTTAGGTTCTCTAAAGTTACTTAAGTCGTCAGCCGCAAAACAAGGGTTAAGAAATTTAGAAGCAAGAAAAGTTTCAAAAACTTTAGAAATACAAGAGATGAGAGTAATTGGAAGATAGTTGGAGGGTTGAGGGTGGTCACCCTTCTTTGGGACAGGTTGAATGAGAGCAAACTTCCAGCAAGAAGGGAAGACGTTAGAGGAGAGACAGAGACGAAAGAGTTTGCCTAGGCAGGAAGTCAGCACGAAAGCACAGTTTTTGAGTACAACAGGAGGAACACCGTCCGGACCGTACGCCTTCTTAATATTAAGCCCAGAGAGGGTAGAAAACACATATTTAGAAGAGATTAGGATATTAGGCATAAGTAGGAGAGAGGGGGGTGGACAGGGAGGAATAGCACCGGAATCATCCAAGGTGGAGTTTCTAGCAAAGGTTTGAGCGAAGAGGTCAGCTTTGTCAGAGGAAGAAGTGATGGTTGTGCCATCAGAGTGGAAAAGGGGAGGGAAAGACGAGGAAGAAAAATTGTTGGAGAAGTTTTTGGCTAGATACCAGAAAGC
Organism: Paralithodes platypus; assembly: GCA_032716605.1. Taxonomy (NCBI): domain Eukaryota; kingdom Metazoa; phylum Arthropoda; class Malacostraca; order Decapoda; family Lithodidae; genus Paralithodes; species Paralithodes platypus. The sequence continues at coordinate 7,148,824 of CM064579.1, forward strand.
TTGGGAAGAGCTAGAGTTGGATAGTTCTGTGCATTTATTGTTGATGAAAGAGTGTTTGGCAAGTCGAAGAACAGATTTGGCTTGATTCCGGGCAGAAACATAGGACGAATGAGATTCTTGAGTCTTAAGGCGTCGGTACAGTTTGAATGCTTCCTCCTTGTTGCTGACAGCAGTAGAACAAGTGTGAGTAAACCAAGGTTTTTTTTTGCATTAGACTGAGAGAAAGGAAATGGAATGTATGCTTCCATGCCCGAGAGGATTACCTCGGTAATGCATTCAGCACTCTCCGGGGGTCCCCAGATACGGAAGCAAAAGTCATTCCATGGGAAATCAAAGAAGTACTGCCGAAGAGCCTCCCAGTCGGCAGCGCCAAAGTGCCACAAGCGCCGCCAGTTGGGAGGATCAGGTGGCCGTACTGGAGAGATAGGACAGGTGACAGATATTAGTTTATGGTCGGAGGAGCCCAAAGGAGAGAAAAGATTTGCAGTATAAGCGGAAGGGTTAGAGGTTAGAAATAAGTCAAGATTGTTGGGCTGATCTCCGAAGCGATCCGGGACACAGGTGGGTTGCTGGATTAACTGCTCTAGGTAGTTTAAGATAGAAAAGATGTAGGCTTTTCACCAGGTTGATCAGTAGTGTGAGAGGAGAGCCATTGGTGGTGGTGAACTTTGAAATATCCTAAGATGGAGATTTCTGCAAAAGGAGAGATGGATAGATGTGTTCCACTTTAGAAGTTAGATAGTCAAAGAATTTTGGATAGTCAGTAGAATTAGGGGAGATAGACAGCGCATAAATATTTAGTTTGAGAGTGACAAGAAATCTTTAGCCAGAGAGTTGAGAATTCAGAAGAGTATAAGTTGAGAAGACGAGAGAAAGCAAGTTTGTTGCGTACATAGACGCAACATCCACCTTTGGCTCAAAACTGAGGATAGAGATAGTAGGAGGATACAGTGAAGGGTTTGCTGTTAGTAGTCCCAGACAACAGTGTCTCGGTGAGAAAGAGAAGATCAGGGTTGGCAGAGGATAGGTGTTGTTCCACAGAGTGGAAGTCAGAGAAAAGGCCACGAATGTTACATAAATTAATAGTAAGAGCAGAAGGTGGTGGTCCAGAGCATTTTGGCAAGTTGTTACCAGGGGACAGACTGATGGGAGCATTTCTGCCCCCCCCCCCCCCCCCCCCCTTGTGGGAGTTCTTTACGGGTAGATAAATGGAGAAAATGGTGGAAGCATTGAAAGCAACAAGATATTCTCTGTCCCAAATGGAAATGGTTGATAGGTCAGAAGTTAAGTGTTTTATGGCATCATCTCATGATTTTTGTGAGTGCTTGCTTGCTGGGGGTGCTCTGCAAAACTAGTTAAATAGTATAAGGTAGAGTCACCAGGAATGCATAGGACTGGAGGTACAGTTGAGAAGATCATTACTGAATATTAGAAAGATAATTGGAGATGGGACAGTACCCTGAGGAACACCGGAGTTGATAGGTTGAGTAAGTGAACGATGGCTGTCCACAACTGCAGCTATGGAACAGCCAGAAAGGAATTTTGAGATAAAGGCATATATAGAAGGCCAGAAACCGAAGGAGTGTAGTTCAGAAATTAGAGATTTGTGCCAAACTCTATTAAAGCCCTTCGATATGTCTAGCTCAATAAAAGTCTCACCAAAGTCCCGGAAGAAGGATGGACATGAGTTAGTAAGATATGAAAGGAGATTCCCTGTAGAGTGACCCTTAAGGAATCCATACTGGCGATCTTGAGAGTGGTCACCCTTCTTTGGGACAGGTTGAATGAGAGCAAACTTCTAGCAAGAAGTGAAGACGTTATAGGAGAGACAGAGACGGAAGAGTTTGCCTAGGCAGGGAGTCAGCACAGAAGCACAGATTTTTAGTAGAACAGGAGGAACACCATCCAGACCGTACGCCTTCTTTGTATTTAACCCAGAGAGGGTAGAAAGTACATCTTTATTAAAGATTAGGATATTAGGCATAAGTAAGGAGAGGGAGGAATAGCACCGAGTCATCCAAGGTGGAGTTTCTAGCAAAAGTTTGAGTGAAGAGTTCAGCTTTGTCAGAGAAAAAAGGTATGATTGTGCCATCAGAGTGGAAAAGGAGAGGGAAAGACGAGGAAGAAAAGTTATTTGAGAGGTTTTTGGCTAGATGCCAAAGCTTGAGTTGGATACTATGTGATGAAAGAGTGTTTGGCGAGTCGAAGAACAGATTTGGCTCTATTCCGGGCAGAATCTTAGGAAGAATGAGATTCTTGAGTTTGAAGGCATCGGTACCGTTTGAATGCTTCCTCCATATTGCGGACAGCAGTAGAACAAGTGTGAGTAAACCAAGATTTAATTGCATTAGTCTGAGCGAAAGATAATGGAATGTATGCCTCCATGCCAGATATGATTATCCTCGGTAATGCGTTCAGCACTCTCTCAGGGTCCCCAGCCACGGGAAGGAAAAATAATTCCAATAAGAAAATATATATATGCAGTATATATATATATATATATATATATATATATATATGTATATGTGTGTGTGTGTGTGTGTATTCATATATTCTACTTTTATAATATATTGCAGCTACACATGTCCAAACTGACTTATAGATAGGAGACAACTAAGCTTAAACTAGAGGTGTAAATCAAAGCCAACACTATTGATAACATTTAATATAGATATGTTATAAACGTACAAAATAGCTAAAATCACTACCACTGTGTCGTTAGTTAGGTTACTGAAATAAGTGTAGGTTATGTTGTGTTATGTTCTGTTTCTGTTATGTATATTATATGTTTGTGTTTAGTTTTGAACTGTTGTGTTATGCTTTGAGTGATTTGTTGTTGATGTTATGTGTTGTTTATATTATGTTTGGTTTTGAGTTTTTGTTGTGTATGTTATGTGTTGTTTACAGTATGTTATGTGTTGTTTACAGTATGTTATGTTGTGTTTATGTTATGTTGTTTTGTGTTATTTGTTGTTTATGTTATATGCCGGGTCTGAAATATATGCCAAAGAACTCCATCAGTACAGTGACAATTGGTAATGCATTTGGTTATTTGAATTATGACGTCATGTGACATTTTTATTTTAATGGTTTATATATATTACAGTTTACCTTGGGGCTATTTCCACTTGATTTTTGGTGATTAATTGGGGTCACTGTGTAAGTGAGGCACAACAGAAACAGAGGGGGAAGCCAGACAAATGAAACAAGAGTTATAGCAACTCCTTATTATATGCCTATGTTGCGTCTTCTGGGTACTGCCCTGCATAAAATCGTCTAAAAATACCCAGAAAACAGAAGACAAATACCTCATCATACCTTGAAAGGATTAATTACTGTGTAAGGTGAAGTGTTAAATGTTAATTTTCGGTAATTTATAATGTTTACAATATAATACAGTCAATGTTTCTTGATATAATGTTGCTATGATATAATGTTATCCAATTATTTTAGTTTAGTAATTATGTAATTGGATAATGGAAATAAACTGCGATATGCGAGCATGTAACGACATAAATGCCGAATCAGTATGTGTTAACCTTTTATGCATCGATGATGATGAAGGCATACAAATACCAGGTTTTGTACAAATATTAAACATTCGCAAAATATATGGTAAAAGGAATGTTTTGGAACGACAAAAAGCAAAGTTTCTGTTCACTTGGGTTTTTGTTCAACCAAATAGTTTCAAGTAGCTATTTGCTTTTGTTTGCAAAACTGATCCGAACATTTTGTTTGCTCCTCAGTGCCGTATACAAATGTGCTGAAAATGTGCATGGATATTAAATAGTGTGGTATGCAATTACACATAGGCACGTTCTCCTTAGGACTTATTTAATTACGTGGGCATCGAACTTACTCACTTTCTCACCTATTTTGATTTTTTTTTTTTTTTTTTTTTTTTCTATATTCCAACTACTCCCTCTCGGGCATAGGCTGAGAGCCTGTACATTCCACCGCTCAACACGGTGAAGCCCGTGAGGTCTTGTTCCAGTCTGGGGAGTGAGACATGTGAAGCAACCATCATGGCTCGAAACAGCTCCATCTCTGAAGCGGCCGGTTGCTTCGCTCAGGTGCTTCACCGTCTCACCCTCCAGACTCAGACCCTCAATCTCAGAACGCCACCTATTGAGCAGTGAACTCACTAGGCATTGTCCCCCTGTAACATATTTTGAATATGGGAATATTCATACAGTGTTATTTAATCAGGGAACAATGAGGGTATTTTTTTGGCATTTCGGTGGGCTTTGTGGTAATGCACTGATACTAGGTACAGCACAAATTCAATCCCAATAATATCTTCCCATTGACATATCGGGATTTGAACCCGGGTCCATTGGATTACCAATCCAGTGGCATGACCACTCCACTACACCTCCCCTATTACGGCAATTTGGAGGTGCAGTCTTTAACAATCGTGACTAGGTGTATATTTGATTTTCGGAACCATGGTTTTTACATCTCGTTTATATATATATATATATATATATATATATATATATATATATATATATATATATATATTTATATAATATAGGTGTGTGTGTGTGTGCTCTGAGAATGGTGGCTGATCAGAATGGATTTTATATTTATTTCAGAATCTAGAAGTGGTACTAAGTATACTATTTTAACCAGAAGAAACACTAGCTACAGAGAGTCTTGCTGTTTGACATTCCTTCACATTATATATAACACACATTTTTTAAAGAATATAGTAATTCCATAACGGAAATAATGTACAGATATTATGTTGTCAAAGTAACGATAGTACACACAAATCCTATTGAATGTGTTTCCGTATTCCGTTATATTTTTCACATTTTACACATCATGACGTATTTTATCAACTCTCTGTAGTTGTCCCTGAGTGTCTGTCTATAAAGACGGTGTCACACAAGCTCTTTTTTCGTAAATGTTTACAGGCAATTGTAGTCTGGCATCTTCAAAATTATAGATTTATCAGAATTCAGTCATCTAGCATAATCTACCTTCAGTCTAGTTTCTCATTCCAATGTGAAAAAGAGCCTCAAAATATCACGAGACAAAACTTGCTCATCGAAAATTGCCGTAATTAAACGCTCGAGTGACACTGGCTTAGCGGAAGAATGTAATCTCAGCAGACCGTTGACAGCTCCTCCCTACTGCCTGGGGATGAGCAGATTATGGATACCATCTGCTGGGGTTTTACCGTCTGTTGGGGGGCCTCCCTGCTGTCTGCTGGGAGGCAAGGCAAGTAGGGGGTCTTGTTTGGGGGTGGGAGTGGGTGTCGGAGTTTAGTCTGGGTGGAGAGGAAAGGAGGCGGCTTGTCTGGGGGTCGGCCCCCTTTATTTGTTGTATCACCAGGTCCACTACCATCACTTACGCCCTTCCTGTCTTCACTTGAACCCTTCCCTTCACTCGCACCCCTCCCTTCACTCGGGACCCTTCCCTCACTCACACCTCTCCCTTCACTATCATCCCTCCCTTCACCCACACCCCTCACTTCACTCGCCTCCCGCCCCTCACATACACCCCATCGTTCACTTGCCCCCCGCCCTTCACGCTCTCCTCGCTCCTCACCTGCCCCCCGCCCCTCACTCTCTCCTCGCCCCTTAGCTGCCCCCCTCCCTTCCCCTGCCCCCCGCCTGTTCCTGGTGATCAGTGAGGGTGACTTAGCAGCCTCTGGTAGGTTCCTCAGTAAGTCCATCACCTCCAGGAACTCACTAACTAACGGCTTGATGCCTCCCTCCTCCTCTGCCTCCGGCCGCAAACCTATATGTGGAGAAGTAATACAAATATAGAGAGTAAATAGAAATAGAGAGATGAACAAATTGATTGATAGATACAAATAGAGAGAGGGGTGTAGGAAATGAAGTTATCAGTGACACTAATATCGCTGTGCTGGTCAAGTGAAAATGGTGCAAGTTACGCCACAAAGGGTGGCTAATACTGTCAGTTAAAGTAATACATAGCTGGGGTCATGGTGATTAAAGGGGTTCAAGTTATAGTAAGACAAATTGGTTAGACAAATATATATAATAATCAGAGTTTGTCATGACGATCACATAATTATATTTCCTCTTTTGTTAGTTGTATTACAAAGTAAAAAAACAAAAATTTAATTGAACAATTAACAATATGTTAAAATTAAATGTGACGTTTACTATTAATTTGCACTAATATGCTTTTGATGTATACAGTATATGTATTTAATTCATATACTTTTTAACTCTACAGATATGTACTTTAAATTTCCCGTGGTAATGTTTCGCTTAATTTAACGTAATTCAAATACTAATGCCTGCTAACAAGCCATCATGGCTCAAGAGGCTAGGCCATATGACAAAGTGTTATCCAGTTATCAAGTAACATCCACATCTGACATGTCTAGATTTAATTTTCCAGGTTATCAACTGCTCCAAAATTTCAGACCTAAAGGAGGTGTATGTTGCTTCGCAAAATCTGAAATTGCCCTGGAGGAGGTTACTAGTTTCAATTGTCCCTATTTTGATTATTCTATATACAAATTAATTTCTGCTGGTAAATTTAAATACATATGTTGCATCTACCGTTCCCCAAATACTCCTCCAGAGCAAAGTCTTTTTGATTCTCTGTCCTCACAACTCAGTGTCCTCAACTTAAATGCTTCTTCTGAAATCACTGTGTTGGGTGATTTTAATGTCCATAATGTTGAATGGCTCACTCATTCAGCCAGGACTGATGATGCTGGTCTTGAATGTGAGCTATTTGCAGACTCATTTAATCTCACTCAACTAGTCAACCAACCCTCCCGTCTACCAGATAATCATAATCATAATTCCCACCTACTGGACTTATTTTTAACAACCAATTCAGAAAATGATGATGTTACAGTGAGGTCCCCGCTTGGATCTTCTGATCACTGTCTGATACAGGCCACCTGTCTATCACCTACCACACCTTCCCACTCTGAACCTGTTTTGGTGACTAAATGGCATTACGATAGGGCAGACTGGGAGGGTCTTCAAGGTTTCTTTATTGATATTCCCTGGACCTCTTTCTTTTCTAATAATGCAAACTCCACCTTGAGCCACATACAAGATTTTGTAAAAATTGGAATGGAAACTTTTATTCCTCATCAAAAGTACATTAAAAAATCTAATTCACCTAAATGGTTTGACCATAATTGTGCTAGAGTAACTGAACAAAAAGCAATAGCTTACAATGCATACACAAGATTAAAAACACATGAAGCCTTTAATTACTTTAGAAACATCAGAAATCATGCCAAAACTGTATTAAACCTAACTAAATCAAACTTTCTCCACAAGCAGGCAAATAAACTTCTAAATAATCCAAATGATAACAAAATATTTTGGTCTACTCTTAACTCATTCAAATCCAACTTCACAACTGCTTCATCCATTCCACCATTAAAATCTCCAACTGGCAATCTTGTAAGTGACCCACGAGGTAAAGCTAACCTTCTTGCGGATATTTTCTCCACCAACTCAACCTTAGATGAAATAAATCAAGATGTCCCAGTACTTAATTTTAATTCGCCTGAAATTCCCTCACTTAAGATCCACACCAGACATGTCAACACTATTTTGCAGAATCTCTCAGTAGATAAGGCTCCTGGTCCAGATGAAATTCCTCCAATAGTACTTAAGAATTGCTCCTTGGTGCTCGCTCCTGTATTGGCAAAAAATTTCCGTCTATGTACTCATACCTCATGCTTCCCAGTGGAAAGAAGCAAACATCCATCCAGTTCCTAAAAAAGGTGCCTCTTCAGATCCATCAAACTACAGATCACTAGCTATAACTTCCACTCTTGGTAAAGTCTTTGAAATTATATTAAATAATCACATAATTAAGCATCTTGAGAATAATAAATTAATCAGTGATAGGCAATATGGTTTTAGACGATGTCGATCAACTGCAGACATTCTTTGCCTTCTTATGCATCAAATCAACCAAGCTACAGACCAACATGGTGAAACACATACAATAGCACTGGATATATCAAAGGCATTTGATAGAGTCTGGCATCAATCCTTATTGTCGAAGATGTCACACTATGGCCTTGCATCATTAGTTCCACTAATTTCTTCTTATCTTCAAAACAGAAAAATATGTGTAATGGTAGATGGCCTTTATTCTCAATTTCACTCAATAAATGCTGGTGTTCCCCAGGGATCAATTTTGGCCCCAATTCTGTTCCTCATTCATATCAATGATCTCATATCTACCACTCATAATCCAATACATTCCTACACAGATGACTCAACACTCCACAGTTCCTTCACATTTACCAATTCTTTCACCCAACCCGATCTTATAAATTCAAAAATAAGCACTGCAATTTCTCTGAACCAGGACCTTTCTAGAATTGAAGAATGGGGACAAAAGAATCTAGTTTCCTTTAATGCACAGAAAACCAAGTACATTCAATTTTTTAACCGACAGAATCTCACTGACTCCCATATATATTTTAATGATGTAAATATTCCCACTTCCCCTAGTATTGACATGCTCGGTGTAACATTAACTACTAACTTGAGCTGGACACATTATGTTAGAAGAATTGCTAAGAATGCCTCTAAAAAACTGGGACTCCTGTACAGAGTTCGAAAATTCTTCACTGACGAGCAGTTGGCCGTAATATATAAAAGTCATGTGCGTTCTCAGATGGATTACTGTTCACCTCTGTGGAGTGGAAGTGGAGTGGTTGCATTGAGGCAGTTGGACAAAATTCAAAATAAAGCTATTAGATTAATCAATAACCCTGCAATCACACAGGACCTTCCTACATTATCCATACGAAGAAACGTTGCATCCCTTGCATTTTTCTACAGATATTTTCACAGCAATTGTTCCGAGGAACTTGCTTCAATTGTGCCGCCTATCCACATCTTTCCCCGTAGAACTAGGGCAGCTGAGAGCGCCCATGAATTTACACTTTCTCCTCCACAATGCAGAACTTCTGCTTATCAAAATTCATTTATCCCTAGAACTACTACTCTTTGGAATTCACTTCCCCTCGAATTGCTTTCCACAAACTTACAATCTACAAATGTTTAAATCCAGTTGTTACAAACATTTTATGAATGGAGGATGCCTTTAGGCACATGGACCTTTTTGTTTTATCTGTGTTTTTCCTTCCTCCGTTCATTGTCTCTTTAAAAAAAAAAAAAAAAAAAAAAAAAGTATAGCATTACTTCTGTAAATGTATATACTTTATTGCAAATACATTTACTAATTTGAATACCAATTCTTTAGGGGAATCGGTGAAAATATTTTACTCATAAATTAGAATATTGGAAGGGGTATGACCTTGTATCGTACCTGACTTTGCAGACCCCAGGGAGCCCGAGGATGAATCATCCCCCTCATAGGCATAGGCTCTGAGGTCATCCTTGGCCAACACAGGCTCGGGAGGATGGCTCACGTTCACCCTTATACCAGCTATTGATGACTTACAAGGGGTGAACGCTAATTCTGACTTATCTGCTGTGTCTTCTTTACAGTCTGAGAAAAAAATAAAAAATAAAAAACATGGTGAATGCAATTGGACGATATAGTGTGGAATTATTTTTATATTTAGTTAAATGTGATGATTTTTAAAAACACCTAATCCATTTATTTGTCCATATTTACCGCCTATGGAATGAGTGGGACAGATCTGTCTACTGATGTATTTGTAGCTACTGCTCAGACAAAGGGGACTGATTCTGCGCGGCAACAAGGTAAAGGCAGGACAATTGTAACAGATCAAGTCATCATCCTCCAAACAACACCCAGCCACATAATACACACATACACTCAAAACTCGGTTTGAAATCAAGTCAATGGGAATAAGACATCAATCTCATTTGACTTGGGGAGGCAATTTCACCCACCAATACTATGTTTTATTAGATTTCATTATGTACTTCCAGATGTTTGCAACTTTGTAATAATTCTCTTAGCATAGAGAAGGGAACAAATTTATATTATAATATATATTTCTTAATTTTATTGTATTTTTACTGAAATAAGGCTATTCACTATTGTGACCCTAAGTGGTTAACCCGGCAGATACGATGTTACTTCCGGAATGTTTTACTGGGCGAGTGCGATGTTTCTTCCGGAAGATGACACTTAAAAGTAACGACCAAAAAAGCACCAGTGCCGGAGAAATGGATATAATGTGATTAGGAGGCATGTCTCCTTACCACCACCTCCTCTCTTCGCTTACATATGTCTTCCCCCCTCCTCTCGCCTTTCTCCCTAAGCTTCCCCCTTCTCCTATATTCCACTTTACCTCTCTCCCACTCCCTATACTTACTCCCTCCCACCTCAAATACATTCAGTCACCCTCCTCTACCTACTCCCTCCCTTATATATGGGCGAGACAACAGTTGGACCTGTCAGTTTCTCGAAACTCAAGAGAGAGCACACCTATGTCGACCTGCCTCCTAAGCACTCGCTACCCTCCCGTCACAATAATACAATTTGTCATTGGATATATTTAACTACAAAAGCAAGTACCAGTTTCTGTAGAACACATTTGCCATACTGTATATGCACACAAATATACCATTGAAAACATATATTTTATGACATGGACTGTTTCAACATCCGCGTGTCTAGACATTTTAACTCTAATGCACCTTCAATTTGGCTCTCTATCAACTTGGAGGAAGGGGGGGGGGGAGAGAGAGAGAGAGAGAACACTTGTCTCCTTCATACACATAGGAAAACAAACAGACAAACCTATATGCTCACACAAGGGAAAAATGATATCAACTTTTTTGGGGGGACACTTGCAACAGGCAGCTTTGCCTATTCTCTCCTTCATACGCATAGGAAAAAAAAGAAAACATATGCTTAAACAAGCTAACAATAAATGCGACCACTTTGGGCCTATAAGGGATGGCTGAACCCTGTTCTGAGCCCAGACATCAACATTTCTAATTATTGTGTTTTTGTTCTATAATGCTTCTTTCAACATAGGAGAATAGCATAGGAAGGAACACAAAAACATATCGCATCCATAACCCCCCGGGCCGGGGGTTCGACCTTGACCCCCGAATTTCTTTTTCTTTTCTTTCAGCCACACAATTTGTTTGTTTTTGTCTGTAGTCTAAAGGGCTGCTGTAAGCAATAGAAATGATCATATGAGGACATAAACACCCATATGATATCCGTAGGGCCCCCTTGGGGGGGCCCCAAAATCATTGATTTTGGTAAATATTCTCAAAAACAAATCAGTGATGGTAACTCCTGACGAAAATGTTGTTTAGTTTACCATAACTCTCGATCTTCTATGTACGCGCTATGATAGAAAACGGAAGCTAAGGAGGACAAACTGTTTTCTCTGCCCCAAAATTAATTTAGAGTCATGAAAATCTAATAATTTGTGTGGTTTGGTATAATTGTTTTGCACTTACGAGTCCATCTATATTTGTATCTATTGCTCAAATGCATTCCCCTTCTAAATAGAGTACATAGGGTTACATAGGAAGGCCTGTCCATTTAAATAAATGCCGATTTGCCTAACATGTCCGAGTTTTGACCTTTTTGGAGTCAAATCAGCTGTAACCCAAAGATGATAATGTAATATATTTATTTCAGCACTTTCTATTATTCAATAAGGGTTAATTTAAACGGCATGGTGTAGGGGATACTTGTACTCTATGCCATGCAAAAATTGCGGGAAATTTGAACAATTTTGAGTGACTAGATGATTTTACGAAAGAGCAATGAAATTTTATGACATTTTGCGCTCACACATGCACGCGCGCACATAGAGATCTGATTTTTTCATCGAGTCTTAATATTACCATATGTAATAAGATGGTGTAATGCCAGAAACACTATCTCTTAATAGGCTGATTTGGGGGTCAAGACTGCAGCCTCCCCTTTTTTAATTAATTTAAAATTTTAGTTAAAATATATTAAAAGTGAGACCAAATCCTTTACGATCAGAAAATATTAGGTAGCCTGATTACACCTACCCTTTATCCTAGGTGGAGGTGGTGGCGGTGGTGGTGGTGAAGGTGGCGGTGAAGTTTGTTGTAGGTTGTATTTGAGGCAGTCTATCAAAGTGGTGTCTTTGTGATGATGGAGGGCTTCCTTGCCTCCCCCTCCTTCGTCTGGTACCCTTCCACCCTTCAATGTTGTGCCCCCTATGCCCCCCTCCCCTCCTCCACCTATATCTCTGACCTGTTGCCCACTACAACCCCCCATTCCTCGCCCCCTAAGCCATTGACGACGGAGCCGGACTGACAGGAGCACGGCCAACAGTACTGAAGAGAGAAAAAGACCAGCTTAGTTTGTTCAGGGTATTCGTAGAGGACCTTTTATCATTGTATACCCAAGAATTACCTAACCTGCCAACCATACTATTCTTTGATTACCTACGATTAAGTGGTGTATTACAAGGATTATTAGTACATCAAGACCTACTCCAGCACATTTAGAGTGTTCTAGAATAATAAATAAAGACAGTCAGTGAGAATATAACCCACCCAGGACCAGGCAAGACATTGTGAGAGTGGCTATGGCCATGGGTGCCGCTAGAGAATGGAGGGGTGAATCTAGGGTGGTCCACTGACAGTTGTCCCCTGTGTACCTGGGCCCACACACACAATGGTACCCAGGCACTAGGTTGTAGCAGGTGCCACCGTGGAGACAAGGGCGAAACTGGCACTCGTCTAGGTCCTCACACCGGTTCCCAGACAGGTGATAACCTACACCACAGCTGTGGTAGGGGAAGAGAGGGAGTGGAAATTATAGATAATATGGTCAAGGACATACCAACATTAAGACACGCAATTATATACGCAGACACACATTATAATAAAATACAAAGGTCACCAACCTGCAAGCCGCATGATCCCATGAGCTGGAACAGACCAGAGGTGGGGCGCAGGTGGTGTTAAGGCAGGCATCATGGGGGGCAGTGCACCCCTCCACCACACCCGCAGAGGTAGTCACTTGACCCCAGGTGCTGCTGTTGAGACCGGGGGGAAGGGGCAGCGAGCGACCACAGATGCGAAGGTCGTCCATGCAGGCTAAAGGAAGAAAACAAAAAAATGGGAACATTTTATGATGTATTTTCATGTTTTGTTCTATCACTAGACGATTTTATACATTATAAGAAGGATTTCTAACATTGCAAGGGTTAAAAACATATTTTTAGTTTTTTCTATTTGTGTGTGTGTGCGTAAGTGTTGTGTTGTCCCTGTTCGGGTTCTGTCTCAAGTCGGCTACCCCCACCTATGGGGCATGTACCTGAGTATATTCTTACAGTTTCTTACAGTTTCTTACAGTTTCCAGAGGATCTACTGTAAGATGCGAAGGTCGTCCATGCAGGCTAAACGAAGAAAACAAAAAAATGGGAACATTTTATGATGTATTTTCATGTTTTGTTCTATCACTACTGTAGACGATTTTATAGTACAAAAAAAATCAAGCAACAACAGATCTAGTGACCCTTCTAGGCTGCTTGTCCTCCAAAACACTGAGGATCAAGTGTCCAAACAGTGGTTTAGAGTGGGTAAGGGAACATTGGAAAGGGAACTACTGCCCTGCCACTAACGTGGCAGGACTAGGAAGTTAGTAGGGGACATATGGGTTAGTAACTGAGGGGAGGATAAAATAAAGTTATTAATTTACAAACGCAGTCAGTCGCGGGTTTGATGCGAGATATTTGTCTAGGCGGAATTTAAATGAATCAACGGTGCTGCAGTCTATAACGTCTTGGGGAAGCCCATTCCACAAGTTGACAACTCGATTGAAGAAGAAATTCTTAGATTCGTGTGAGTTAAAAGATTTACCAATAATTTTGCAACCGTTTCCCCGCGTGTAATTAGATTGGTCGATAGTGAAGTACTTACTACAGTTCATATTGTCGATGCCTTTGATGATTTTGAACACTTGAATTAAGTCACCTCTTAATCTGCGCTGGGTTAAAGGAAATATATTTAATTCTCTAAGACGCTCTTTAGGCTAGGTATCATTTTGGTAACTCTACGTTGAACTCGTTCTAGCTTGTTTATGTCTTTTTGGTAATAAGGGCACCAGCATTGAACACAGTATTCCAGAAGAGGGCGGACTAAGGAATTGTAAAGGGTTAGGATTACGTCTTTGGATTTATGCTCAAATGATCTGCCTATAAAGCCAATTATTTTGTTTGCCTTCTTAACAACTTCTGAACATTGTTGACTCGGTTTTAGGTTACTCGATATTGTTACTCCCAGATCGGTTTCTCTGTTTACATTCTTAAGCTGAGTGCCATTCATCGAATAGTTTGCTTTCTCATTTAGGTATTCGATATGTAGTACTTTACATTTATCCGCATTGAAACTCATTTGCCAAATTTGGGCCCAATGTGACAATTTATCTAGATTGTGTTGCATATCGTCAACTTGATCTTTTGAGAGTACGCTATTTGCAATTTTTGTATCGTCAGAAAATTTTGAGATTGTACAGGTGAGACCCTCATCTATGTCGTTGATGTAAATTAGAAAGAGAATTGGTCCTCTTATCCTGCGGGGTACCCCAGGGATCGGTATCCCTGGGGTACCCCGCTACTTACATTGGTCCATTTAGATGCCTTACCGTTTATGACTACTCTTTGCTTTCTGTCGCTGAGCCAATTTTCTATCCATTTCAACACACCGTCTTGTATTCCATGCGCTTTTAGTTTTAGCAGTAAACGTTTGTGGGGAACTTTGTCAAAGGCCTTTTGAAAATCAAGGAATATAATATCTACAGCTATACTCTCATCGTAGAGGTTGAGGATATCGTGGAAGAAGTCTAAGAGGTTTGTTAAACAGGAACGTTTTTTACGAAAGCCGTGTTGAGTATCTTTAAGTATGTTATTTTCCTCTAAGTGATTTACGAGTCTGTCTCTTATGACCGTTTCTAGCATTTTACATACAACTGAGGTTAAGCTAATTGGACGATAGTTACTGGGTAGGGATTTGCTGCCTTTTTTGAATATCGGTGTTACGTTGGCTATCTTCCACTGATCAGGCATAGTTCCAGACTGCAAGGATTTATTGAATAGTAATGTCAGTGGTTTAGAGAGCTCATCCTTAGCTTCCTTTAGAACTCTAGGCGAGATTGTATCAGGTCCAGGAGTTTTATTTACCTTGAGTTTATCTAAACAATTCAATACTTCTCTCTCTGTAACGGTTATATTGCTTAGAACATCTGAATTATCAATCTGAATCGGCGATGGTGTAGGGATATCACTGAGGTCTTCTGTTGTAAAAACTGATGCAAAGAAGGTATTGAGGGCATTACTCATTTGTACTTCGTCTTTGGTGTATTCTCCATTTTCATCGACTAACGGTCCAACAGTTGAAGTAACTACTTTTTTCTTTCTGATATAACTATAGAATTCTTTCGTGTTTGTTTTACTTTGATTCGCAATATGTAACTCTAGGGTCTCTTTACTTTGCTTAATTAACTTTTTGGCTTTGCGTCGTAGCTCTACAAATTACATTATAAGAAGGATCTCTAACATTGCATGGGGTAAAAAACATATTTTTAGTTTTTTCTATTTGTGTGTGTGTGCGTAAGTGTTGTGTTGTCCCTGTTCGGGTTCTGTCTCAAGTCGGCTACCCCCACCTATGGGGCATGTGCCTGAGTATATACATACATAAACTATCTATATTATTAAATCAGTTTGTGTCTCTCTTTGTCTGTCTGTGTGTTCTAAATAGGCGGCCACAGTTTTGTACCTGGGGAGCTGAAACTTTGCATGTGGGTGTCAATTGACCTGGGTCAGGTCATAGAGGGGGCGAGGCCACGATCGGAGGTCGTTTCGAGGCCGAAATTGAAAAAATTAAAAAAATTGCCGTTTGGGGCAGAAGGAGGCCTCCGATCGATAAGGTGTATGGAACGAAAGTTGTTTGCAGCCCCCCAAAATGGGGGTACGGATGAGGTCAGATCCAAAATCGGAGGTCATTTAGCAGCCAAATCGAGGTCGCCGTTTAATGAGGCACAGGGAGGTCGAGGCCGGTGATTATGGTAGTAGTAGTATTGTGATGATTGTGGTAGTAGTGATTGATGATGGTGATTATGGTAGTAGAATTTAAACCCGGGCAACGCCGGGTACCCCTGCTAGTATAACATAATTATGGTGTGGGTAATAGTTAACTGTACACCACACACACACACCCACGCCCATACCCAAAAGGGGCTTCGTCCCTCCTTCCCCACGCTAGGGCCCAGTTAGTGTATGTTTAATACATGCTGTATCTCCATCGCAAGACTGGTGTTAAAGTCAAACTTTAGATGTGCCTATAGTACAGCTGATCTTAATGTTTTTGCAAAGGTTTGAGTACCCATCCCACGCCCCCCTTCTATGTGTCAGTTCCCCCAAAAAACATCATATGTAGGGTATATCACAGAACTGTGCCAAGTTTGGCTGTGAAACTTATAATTTACAGTAATACTAGGTTATAGAATATGACTACATTTCCATCTTTCTAGGTCACCAAACTTCCCACCCCATCCTCCAGAGACTCGAATCCCGCTGCTGCTACCATACATTTCGTGTTAAATTAATATAATCCAACTAATTTTACATTACATTTGATCAAGGAAAGTATATATTTTTTGTTAGGCTTTAGTTGGAGCATGATCTCTCCCCAACCCCGACTAGGCACCACTTTTACATGACTTTTGAACAATCTATCTCAATACACAGGCTGATCTTCGTAGCAAATTTTACATAAGCATTATGGCTATGGAATGACGAACTTGATTCTATTATAAAGGGGTTTGGTTCACCTTCTCCCTCTTCTCGTTAGGGGTATTGGTATACATAAGCCTTATCGATTAACAAGAGGATATGTTCCCTCCTCCCTCAATTATGGAGTATTTTATCCCAAGTTTACACACAGTGTTTCTTGATAACCTGGCGGCTTTTCATGAATTTCTACATATGAAATAGGGCTATGATAAACACATTCCATATCAAATTTCATGGGGCATGGTCCCCATCCTTCCTGTCATGGAAGTAATTTTCTGGCCGGTGGACACACATTGGCTGCCCGCTTTAGCTCTTGGCTTCCTGAACTTGGTTCACCTAGCCTAACTTTTGACCGTCTGTCTAGAGTTTAGACGTATGCCTGGCCAATGTTCTGCTAAAATTTTGGCCACTGTCAAACCTGGCAAAAATGTTTACCAACTCATCAAATTTTTGGCCACCCTGTTGAGTTTATGCTCGCTCAGCCAAATTTGTGTCACTTTGACATTCTCAGCAAGCTTTAGGCTGCCATCCCAGACTTTTACTTGCCCACTCAAATTGTTGGCTGCCCAGTCAAAATTTGTCCTGCCCATACAAACTAGCTGCCTTACTAATTGCTTAGCCAGGAATCCAAAGTTTTGGCTGCCCCACTTGGTTGACCATATGGCACACCAAACTTCTGCTCCCGCGGCATACTTTTGGACTAGATAATAGTCCATCAGGCGCCTTGCCCGGGGAGCCGGTGTATGTATGAAGGGTCATGCTTGGATGTGAGGTGGGCGGGCATTGTGTAGGTATGGCTTATCTGTGTGTCTGGAGGTTTGCGATCTGGGAGTCTTTTGCTGGAGACCCTAATGGACCTAGGTCTCTGGATTTTGTCCTGGGCGACCTAGATGTGTGTAAAAAAAAAATATATATTTTTAGTTTTTATGTTTTGTTGTGTTGTCCTTGTTTGGGCTCTGCCTCGAGTCGGCCACCCCCAGCTATGGTGTATGTGCCTGAGTATATACATACGTACAGACTTTTGGCAGGCCTCCCGAACTTAAGGCCTTCAAAACCATCTATTGACCTCCAAGGGTAACTTATTGCTCTCTTTCTATTGTTTTCGATATCCGGACAACATTTTAGCCATCCAACTGAACGTTTGGCTGTCAAAACAAGCCGCCTAGCCAAGTGGCCAATATTTAGTTTTTCTTGTTAAACATGTGGGCGTCTTACTGAATTTTTGGCTACATAGACAAACTTTTTCTCATATGTACAAAGATTTGGACATTCGACGTACTTGTGGCCACCTGGACAATCTTTGGTGGTCTCAATTAATTTTTGAGCACCTTGACCACACTTTGGCCGCTTGGCAAAATCTGTGCTGCATAAATGAACTTATGGCAATTTTGTGTCAAATTTCTGGCCGTCCATCCAAACTTATGATAACCTGGATAACATGGCAACCATTGGGCTGTCCTGTTGAGCTTTTGGTTACCCAGTTGAACATTATCCTACCTAACTGAATATTTTATCACAATTCCGAATTGTTGGCTGTTCTACTAATATTTGAATGCCAACCCTAGCTTTTTAAAAATCACTGAACTCATGCCACAAACATTTTATCCCCTCTGTTGAATTTTGGGCTGCCTGGTTGCCCTGATAAGCTTTTGGCCGCCCTGCCAACCCTTCGGCTGCCCGTCCAATTTTTACACTGCGCAGCTGAATGATCGAATGCTCAAATATTTGTTTAGTTATCCAGCTTATAATTTTATCTCTATGTATTTTTGGCCTCCTACTAAGATTAATTGATGCCCAACCAGTCTTCTGATTGTCTCGCCAAACTATTATCCTCTCGGTTGAGGTTGCATCTATCTCACTATTCTATCGCTACTATAATAATCAATGTTCATCAGAGCTTTCACAGTGGATACCATCTCCTCTTCGTAGGGTACGTAGTACCCGTCTTGCAACACAATCCCACCCATACTCTGTGCAACTCTCCAACCCAAGAGTGAAACGTTATTTTCAGACTTTCTTCTATTCAACTGCTGAGCTCTGGAACTCTTTCCCTCTTCCTATGACTTACATTGCTTGAAACTCCGTGTGTCCAGGCATTTTGGCTCGAACATCCCTTGATTTTGGCCCTGTCACTCTTTTAGCTCTGGGGGAGACACTCGATACAGGCAGTTCTGCCTTTTATCTCCCTCGCTTAAATAGAAAAACAAATGGAGAAGTATGACTGCAGGGGGATACCCTGGTGGTCACACAGTGAACGGTTTATGTCTAGCTACTGGTTGTATTTTTCCTGTTAGCCAATCCTCAACCCAATGAAGTACAATAACAGCATTTCCTAATATGTTATTTATACACTATTATAATATTCTTTAGTATACATTATGAAGAAGCTAATACATTAACGGTGTCATTTAAATTTAAATTATTTTTCCATGAGTCCTCATGTATATATAAAAGCTCGGAATTATTACCTCCACCAACGATGTTGACGGATGTTGTTTTTACCTCCGCTTGTCTGACTGTAAACAAGATATCCCAAATCTTATGAACCGATTTTCAAGAAATTTGGTGGGCAGATAAAATATGGCCTAAGGAAGAAGTTATTTAATTTAAGAAGTGATCGGTAGGGCGCATACCTCCGCCAGCATAGACGGAGGTATGTGCCCCTCCCGAGCACCCCTCTATCTATTATAATGTATACTAGCAGGGGTACACGGCGTTGCCCGGGTTAAAATTCTACCACCATAATCACCATCACTACTACCACAACTACTACTACCATAATCACCATCATCAATCACTACTACCACAATCATCACAATACTACTACTACCATAATCACCGGCCTCGACTTCCCTGTGCCTCATTAAACGGCGACCTCGATTTCGGCCGCTAAATGACCTCCGATTTTGGATCTGACCTCATCTGTACGCCCATTTTGGGGGGCTGCGAACAACTTTCGTTCTATACACCTTTTTCGATCGGAGGCCTCCTTCTGCCCCAAACGGCCATTTTCTTCATATTTGTTTTCAATTTCGGCCTCGAAACGACCTCCGATCGTGGCCTCGCCCCCTCTATGACCTGACCCAGGTCAATTGACACCCACATGCAAAGTTTCAGCTCCCCAGGTCCAAAACTGCGGCCGCCTATTAACAACACACAGACAAACAGACACAGGAACTGATTTAATAATATAGATAAGCTACCAGAATAGATAACAGTTGAAGTAACAAGCGCATGTGTTACTTTTCAGCTTTCTATTAAGAACTAATTCATAGTTTAGATAAAGAATATCAAATTTTCTATTTTCAGTACTATGTATAATTATGCTAAACATATCATAGAAGGAATCCACTTGATTTGTCAGGCATGAACGTTTTCTTAGGATATCGTGTTTCGAGTCTATAATATTATGAGATTAGTGTTTAAATGGCATAAATAATTATCGTTGATAATTGTTTCAACCTCTACATCTCTCTCTCGTGTGTGTATTACAATATTTAAATTAATCATTGTTGTGCTTCTGGTAAAATACATGATATTGCATTGATATTTTAAATAATTATAAAGCATGTTTGTTTTTGTTTTTCCTTTTGAGGAGCGTGTTTGATGCTCTTTTTCCTTCTGGCTTGTATGGAGTCATATAAAACTAATGTAAAACACTTCTATCTATAGTGTATTTATAGTGTATATTCCAATGATGAGTCCTATCCATATTTACCTACGCCGGTGAAGTAGGACGATGATTAATTGTGCCTCCTTTGTTTGTAAACAAGATATCTCACAAAGTTGTGAACCAATCTATACAAAAGATAATGGGCAGATAGGGTATGCGCCAATAAAGATGTGATTCAATTTAGGTGGTGATTGGTATTGGTACATCGCATATCTCCGCCAGTGTAGGCGGTTAACAAAGTTATGAACCGATATTCATAAAATTTAGCATACCCATTCTGCGAACTTGATTGTCTCTCTGCACAATTGACTATTAGAGGCATTATACAAATAATTTTCAGCATTTTGTTATGTTAATATAACTGAATAAATTGTACATTAATTAATCAGTTAACTTAGGAATATTATTAACATAGCCTTATAATATAATTGATCCTATGTATGTATTTTTTTTTTTTTTTTTTTTTTTTTGCTATATTCCAACTACTCCCTCTCGGGCATAGGCTGAGAGCCTTTAGACTACATCGCTGAACACGGCGAGGACCGTGAGGTCTTGTTCCAGTCTAGGGAGTGAGACATGCAAAGCACCCCGGCTCGAAGCAACTCCATCTCTGAACCTGCGCTTCACCGTCTCATTCCCCACACTCGGACCCTCATTCTCAGAACGCCACCTATTGAGCAATTAACTCACTAGGCATTGCCCCCCTGTAACATATTTTGAATTTGGGACATTCATACAATGATATTTAATCAGGGAACAATGAGGATATTTTTTTGGCATTTCGGTGTGCTGTGGTAATGCACTGAGACTAGGTACAGCACAAATTCTATCCCAATAATATCTTCCCATTGACATATTGGGATTCGAACCCGGGTCCATTGGATTACCAGTCCAGTGGTAAGATGTATGTATATAAAGTACACAGGTACATACCCCATAGCTGGGGGTGGCCGACTCGAGACAGAGCCCGAACAGGGACAACACAACACAACAGAAACAAAAACAAAATATAAATTCTCACACATCTATGTCACCTAGGAGAAGACCCAGAGACCCAGGATGATTGGGGCCTCCAGCATTTCCCGGCCCCAGACCTCTCAGAGAAGTTCCGGTCCCAGCAGGCAGACACGCAGCGGAACACACAACAATGCACGCTCACCTCACATCCAGGCATAACCCTTCATATGTACCGGGTCCCCAGGCCAGGCGCCTGACGGACTATTACTGGCGCCCGACCCCCTATCCCCAACAACCGCGTTATCACTCATCTATTCACATACATTCTTCATTCATTCCAATATATTACCACTTCTCTTGTCTGTTCTACAGTCATCTTTCTATCTTCCAACGCTTGTATTACACAATCTTTCCATCTCATGGGAGGTCTTCCTACCCTTCTACCTCCCCTTGTATCTGACTCATATACTCTCTTTGTAAGCCTTTCATCTCCCATTCGCTCAACATGTCCATACCAGCACATCACTCTTCTGTCCACTCTGGCTGACAACGGTTACTGCTGTCCCACTCTCCTACATACTTCTTAATTCAACAATATACTCCTCATCTCCATCACATCCAGCTTTCTTCTCTCTTTTGCCTTCAGAGCCCATGTCTCATACATCACTGTTGGTAAAACTGTCCCTTGATACATTGTACTTTTCTCACCTTCTCACCTTCCACATACTTCCCTTTGCTCCGAAAACTTTCATTCCTTCACATACTCTCTGTTTTACCTCCATTTCCACACCTGTGCCCTTGCTTATCACTCCTTCCAGATATTTAAAACACTCTACTTGCTTCAGTATTTCCCCATCCAGCCGCACTTCTAGATTCACCCTTCGAGCACTTCTATTACACACCATCACTTTACCTTTATTGACGTTCACCATCAGCTTCCTCCTTCCACATACAAAACCAAACTCTTTGACTACTTGCTGCAGTTTCTTATACTTTGACATTTATCTGGGAGTTGGCCAGTACATGTTTTGAAATTTGAATGAATATTAACAAATAATGACCTGTGTGTGTGCATCTTTCTCTCTCTCTCTCTCTTTTATATATATTAGTAGGGCAATGAGAAGAAATACGTTGTGGAACATCACGATTTATTCTAATTTTCGGCGACGTCACGCAGCCATCCTCAGGAAAGGGTTACCAACAGATCCTAAAAATTTAGTATAACTCTGAATATATTGCTAAAACAGGATCACTAAAATGTAATGCATTGTTGAACACGTGGCAATTTGCCTATCTAAAAAACAATTAAACAACATAATTTTGGCCAACTAGGCATTATTAGGTACAATTGGTTGCTTTTTGGGTGTTCATGTAGTTTGGTTTTTCATTTTATTTCGTTTAATTTTCACCATATATTGAATTTACATATAGAGCTCAAATGTGTTCAGTTAATCAGTCCCTCATCGTCTTTCATTGGAGACTGGTGGTATCATGGTGAGTTCCGATTTGTTTATGACAATTTTCCTTTATGTGAATTTCAACACTTATCTTTTCTTAGAGTAAAGTAATTCAAAATAATGTACTTTTTTATTTATGTTTCGGTTCGATGTGATTAGGATTACTATGATTTGCTTTAATTTGTATTACTAGATAATTTGAAATGTTTTGTAAAGTCCTTCATTTTAATATTCTCGTTTATTATGATTGCTTTTGCTAAGTCTTGTCCTCACATGGTTGGATATTAGCATAATACTTTGGACGCTGTTTAGCGGTACGTAATTTTTTTTTTTTTTTTTTTTAATAGATTTTAGCCTTTACAGTTCAGAATAATATTTGAATTGAAAAAGAAATGATAACATAAATTTGATCTCTTGTACGTTTTGATTTCTTTTGTTTGATGTTGTCTAGCCGTAGATTTATTTGATATTCAAACCTTGCCTAGTTGGCCAAAATTATGTTGTTTAATTGTTTTTTAGATAGGCAAATTGCCGCATGTTCAACAATGCATTACATTTTAGTGATCCTGTTTTAGCAATATATACAGAGTTATACTAAATTTTTAAGATCTGTTGGTAACCCTTTCCTGAGGATGGCTGCGTGACGTCGCCGAAAATTAGAATAAATCATGATGTTCCACAACGTATTTCTTCTCATTGCCCTACTAATTTGGAAGTTGCGGTGTCCAAGATCACCTGCTGAGGATCTCATAACTATATATATATATATATATATATATATATATATATATATATATATATATATATATATATATATATATATATATACATATAGAGTATATAAGCATACATGTGTGTGCGTGATGTATGTATGTATGTATACAAATATGTGTGTGTTCTGTGTTATAACTATAAGTATTCATACTCACTCTGTTGAAGATCGTCATGGACCGTGACAAGATTCACTCCAATAAATTCCGGCAAACCCCCCACTGTCACCCCATCGTGCTTATCCACCTCTAGGGAAGTGGGAGGAGGGAGCAAGAACGGGGCATCGCCATTACTGTGAGTGGAAGAAGGGGTTGGCTGGAAAAGCGACACCAGCGATTCGTTCCGCCTGCTCCACCCGTCGCCATCGTCCACCGTCACGAGTAGGTTGTGGCCATGTCGTTCCGCTCGTACCATGTGCCATTCCCCATCCCCCAGTGGTCGGCCATCCACACATACCGAACGTGCCACCAGTCCTGCACCGGAAACCGATGCACAGGCCACCCCCGCTCGTAACTGAAGATAGGAAAGAGGGCAAACATTACACAAAGGAAACATCTCATATTGTTCAGTAGGGAGTGGGTTATATATGTAACTAACGGGAAATTGTGTTTGTTTTATGAAGTATTTACTTGCATGCAGAGTAACTTACATGTAGAGTGAATGCTGCAGCACGATGATGGGTGGCCAAGTGCACAAGCAGCCCCTCTCGCTGTCCCCTAGTCCGCACCTGCACTTGCACCCACACCCGCTGTGGCGCCGGTGTGAATGACAGCGCCACCTTCAGGTACGACGACACCCCGAGACTGGCTGGCACTGTGGGAGCTTGGCACCACAGACCTGTCCATCCTGCATCACACTGGCACTCTGGAAGGTTCAGCCCCCCGACACAGTGCCCCCGATAGCCACATCCTCCTCTAGGGTCCCGGGGGCAGCTCTCCTCCTGGATCTGGCAGCCCGACTCACTGGCCCGGCTGTATGCTGGCTCCCCCAGGTCCACCACCTGCAACAAGGCTGCAACATCGTCAGTTAATGATCACTTTGTGACCACAGACACATATATCAACCATTTTTCATTCATGCATTAGGTTTTGAGTATTGAAAAAACAAATCTATCTCAAACAATCTAGCCATTATCTCCTGTGTTCGTTGCTACAAAATCAAATTTCATAATAGATATTACAGTAGTTTGTGGACAATAATTATTAATATTGTATGTGTCTTTTGTTTCCCAATCTGTAGACCCTTGATCCTAATTGTGAAGTTGTTTCACATCACCTAGCTTAGATTTGGT
This sequence comes from Paralithodes platypus, assembly GCA_032716605.1. Classification (NCBI taxonomy): domain Eukaryota; kingdom Metazoa; phylum Arthropoda; class Malacostraca; order Decapoda; family Lithodidae; genus Paralithodes; species Paralithodes platypus. The sequence continues at coordinate 7,173,687 of CM064579.1, forward strand.
TAGGTTAGGTTTGGTTATACTAGGCTAGCTTCAGAGAAAAAAATGGATAGGAGGTGACAAGATTTCCCCAGTTACCATACATAACCAGACTAGGTCAGCTGTGTAAGCTAAGCCGAGCTCAGTCCTGTGTGAGCCATCCAAGCAGGTGCATGTCTCTTCAAGTACTCATAGTTTGACCCTGGGCTCAAATGCATACAGTGTCACTTCATGTAGTTGCTGTGATGGACACATAGCAGTTACGAACATTAGGTTTGTGTCTACGCACACCTCAGAGTATGAGATTTAGTTCACACTTTTTGTTATTCACGTAACACTTTCACAAAGTGATAGCGAGTTGAACCAATGAAAAACATTGAAACAAGCTCGCTCTGAAGAGGTTAGACTTAACTTTGAGAAACACATTAGGACGATTGTGTCTGCGGTCTTTCAGAAGATGATGCCCTTTCAAGGAGGACTAGAAGTGTGCTTTATCACTCTGCATTCATGTTGAGGTACTACCATACTTTTAGTGCTCCTTTAATTTTAGAGAATTATTATTCTGGTTGTGGGTCTGCTGCTGATGATTATTTTATGTTTTCGGTTCACTTTGTGCAGTCAGTTGATGGTCTCTGACTGACCTAGTTCTGGCACTAATAACCCGCAGACAATGTGTGATACTAATCCTAAGTATTTTTTGTATTTTGATTTGCCTCTGTTTGCAGTTTGCCGTAGCATTGTTTTACACCATATTTTGTTAGGATATGGAATAATTTATCCTCTGAAATATTTAGAACAAAACATTGAATATATATAAGTCTGCGGTTAATAAGGTATTACTTAGTACAGTTGGTTTTTATCTTTCATGATTTGTGGTATGGGTGTCTTCGGAATTGTAATGAACTATTAATCGCTTTTTCTGTTTTCCCACTCGGGTCCAATCCTCTACTTTCATGTATGTATGTATGTATGTATGTATGTATGTATGTATGTATGTATGTATATACTCTGGCACTTTCCCTAGTTTTCGTTTTCGTTTTTTTTTTTTTTTTTTTTTTTTTTTTTTTTTTTATGGGGGTGACCGACTTGAGACAGAGCCCGAACAGGGACATCACAACACATTACAAACACATAACAAAACAAAACAAAATCTCACACACATCTACAGTAGGTCGTCCAGGAGAAATACCCAGAGACCCAAGCCCATTTGGGATCCCCAGCAAAAGATTCTCTACTTTCATAATATTAAAAATTAGATTAGATGATTAAGAATTAAGGTGTTAATACGACTGAAGACAAATGATGCGATGTGAATCTCACCTGACCATTGAGAGTGAGGTGGGAGATACAGCCTTCTAGTGGGTGTGGTGCAGGTGTTGTACTCCACCCATGGTCCCCGGGGTCGGGCGGGGTGTGTGCCAGGCCGCCCACTTGTAGGGGCCACCCACCCCCCGCTGCCCACGACACACCCTCACTTCCGTCACCCTTAGCCTTGGTAGTAACCCATGATGCCCTTGTCAGACAGTGGGCATCATCAGTAGCATTCTCCCAACCCCGCCCACATAGGTCCACCATCATTGATACACCCTGAAAATATATCAAACAGATCAAAATGATTATGTTTACTTTCATTACCACAATATGTTATTAGTAGCAACCATATCTATGTATCGCATTGAGGAAAATTATGTAACCTGTTATTTTGATTAACAATGGGAAATAGTGTACATTTTCATTATCATCTGGTTACAGCCCTGGCATCTGCTTTGTTAACACTGTGTTTCCCCCCAATTAATAAAATTAAACTAATCTGAGAGTTATTGAGTTACCTGTGTGTTAATGTGAAGATGGATGTGGTGCCAGTCGCCATCATTTAGTGTAGTATTAACAATAAGCCTCAGTGGGCCACCTGCACCCTCCACCAATACTTGTGGTTGTCCGCCTACCAGCTGCAGGGCCAACATGGGCGTAGGCGGGCGGCTCAGGTGTCGTGGGTGAGGCGCCATGGGTCCAGAGTACAGTAGGAGGGCATTTGGTCGTCGAGTCAGAACCTGGCAATTGAGATTCAATCCACATGTTTTAAGTTTAGTTGATTCAATGTTCTAAGAGGAGAGTAGTACCAAAACACGGATGATTGACCGGAACGATGAATGTCAATATAGATGATTATCAAGTATTGCACCAGAATCAGCATACAGCTACGCATTCAGTAAATTATGTAAATGCGTGTTCTGAGCTTTCTACTATTACTGTATATCTTTATTTTATTACTCTATATTTCTCTTCATAATTGCTGAGGGGCACAGGGCCCTGGGTGGGGCTTTGGTTTCCCGGGCGTTTCCGCACCCTCCTCAGCTCCCTGCCATGGAGTGGCTTCGGTCACCCAGGTTTTATTGTGGTCGGCGGGTAGGGTTCTGTGGGGGTGCTCGGTTATGGCCTTGGCCTTGCTCGGGGCCTTGGGGCTGTTCGGCCAGGCAGCATGGGGAACAACAACAACAACTGTATATAGATATCGGGAATTGGTGTTAGAAGAAATTGTTAGCCATCAGAAGATTTTTATGAGCAGTTAACAATCAATGTATTCAAAGTACCTTGAAGGTGAGGGTGGTAGGTAGACAGGGAGGTACTGATCGAACCCAGGCCCACCCCGTCCCGAAGAAAGATCTGGCTAGGACCTTACACTGGGGGCCTGAGGACCCCTGGGGACAGATACACCTGGGGAAGAAATCCGTATTAATATTAAGTAAATACAGGCAAAAGACTAAAGGAAACTAGATAAATATAAAATGTGTTATTATGGCTGAAACGATGTATATGTCGATGGAGTGCTCAGCCTTAGTGAATACATCGATATTTTCCAGATATGCAAACATACTGTGCAGTAGGCTACTTGTGAATGTGAAGGGGGGATATTATGTGGAAATCGATTAAATAAATTTGTTCATCAAGCTTCTATTTCTGCTTAACCCCCTCCATTAATTATAAACATTTTGGTGTGATTTTCACTTAAGGGGTGTTTTTTCTGGATTCCCTTCTCCCCCACGCCATTAGTTTTAAAATTGTAAAACGTTTGCCCTATTAGCTTAGTGATTTTCAAACCTTTTGCCCCATGTCTTATAACCTTTCGTACCATTAAGGAGTAAAACAAAAATTCCTGGCGAGCCTGCAATTTCGGAGGAACTTCCGAAAAAATTATAAATGTATGTCTTGGGGGCATATATTTAAACTTGATGGAGGTCTAGGGAGGAAACAATAAACCTCCCCTTAAACTGAAGTTTTAAAGTTTGCTAATTATCACGCTGGAAATATGTTGTTGGTTTCTTCTGCTACGCACTGGTATATTATATACATACAATAAACATAATGACCTTCATAAATTATGTACAAGATAATTCACATATAAATTCCAATGCTTTCAATATATAGTCTCAGTAGGAAATAACTTGAAAACCATATGCAGATTATTGAGGTGCTAATTCAACATCTTTAAACATTGAAATAGGCACTATCTCTAACCACTTCAATAATAACAATCTATATATAAATATACACGGAAATTGGGACGCCATATTAGCCCAGGAGTAATAGGTTTAGAACCGGAACAAATTTATAACAAGCTGAAACTTTCAGGAAATGTTCAGAAAACTGTCAGGAATAACATACTAAAAGTCCCCAAGAATCCCCCTTGGGGCTTTTGTGAAATTCAAGATGGCGTCCAAGATGGCCACTGGCTTGAGATTTTCTCATATTTCATGCTTAAAACATCATAAAAATGCAAATAATGAGTCTAAATATATGTTTTTTGGGGCAGGGAATTCAATTTCAACAATATGTTAAAAATATAATGAAATACTTATGCAGTTATACATAGCACAACCTCAAGATCTGCCCAGTAACATTTGATCAGCCTCTGTATCAAAAGGCTTCTGAAATTGTTGCTGCCTCCAGAGACTTAGACAAAGTGGTGGTGCGACTTGGTGGCTTCCACCTGCTGATGTCCTACCTATGCAGCATTGGGCTGATCATGACAGGGAGCGGGTTGGCAGACCTGTGGGAACGAGTGTATGCCATAGGCTCAGTGGTGCCTATGCTCACAGGTCATGCCTTCTCTCGAGCAGTGCGTGCCCACATTCTGACCTTGCTGGCCCTCATCTATGTACTGCTAGACAAGTCAGACTGGGAGAGCCAGACTAACAAGGAATATTTGGTCAGTCTGTACCAAGACACAGTGGACCAAGATGAAGATGCTGCTGAGATAGATGAAGATGAAAGTCTGCAAGAGTTTCAACAGTTTCTCACTCGCCACCTAGATCAAGCTGCCACTCAGAGCAGAACGGGGAAGTTATGGGTGCAGTACATCCACCAGGTGTTGCTCATGCTCAACTTCATCAGAGTGAGAGGACTGGCAACTGGAAGCTTCATCTTCACTGTGTACTGTGTACTGTGTACAGGAGATGATCCCACATTTCCATGCAGCAGGTCATCTTCCGTATGCCAAGTCTGCCAGACTGTACTTGCAGAAGATGAACTCCATTGCACAAGTCATGCCACCTGAGGAGTACACATTGTTCTCTGCAAAGGGGTATTTCACCATCCGCCGAGCCAATGAGTTCTGGTCTGGCAACTTCTCTGACCAGACAATCGAGCAGTTCCTGATGAGGATGCTGAGAACCAGTGGAGGGATGACCCATGGTAGAGGGATAACAGACAGCACCTTAACCAAATGGGTGCATGCACTGCCTCACTGTGTTCCTTTGTGCGATGCTTTGGAGAAGTTCACTGGTGTGCACACTGCAACCTCTGAACAACACAAAGATCTTCGTTCATCCACTCAGGCTAAAGACAAGAAACACTACGATGTCTTCCTGCATGGCTGCAGGCACATCCACCATTTGCAGGTTACCAGCCTGATCGCCTAGTGTCTATTTCCACTGGTGTTGTAGCTGACACATCTGCCAACTGTGACAATGCCATGCAGATTGGTCAAGCTGCAGCATCTAAAATAACAGGAAAGCAGTTCACAGAGATCACCCTGCATCTCAATGACAAAGTCAAGACTATGGGAGATAAGAACAGCATCAACGTCAGGGGGCAAAACACAGTGGTGAATCCCACTCTCTTCTTCAACAGGATCACTTGTGTCCTCAAGACAAGTTCTGACATGGAGCAGTTCATGTCATATGAGCTGCCTCCTCAACCTCCATCCCTGTTTCATGATGGTACCATGCGGAAACCAACCAAGAGTGCCCTAGGTACTCTCCTCAAGTCATTTGCCCCTGTACAACCCAACATTCCAAACAACTGCCAGTTTGTCATAGATGGAGGACATCTGTTGCAGTCAGTAGTCTGGCCACAGCCATCAACCTATGGAGGTGTGTGCCAGTGCTACATTGTCTACATCCTGAAGCACTATGGGGCTGGCACTACTACTGTGTTTGATGGCTACAGAACCGTCTCCACCAAGGCAGCAGAGCAACTACGCAGGGCAAAGAAGTCAACATCCAGTGACATCCTATTTAACCAGAACATGCAAACCACTACTACTCAGGCAGCATTTCTGGCAAATAACCACAACAAGGAGCGTCTCATAGAGATGCTCAGTGGCTTGCTGAATCAAGCAGGCATCCAGGTGAAGCAGGCGCAAGCTGATGCAGATGCCTTGATTGTGTCAACTGCTCTGTCTTTGGCAGCGTCTGGCAAACCGGTAATTGTTGTCGGAACTGACACTGACCTGCTGGTAATGCTGGTGACTCTAGCAACCACAAACATGGACCTGTACATGTTCTGCTGCAAGAACCCCACAACACTCTACAGAGTTCACGACATTCAAGCAAGCATTGGTGACACAAGTAAATATCTGATGGTGTTGCATGCCATAACTGGATGCGACACCGTGTCTGCTCTGTATCGCCAAGGGAAGCGCAAGGCATTCAATCTGGTGCATAACAAGAAGGAGTATGACCTACTCAACACATTCTTCAATGCGGAGAGCACTCATCAGCAAGTACAAGAAGCAGGTGAAAACTTCCTCCTGGAGCTCTATGGTGCATCCAGTTGTGCACCACTGGACGAGTTCCGCTACATCGCCTACAAGAAGGCAATCAGCAGAACGTCACTTTCCTCAACCTTCCAGTTGGCAACTTTGTCTCCAACAAGTGATGCAGCCAAGCAACATTCATTCAGAACATATCTCACTATTCAGGAATGGATGGGGAGGCCCTTGCAGCCACCAGCTTGGGGATGGAAACTGGAGGACATCCTGACTCCAGTTGACACTGACCGTCCCATTGCTCCAGACACTCTGCTCAACATGATCTCTTGTGGCTGCAGAGCAGATAGCTGTGGAGTCTCATGTGGTTGCAGGAAGATGGGGGTGCACTGCTCTGCCCTGTGTACAAAGTGCACTGTTCAAACCTGCAACAATGCAGCACCAATGCCATCCTTGCTGGATGTTGAGGGAGAAACTGAAGAATCAACTCCTGTTTCTCAAAAAACTGATGATGAGGATGATGACTGAGGGTCACTGAAAGTGAGCAAGTGAGCAAGTGAGCATGTGTCATGGTGTAAGTATGTTGCACAAGTTTTAACATTTGTAATTGTTTTGTTAAATACAATCCATGAATATTCTAACTTTACTCTTAAGGTTTCTAAAGTATTACCACAGATATGGTGAACATTGCTCATAGCCCAGGAGTAATAGGTTGAGACCCATGTATAACTGCATAAGGATGTCAATAAATCTTTAAAATATTGTTGAAATTGAATTCCCTGCCCAAAAAAACATATATTTAGACTCATTATTTGCATTTTTATGATGTTTTAAGCCTGAAATATGAGAAAATCTCAAGTCGGCGGCCATCTTGGACGCCATCTTGAATTTCTCAAAGCCCCAAGGAGGATTCTTGGGGATTTTAGTATGTTATTCCTGACAGTTTTCTGAACATATCCTGAAAGTTTCAGCTTGTTATAAATTTGTTCCGGGTTTGACTCAAATTTGACTTAATACTCCTGGGCTATGTGTCGCATCACTTAATACTCCTGGGCTATGTGTCGCATCACTTAATACTCCTGGGCTATATGTCGCATCACTTAATACTCCTGGGCTATGTGTCGCATCACTTAATACTCCTGGGCTATGTGTCGCATCACTTAATACTCCTGGGCTATATGTCGCATCACTTAATACTCCTGGGCTATGTGTCGCATCACTCGCATGCCTGACTGAGTAGAAACTGAGGTTCAAGAGGCCTGTGAGCCTTGCACACTCTTCCCTCCCTCCCCCCCCCTCTCCCCAACAACAAACAAACAGAAAGTGCACTACCATAAATATTATAAACTCACACAATATTTCACTATCAAATGACTCATAAGGACTCACTATTTTATCCCAAAACAGCATTTTGTTCTATATGTGTGAAGGAGACAAAAGGAAAAGCTGTTGTAACAAGTGTCCCCCTCCCTCTCCCCCCCCCCCCATAAGTTGAAAGAGTAAAAGAGAGCCAAGTTCAAGGTACGTTCGAGTCAAAATATCTGGACACACGGAGCTTAAACCGATTTCCAAAGCTTACTTGTTCAGTAGAAGAAAGATGGGAAAATCAATTCAATCTTGGATTAGAAACTTGTGGTGAAAGGCGGGTGCCCTCCATTGCAAGGGAGGAGGTATACACTGAGTATACAAATACACATTTGGCATCTTCAACTGCTCAGAGGGTTATTATTGATGTTCATAGCTTGAATTTTCTATAGGTCAATACTCCCAAGTGGTCAATTGCGTACCTGTTTCCGTGTGTGGCCCTGACGCAGCGACCCCCATTCAGACAGGTGGAAGGGGTACACGCCCCCCTGAGTTCCGGGGTGAGACAGGGGGTGGGTCGACTAAGGCGTGGGGTCACCAGGGAGGTACTGTTGGTGTCCACTACCTGGAGGGGGTGGGGGGGAGGGGGGGGGGGGGAATATGCATTAGAAGTGAGAGAGACAATGAAACCTTAATACATGTCGATTTATAATTCATTTGTCCAGCGTAGTTACTAGGAAATATAGAATGTTGGTGCGTTATTTCTTGAATTAAAGAAAAAGTAAATACAAAGATATACAAATAAACCCACCTAATACGTCACGTAAGTAGATTACAGAATTTACTATTGTAGGGAGATCTTGGACCAGGTAATCCTTTGCTGGGGACACCATATTAGCCTGGGTCTCTAGGTCTTCTGCAAGGTGGCCTAGATATGTGTGAGTTTTTTTATTTGTGTTTGTGTTGTGTTGTGTTGTGTTGTGTTGTCCCTGTTTGGGCTCTGTCTCGAGTCAGCCACCCCCAGCTATGGGTTATGTGCCTGAGTATATACATACATACATGCAAGGAGTTGATGATCATACATAAATTAGTAGAAGGTACAATAATTACTTTGTAATTTCAATGCACCAAAATATGCATTATAATCAGGCCAGAAATATTGACAATAACCTCTCATAACTCAAAAGGGATGTGAGCAATCGATCAGACATTTTTATAAATAGGGGAAGAGTCAACCAGGAAGTATATGAGGACATTTGCAGCTTTAGAGCCTTCTAGGTTTTAAGAGATTTGTGGTTAAATTTAAACTGGCCTAATTATAGTGAACAGACTAGTGTAATGTAATTTGTATCTCATATAAAGTACCTAAATGAGGTTGTCAAGGTAAAAAGGTCAGTGAGAACTTGTACGTTCAATTATGGGGGTATGATGAGAGTTTCCCACCATGCACTCCCTGCAGAGTGTGGATAGGGTGGGTGCCCTGATGTTTCAGGAAATTCAGTGGACAGTTAGCACAGATTGACAGACAGTTAGCACAGTTTGCAGGCAAGTGTTCTACCAACCATAACTCTGCATGTGGCGGATAATGGTCATATTTTGAACCATGGTTGGTGGTCGGAGGAGAGGGTGCAGTACCTAACTCAGAACACCACTGGCTACATATACTCCTGACATTGTTAATCTTACAAGGGTTACATCATGATAGCTTAGCTATCCTTTACATCTGGAGTGACAGGTAGGCTATCCCTGCCAGTTAACATAATAAGATACACCTACCTGAAGGGGCAGTGCAGTGGATGGTCTAGTAGCCGCGGAGGATGGATCGGGAGCCCCTATATCCAAGCGGGGCAGAGATGGGCCTCCAATAGTCTCCAGGCCCCCCTCCTCCCCTTCGCCCTCCTGGGTATGATGAAGGGGTGCCCCGGAGTTGGAGGTGGCAGCGGTGGGATCCTCAGCTGCCACACTTAAGTTTGTTCGGGCCTCAAGCTATATGAAGTAAGAGGTGTGGATTTGTTTACATGATAATTTATGAATTGAGAGACTTGACTGCAAATATGTTGGGTAGGTATGTTAAGTCTTTGAATTGTAACCTTGTCATAATCAACTTAATGGAGAGTGATTCGCCTCATGAGTGATCATTAGTCATGTTTTAGAACATACAGGAGTAACATGGGAAGTAATCCTCTTATTCTGTAATACAAAGGCCCACTTTCCCTAGAGGACATACCCTTAAATATATGCATTTTTATCAGCCCAAGCAGCCCGAAGCCAACTCTCTGACTCACCAGCCTGGCGTGTAGACCCAAGAGTCCCTGAAGCTTGACAGGGTCCATGAAGCTCCCTCCTCTGGCCTCCCTCACACTGATCCATACACATGCAGAGGGCTGCTCCCGGTCTTGAAGGTTCCCGTCTTGGGTCTCTGGGCTAAGGAGGTCTGGTGGGCTGTGCATAAAACATTATTAAAGCAACGCAAAACATTCGTCTGGCTGACTATTTTAATGATTCTCGAGCTCTGGATAAATTTGCATTAATCTAGACTAGTATGTGGGACTTGCCATTAATTAATATAGTCAAGCATTTCAGTCACTGGCTAGTACATTTTTCTGACACAATTTGAAACTTGAACTAAAGTGACAAATCACAACAAGCAAATAAGAACACTGCTGAACTAACCTTTGAGACAGAGTAGGACTAATTTGTGTTGTAGGTGAGGGTAGGTAGTGGTGTAGGGGCCCCTGGTATTCTCTTAGGTCATAGACACTGACAACCTCCACGGTGTGACTATTATTCTGTGGTTCCAACACTTCCCTCACAGCATCCAGGAGGCGACCCAGACCTCCACCCCCTCCCTGTTGGTGTACAAGAAAACAAATATGGTAGAAATACATACATACTTACCTTCAATATGATGGCAATGTCTTATGCTTATACTGGTTAACATTTGACAAGTTCAGTCAGCTTAGGAAGGACCAATAGGAATCAATTGGGTACAAACTATCTTAATGTACTGTATATCTCTGACACTCAAAGATCCTTCCAAAGGTAAAAAAGGACTATAAACGCTTACAGTTGAAACAGGAGATCCTTGTACTTTTACACTCACAATCCAATGCTATCTATAACCCCTCCAATCCGATAGTGCTATATACATATTTTTCTGGGTAGGGATATCTCATTGATCCTGGGAAGGATCACTGTGACTCAAAAAGGTTAAGCACTTTATTAATTGCCCTCGTATCTTTCATAAGCTGAATGATACAGACTAACGATAGCCAGAAGGAAATGTGGTTGAAAGTGTATGCATATAAGTCGGTACCGTATATGAAGATGCATTCTACCCCCCTACAAATTGCTATCAATAGAGGATTTTCTTGAGTTTTGAAAAGACTCACAGCACATCAGTATAACATATCCTAAATAAGAGAGAGTTTACCTTAGGCGTCCATCCACGTGTGAGTGTGTGCGGGGTGGTTGGTGTGAGGGTGAGGGGGGCGGCGTGAGAGAGTGAATCAGGGGTCAGTAGTCGCACCTCTACTGTCACGTTGGCTTCCACCTCACTCTGCCGCCACACGCTGTCACTCACCCAGAATTGCAGGAAGTATCTGAGGTGGGAAGTAGATAAACATAGAAGTGCAGTTGCTTACATAAGTTCAGTTTCTTGTCATGATCTTATGAATTAAAGTAAAATAGTATGAATACATTGCAAGAGTAATTTCTTTTAAATATCAGTCAACCACTGCATAAGAAAGTACACTCGTAATTCAATCATGCACAGTATTGTTCTATAGGATTATGGAGAGGAACAGAACTTATGTGGGTAACTGTACATAGATTAAAATGGAACCTGCCCAATATCCTAAATCTAAGACCTCATAAGATAATAATGTAGCCCTAAACCCCAGCGACCCCAACTCACAAAAAAAGGCAATGGTGATGAAACAATGAATATATCAAACACTAAATTCGAGAGAAACAATAAACAGAAACAAAAAATATATTCACAAAGGAAAGCATATATTAAACTCAAAATATGTAACTCAATAATGAATCCCTCTCATGCCCTCACCTGCCCTCCCTGACGTGGCTGGAGGCGTATATGTCACCGCGGGTGGGGTGGAGAGAGAATAAGGGGTGGGGGTTGTCACCTTTCCACCTGAAGGACTTGTCGGCCAGGTCCCAATCGTCCGGATCTTCTACGTAGATTCTTCCCAGGTGGGCTTCCGAGCCTCCACCCTGCAGTAGAGAGGTAGATAGTTATCGATAAATATAGGTAAAAAAGTTCTTTATCCCAGATGTTGATGTGAAGCGACTTTGTTGTGGAAAACTAATAGCATCCGAGGTGAAGCAAACGATATTAGAAGCTGGTTAATAAATGGTGTTCCAAATGCTAGACTGCTTGCTTTGGCTGGCGTCTGTCATTATGTATGCTTTCCCTGTAATCTCTGTTCCCTATCCTAGATTGCTTGCTGATCCTTCTTACCTCTTTAACCCTTCCTACTCGGGCAGCCTTTCTTAAGGACGGAGGCTGTATCCGGGCGATTTGGCTGAAAACACAACAAAAGTAAACTAAGGCTAATCTCGCGTAATATACTACCTACATTAATCAAACACATGTCAAAATGGGCACCTTACCTTGCCGCATAGAATGACGTTGAGTAGAGCTTTCTAGCTCAAGTAGTTCCGGAGTTATGGTGATGGAAGTGGAGGAAACTTTTGCCGCATATTTACCTCGCCCCGTCCGAAAGCTCAACCGCGGCCCAGGCTACGACGAACGTTTTGACTCGTCGATCTACCTTGAATTATGGCGGGAAGCGATTTTTTAGTGTTTTATTGTTTATTATGCCATATATTATTGTTATTATGTTATTTTCACTCATAAATATATTTTGTTCTGAAGTAATTTGTGTCTCTGTCACTTATACTTAGTTTTATTGTTATTATTATAGTAGTTATGATTATTTATACTGGACTATGGTAATTGATAGTGTCATTTTCACTTCTTTATTGTTAGGAATATATAGTTTAGTTTCACTTTCACTTATTCATATTGTTCTGACGGCACTTATTATTACTTATGTGTGTCTCTTTCACTTAGACTTAGTTTTATAGTCATTATTATAGTAGTTATGATTATTTATACTGGACTATGGTAATTGATAGTGTCATTTTCACTTCTTTATTGTTAGGAATATATAGTTTAGTGTCACTTTCACTTGTTCATATTGTTCTGAAGGCACTTATTATTACTTATGTGTCTCTTTCACTTATACTTAGTTATATTATTATTATTATTATTGAGTGTCACTATCACTGTCACTTACACTTCAATAGTTTGCCAGAGTGTGGAAATCATTGAAGCAGATGCCAGCACACAGTCCCACCTGACACTCGAGGCATTGTTAGTGGTTTTTGTGGGTTTGCTTGGTCGTCGAGTTGTGCAGGTGCACACATAGCACCTCTTCTGCATTCTTATTCTGCTGTTAGGACCCTGGAAAGGAAGGGCGACGAGCTGGTGCTTTCTGAAGAACTCGGCACACCCTGTTCTGTCCATCATGCCTGGTCATTGTAGTGGCCTCCCTGGTGTACCCGCATGTTTTACCAGGAGCTCATGTATCAGCTGCTTTTGGAAGGTCCGCAGGCTCTTGTACTTGATGACTGGACTCCTCAAACGGTAGATGTTGTACGCGTTGAGGACAGACATATCTACTGTATGCAGGACAAACTTCTTGTACCACCTGCAAGATGTTCGCAGGCAGTCTATGAAGCCCATCTGCATGTCGGACTTGTCGACGAGGCGCATGTTCAGGTTATAGTCCAGAACAGCAGCTGGTTTTGTGATAGGGTTCTTCGTTTTTCGGTCCACCTTCCCTGTGGGGACCATCTCTGCTTTGTGGCATGTGGTGAGGAGGTTGACCTTGCGCTGGTCATGCCAGTGGATGGAGAGGATGGGGCCACTCTTCTTATGGAAGATGTCCGTCTTCTTAGTTTTGGTTGGGTAGGCTGGCATGCCCTTCCTCTTCCCCTTCACTGTGCCTACAGTTCCGGTCTTGCGGTCATGGAGGTACTTGGCGAGGATAGGCGACGTGTAATAATTGTCGGGATAGAGGACGTGGTTGTCATGGAAGTACCTCTCCATCATCCTCTTTACCACAGCGCCGCCAAAACCAATGAGGGGGTCAATCTGCACCTCACCACCCTTGCCGCTGTAGACTATAAAGTCGAGCACATATCCCGTCTTGCAGTCGCAGAGGACGAAGAGCTTGATGCCGAAGCGGTGTCTCTTTGATGGGATATACTGTCGGAAGTGCAGCCTACCACGGAACAGGACCAGAGACTCGTCGATGCACAGCTTCTGAAAGGGAATCAGGTAGGTGGAAAACCGATGACGTATCATGTCATACAGTTGCCTGATCTTCCAGAGTGTGTCAGGCTCGTGGACATGCATGTTATTTGTCAGGTGGAAATATGAGAGGATGTCGAAGTACCTATCCCTTGACATGAATTTGCCAAATGCTGGAGTCGTTGTGAGGTCGCCAGTTACCCAGTAGTCGGCCAGAACGTGCTTCTTTATGTGTGTCATCAGCATTGTGAGTGCCAAGAACACATATAATTCTGCCACAGTGAGAGTTCTCCATGCCACCATCTTGGCACTGGTCTTCTTCCCAAGAAAGTTTGAACAGATAGCCTGGTGGTTATTTGTCTCTTTGACAAGGTATTCCATGACTTCTTTGTCGTAGAAGCCACAGAAAAGTTCACTGGGGGTGGCATTTGGGCCACAGGGATATGCTGGTGACACCCCGGAACCCTGTTGTACCTCGTCAAAGGCAGGACAATCTGGCACAAAATCCGCCCCATCTGACCACACAAACATTTCAGCAGCTCGAGGACGAGGACGTGCAGCTGCAGCAGGCACATGCCCTGGACACCCTGGCACACGCCCTTGGCCACGCGGACGCCCTGGCACACGCCCTTGGCCACGCGGACGCCCAGGCGGACGCCCTGCACGCCCACGCCCAGGCCCAGGCCCAGGGGCAGCGGCTTCGGCAGGCTGACCATGTCCACGACCTCGCCCTTTGACTCTTCTTGTCGGGACTTCCTCTTCCTCTTCCTCTTCCTCTTCCTCTTCGTTTTCCTCTTCCTCAGGCGACGTCAGGTCATCTGGGGCAATGTTTGGGTCGTCAGCAGCCTCTTCAGGAGACAACTCTGGCGAAGAATAGACCGGGTGTCGGCGGCGTGGGGCTGCGGAAGGTTGAACAATGGGAGCCTCGGCCTCGGGAGTTGGGCTCCTTTTGCGGCTAGCCGTGGACTTTTCCGCTGGAAATAATGACTTACGATGCGGTGCCTGTGGTGGCACACTGTGGGAGGCCAATGACGCACTTGTAGAGGCCCTTTGGTCATCCTCAGGGACAGATGAAGCCGAGGGCTGTGGGTGGCCCTCCCGGCGTCCCGGGTCAAGGCGTCGGGACGAAGGAATGCGGGTGGTTGCTAGGCCTGGGTCGGCGTCACTCTCACTATCTACGCCTTCCCTCACTTTTTTTGCTTCCCTGCGTGTTTGCTTGGCTGCACTTTTCACTAAAGACTGTTTATAGAAGTATTTACCCACTTTCAAGGGAGCACGGGCAGGAAAAGGGGAAGGTCCTGGCGTAGGGCTCGGGCTAGGCCTAGGCCTACCCTGACCTACGAAACTAGGCGAAGGGGTTGGCTCTAGCACACTTGGTTCTTCAATAGCACTTTCCTCCACCACTTCCACATCAGGATCATCACTACTATCACCCCCCTCAAATAAATCAACATTGTCATCAGCACCAAATCCCACTAAATCGTCAATTTCGCTCCCACTTCTACTCTGAATATAGAGGTTTTTGTCCACAGAGCTTTCACCACTGCTCAAATCCGGGTTGAAAAGTTCACGGTGTATTGCACTCTTACTTAGCAAACGTTTCACTTTCATTAGTTTCTTTTTCTTCTCGGTTGGCAGAGGCGTAGATGTTGCAAGCGGGGTAGCACTGGGACGCGCGGGAGATTGCACAGTATCGGACGCGTCGGAATTCATTTTTTTGCTGTAGCTCTCAATGGCGGCAACGTAGGAACTGATAAGCGTGGTAGTTGAGGCTTGGTGGCGCTACGATCGCCCACGCAAAGTAAAATTTGCCCGCGCGAAATTTAAAGCACGCTTTAAAGCAAATGCCTTAGGTAAGGCATACCGGGTAGTGGCCCTTCAGCCGCGCTGTCCTTACCTAAGGCAGCCCGGGTAGGAAGGGTTAAGGAAGTGCGGGTTTGGGTACTGACTGACTGACTGATCAAAGGGGCCTACCACACGATGTTGCACACCTGAATTTTCCCTCTCCTTGTGGGGTTTTCCAGGCTAGGTTCTCGAAGAAAAAAATCCATCCCAAGTAGTTTTTGGCATGATGTAGTGATTTATTTAGCCATGAGCTATGTGTTCTTTTCATTGATCTCATATTTATAGAGTTGTCGCTGACCAGGAAAAATCAACACCTAAATAGCACAAAAGGTCTTACAATTGACAACAAAATTGGGTGAAAGATCTAAAAATCGCCGATCTAATGGGGCGAACGTCTTAAAATCTAAAAAATAATGGGGTTTAAACATGAGGATGAATTACCTACATGGAGGTGAGCTGCGTGCCTATAGAGTTTACCCGAAACTGGCGCTCACAAACTTTTTAACCAAGTTGTCTCATCAGGTTCAGAGACTAGAGGTTGGTTTCATATGTACTCATATTATTGGTAGCAAAAATCAGGTTTGCTAGATTTCACAAAACTTACCACTTTCTTTAATTGAGAAAGTTACAATGAGTTGATGTCGTCGCTCAAGTTACGATCTAGGTTCATACCTCGCAATAAGGAACACCATAGCCTTGAAGATCAGTTATGAAATGCTCTCAACCTGCATAATTATCTACAGCGAGCAATTGTTTGGAGAATTCATAGACTTCAATGGTAGGATCAGCTGACATTTTATGTCATGGACTAACATAACATTATCCCACGATCAAAATGATCAAATCTGTCCCATGCCTTATTGTTCACATGTATAAACCGTTTTATTCAATAACTCACCGTGTGCCTGAACTTTAGCCTTAGTTCAATAAACATTTGGTATTGAGACATTTTGTGGAATAATTTTTGACTACTTGATGAGAAACTACATGATTATTTCAGTTTCATTCTTCATACAGACAAAAGGAACACACTGTGATGGAACCGAACAATTGATGTGAATTGTACACCAATGACAAAAGTGGTGTCCCACGAACGTTGTAGAAGTTGATAGTAAAAAATTAGCATGTTCTGATATTACGGTACCTGAAACTCAGAGGCTGGGTGTGGTGATACAATATTTTAACATTGTTGGTGAATTGGATGGAAGTATAATGTGCTTGTGTGGTGTATGGTTAAAGAGAGGAAATGTGTCAAGCGAGATAGTTGAATTACTCTGTGTTAGTGATTCACAAAGAAGGTCAGTAAAAGTGACACCCGGTTCGATGTGTGCCAACAAGCTCCACCTATCATCTCTTATGCTCTACATTCTTTTTGTCGTGTCTTATCATAAATTGTATCAAATTGTATCAAATCATATTGTATTTCATTCTGTCATGTGACCCACCTGAGTCTTCCAGAGGTAGACAGTCTTGGCTCCAGGCTTCATGGGATTGTCGTTAACATCGTCTATGATCAAGGTAACAGTGTGGATGGCTGACAGTCCCTGGGCGTCACTCACAGCCACCCACACTTGTAGTTGGGCGTGCAGCTCCCGGTCAACACTCTTGATAGTCCATAGCTCGGCACCCCCGCGCCCACTGTCTAGGTCTGGTGAAATAGAGAGATGAGGAAATAGGATCATGCTTAGTGTGAGTTACAGCATCTCTTAATCCACAATTTTCACTGTCCGTAATTCAGCAGCTTCTTCTTCCGTCTGGGACACATGGTTAAATGTAGGTAATTGGGAGACAGGTAGTGCATTCAGAATGAGTCATTATAGAGTACTTACAGAGGGTGATGACTTATGTGAATTGAAAGCTACTGAGATATTTGAGAAGACAGTTACCGGTATGTTGGTAGTTGCAAGATCATGAAAATATTTTGATAGAATAGAGTAGAAAGGGCAAATCAAGTTATTTTAGACTGTGGCGTAAAGCATTGCTAATATGTATTTATATATTTAAATATTTACGAATTCATGCATTTTTTACTCCCCTTGCGCTGCCAGATTGTTACATTGTGGAGTATCTATGGTCTAGTATAAATGATAACCATGTAGAAGTCAGGGGCCCATGTAAAGTGATTAATGCTAACATTGACCTAACCCGAATGTTGATTTCAAGACCTGTTATTATTGAATGTAATATTATTTGTGCTTAACCAAAGGATGTACAGTTTCTTTTCAATTATGTACGATTAAGTACGACAGGTTGGGTAAGAGGTATCCTCACCAGGATTCGAACCCACTCACTCCAGGTATATTTGAGAGACTCTCCCAAATATACCTGGAGTGATTGGGTTCGAATCCTGGTGAGGATACCTCTTACCCGATGTACAGTTTGTCGCACATATTTCGCTCCTCAACCATCCCAGCTAAATGTAATGTGGCAGAGACGCACCCAGTCCACAACCCCCCTCCCTCACTCCACCTCCTACCAACGGTGGAAGGGAGAGAGAAAAGGTGAGGTGGAAGGTAAGAGGTGGAGCGAGGGAGGGGGTTAGGGTTGTGAGTACGACACGGCAAAAGCACGACCCCACCTGGATAATTGAGGATTGGAATGTGTGCAGCAAACTGTACAGTATAGCTTTATCCTTCATTGTCCAAATGAATCGAATTAAGTCCCTGTAACAATGGCATGCCCTAGCCCTGTTAATCAAGGGAGTTTACTGCAAACTGCATTGCATAGTATAACAAACAAATTATCTTTTGGTAAAATAACAAGCTTTCAAAGTTAGCAATAAACGATACGATACGGCAGCTGTGCAAAGGATGTATCTTGGGTCTATTTTGTAAACAAACAAAGGAGGTGGGTGGGAACTTGGGTTAAAAAATGAACGAGGAAGAATAAACTTGGTCACTTCATGCATTTGAATACGAGTGGATCTGGTTGACCTTGAACACAAGGAGCGCGATAGGCATTACGGAAGTGTATGTATAGCGAATACGATAGGCCTCACGGAAGAAAACCCATGAACAAAAACAAACTCTCCACAGGCACTCAAATGGAAGCAATATGTGATTAGGTGGCATATTTACCCTCTACTACCTCCTTTCTCTCTCCCACATGTGTCACCCCCCCCCCCCTCCGTCTCCTTCACTTTTTCCTTCCTCTACCCCTCCCCTCCTCAATTGTTGGCTACTTTTTCTCTTATTATCGTAATGACTCTTTTTACCTGCACAAAATATGAAGAGTCATGGTCTTTCAAACTTCCTTGTCCCCTTCACATGAGCGAAAGACAGCTGGGTCCATCAGATTGCCCCAAGGAGGCCCAGGAAGCACAGCTATGTCGCTCTCTCTTTTTCGCCTCCATCCAGCCCCTCCTGCCACATATATAAGTTTTTCACTAGATATTTGTTGTTTACACCTATTTTCTGGTCTTTAGTGTTCACATGTTCATCGTATGAGTTAATGATATGCACATAGCGCAAAAATAATGCTTTATATGGATAATATAATATATTCTGTCAGAATCAAAGATAATAAATTCGCATACGCAGGCTTTTATAAAACATGAATGGCATGCTCCTCGGGTTAAGAAGGGTGAATGAATGTGGCAGAGAGAGAGAGAGGGTAAGAAGAATTATGGAAGAATGTGAGAGACATAGATAGCGAGAGCCTGGGGGGTTTCACTCATACATGATATTTACCCTCTCCCGCTTGCTAAAGACTTATTTACCAGACGAAAGCGCAATTGGTGTTTTATAAACGCGCGTGTATGCAAAAAAATACATTCAATTTTGACAGAATTTGTTATATGTCCCATATAAAGCATTATTTCTGCTTCATGTTCGTATATTTTACTTACATGATGAACACATGAACAGTGAAGACCTGAAAATAGGTAAAAACAGCAAAAATCTAGTGAAAAACGTATATGTGTGGTGGGAGGGGGTGGAAGGAGGTGAGAGAGAGAAAGCGACATACAGGTAGGTGTGCTTCCTGGGCCTGCTCGAGGCAAACTAATTCTCCAAGCCGTCATCCGCGCATGTGAAGGTGACGAGGAAGTGTGTGAGATCATGACTCGTCCAATTTCGCGCAGTGAAAGGGAGGAATGTTGAAAATAAAAGGAGAAATAGCCAATAATTGAGGAGGGGGGAAGTACTAGAGGATGAATCTGAAACCTAATCAAATATTTCTTCCATTTCTTATACACTTTCGTCTGTAAGGCCTATCGCATCCGCTTTACAGACACTTCCGTGAGGCCTATCGCTTTGGCCGGGATAACTTTTGTTTAATTCCTCTTGACTCTGACTGTGCTCTCTCAGGCTGGCTGCATGACTGAAAACAGAATATTGTCATTCTCTATTCGCCGACAAGAATCGTGTCTACTGAAGTATGTTATACTATTGTAATTTGCTATACAGTAGATGAAAAACAAGAGAAAAGGCCATACTTTAACATGAACGCACACAAAAAAGCACAATGAAATGAAGGAAGACAGTTGAAATTGTTCCCGATTAAAAGTTTTCATTTTTCTTTGGCGTTCATCACGTCATATTTTCGTAATTTCGATTATTTTCACATGAACTAATTATCCTTAATGGTCATTCCAAAAGTGCAATCAACATTTGTATATCATCAGTAGTTATTGAGTAATGTGGAAAATAAAAATAAGCATTATGCAGCTATGTCTCGAGTTGGTCACCCCCAGCTATGGGTATGTTCCTGAGTACATAATTATATACATGCAATTATTATTATTATTATTATTATTATTATTATTATCAGATACTACATGTGAGCCCCACCGAAGAGCCGTAGGGAGACTATATATCCAGAAGGTTCTCAGTGGGGGGCCCAAATAGCCAGGAAGATATAACTAGCCAACCCTATTATCGCCTTTAAATTCAAGTAATCTGTTAATTCAAGTATAAATATACAAAAAAACATACTATTTGTAGATTTATACTTGATATTGATAACTTGAATGTGAAGGTGATAATAGGGTTGGGTGGTGGTTGATAACTACCGTGTTTGATGGAGGAGAAATAATGGTTTGGTGGTTCTCACAGGTAAGCCACGTTAGCCGTGTTCGTTTCTTAGTCATTAACGTGTGACTTTAACCTCATGACACAGGGACAAGTGGCTTATTTCTACACTTTTGGTAATGCACTATATTGACAAAAATTAGGGGACGGTGTGAATAAAGCTGTGTTAAAATATCATACTGATCCAACTGTTTGTTAATAAATTATTCCCGAAAAACGATGCCACACGGCCTCTGAAACCCATAGTAGTTAGAGGTAACATAGAATAGGCTAGGGAGGTAGAGGACGCCCAGTTCCTCACTCTGATAGAACCAGCCCTCACCTCAAAACATACATTATGCAGTTTAGTCACGTTTGTTTTATACTTTTGTTCTGTTCTACAGAGTGTTTTTTTTTTTTTTAAGAGACAATTAACGGAGGAAGGAAAAACACAGATAAAACAAAAAGGTCCATGTGCCTAAAGGCATCCTCCATTCATAAAATGTTTGTAACAACTGGATTTAAACTTTTGTAGATTGTAAGTTTGTGGAAAGCAACTCGAGGGAAGTGAATTCCAAAGAGTAGTAGTTCTAGGGAATAATGAATTTTGATAAGCAGAAGTTCTGCATTGTGGAGGAGAAAGTGTAAATTCATGGGCGCTCTCAGCTGCCCTAGTTCTACGGGGAAAGATGTGGAGAGGCGGCACAATTGAAGCAAGTTCCTCGGAACAATTGCTGTGAAAATATCTGTAGAAAAATGCAAGGGATGCAACGTTTCTTCGTATGGATAATGTAGGAAGGTCCTGTGTGATTTCATGGTTATTGATTAATCTAATAGCTTTATTTTGAATGTTGTCCAACTGCTAGACTCCACTTCCACTCCACAGAGGTGAACAGTAATCCATCTGAGAACGCACATGACTTTTATATATTACGGCCAACTGCTCGTCAGTGAAGAATTCTCGAACTCTGTGCAGGAGTCCCAGTTTTTTAGAGGCATTCTTAGCAATGCTTCTAACATATTGTGTCCAGCTCAAGTTAGTAGTTAATGTTACACCGAGAATGTCAATACTAGGGGAAATGGGAATATTTACATAATTAAAAAATATATGGTAGTCAGTGAGATTCTGTCGGTTAGAAAATTGAATGTACTTAGTTTTCTGTGCATTAAAGGAAACTAGATTCTTTTGTCCCCATGCATTAATTCTAGAAAGGTCCTGGTTCAGAGAAATTGCAGTGCTTATTTTTGAATTTATAAGATCGGGTTGGGTGAAAGAATTGGTAAATGTGAAGGAACTGTGGAGTGTTGAGTCATCTGCGTAGGAATGTATTGGATTATGAGTGGTAGATATGAGATCATTGATATGAATGAGGAACAGAGTTGGGGCCAAAACTGATCCCTGGGGAACACCAGCATTTATTGAGTGAAATTGTGAATAAAGGCCATCTACCATTACACATATTTTTCTGTTATGAAGATAAGAAGAAATTAGTGGAACTAATGATGCAAGGCCGTAGTGTGACATCTTCGACAATAAGGATTGATGCCAGACTCTATCAAATGCCTTTGATATATCCAGTGCTATTGTATGTGTTTCACCATGTTGGTCTGTAGCTTGGTTGATTTGATGCGTAAGAAGGCAAAGAATGTCTGCAGTTGATCGACATCGTCTAAAACCATATTGCCTATCACTGATTAATTTATTATTCTCAAGATGCTTAATTATGTGATAATTAAATATAATTTCAAAGACTTTACAAAGAGTGGAAGTTATAGCTTATTGGTCTGTAGTTTGATGGATCTTAAGAGGCACCTTTTTTTTGGAACTGGATGGATGTTTGTTTCTTTCCAGGGTACTGGGAAGCATGAGGTATGAGTACACAGACGGACAAATTTTGCCAATACAGGAGCGAGCACCAAGGAGCAATTCTTAAGTACTATTGGAGGAATTTCATCTGGACCAGGAGCCTTATCTACTGAGAGATTCTGCAATATAGTTTTGACATGTCTGGTGTGGATCTTAAGACCTCGTGGGTCACTTACAAGATTGCCAGTCGGAGATTTTAATGGTGGAATGGATGAAGCAGTAGTGAAGTTGGATTTGAATGAGTTAAGAGTAGACCAAAATATTTTGTTATCATTTTGATTATTTAGAAGTTTATTTGCCTGCTTGTGGAGAAAGTTTGATTTAGTTAGGTTTCATACAGTTTTGGCATGATTTCTGATGTTTCTAAAGTAATTAAAGGCTTCATGTGTTTTTGATCTTGTGTTTGCATTGTAGGCTATTGCTTTTTGTTCAGTTACTCTAGCACAATTATGGTCAAACCATTTAGGTGAATTAGATCTTTTACTGTACTTTTGATGTGGAATAAAAGTTTCCATTCCAATTTTTACAAAATCTTGTATGTGGCTGAAGGTGGTGTGTGCATCATTAGAAAAGAAAGAGGTCCAGGGAATATCAATAAAGAAACCTTGAAGACCCTCCCGGTCTGCCCTATCGTAATGCCATTTAGTCACCAAAACAGGTTCAGAGTGGGAAGGTGTGGTAGGTGATAAACAGGTGGCCTGTACCAGACAGTGATCAGAAGATCCAAGCGGGGACCTCACTGTAACATCAAAATTTTCTGAATTGGTTGTTAAAAGTAAGTCCAGTAGGTGGTAATTATGATTAGGATTATCTGGTACACAGGTGGGTTGGTTAACTAGTTGAGTGAGATTACATGAGTCTGCAAATAGCTCACATTCAAGACCAGCATCCTCAGTCCTGGCTGAATGAGTGAGCCATTCAACATTATGGACATTAAAATCACCCAACACAGTGATTTCAGAAGAAGCATTTAAGTTGACGACACTGAGTTGTGAGGACAGAGAATCAAAAAGACTTTGCTCTGGAAGAGTATTTGGGGAACGGTAGATGCAACATATGTATTTAAATTTACCAGCAGAAATTAATTTGTATATAGAATAATGGTAATTCTGCATAACTACTACTCCTGCTATTTTATGTTTAATTTATTTTATTTGTGCATGTTAATGCTTTGTAAGTGTGTATTTTCTATTTAGAAAGTGAGGAAAACCCAATTTATTAGCATTTGTATTATTAATTGTAATTCCGATACCTCAACAATCTAGGGGAGAGTTTGGGAATGCGGGGTTTTGGGTGGGGTAAAAATAGGAGTATTATGGGAATAACTCTAAAAATGTAATAAATACAATTGAAAAAACCCCAAAATGTTGAAATCCGAGCCAAGTTTTGGCAAAAGTTGGCTCGGATTTAGCCAATTTTCAGCTGAAGAAAACCCCAAAGTGTTGACCAAACTTGGCTGGTGTTTGTCGAATTTTCAGAGTCCAAAATCACAGTAACCTCATTTTGAAAGTTGGCTGGGGTTTTCTTGTTTTTCACTGTTGAAAAACTCAGTAAGAATGTGGTTAACATTAGCCTAACCCAACCTAGTATTATGGGTGGGGGCTGCCGCCCCCACAACCCCGCTAAATCCATGAAATCCGAGCCAAGTTTTGTCATTAACCTAACCAAATAACCTAACATAACCCAACCTAGTATTATGGGGTTAACATTAGCCTAACCTAACCTAACCTAGTATTATGGGTGGGGGCTGCCCCCACACCCCGGCTAAATCCATGAAATCCGAGCCAAGTTTTGTCATTAACCTAACCAAATAACCTAACCTAACCCAACCTAGTATTATGGGGTTAACATTGGCCTAACCTAACCTAACCTAGTATTATGGGTGGGGGCTGCCCCCACACCCCGGCTAAATCCATGAAATCCGAGCCAAGTTTTGTTATTAACCTAACCAAATAACCTAACCTAACCTAACCTAGTATTATGGGGTTAACATTAACCTAACCTAACCTAACTTAACCTAACCTAGTATTGTGGGTGGGGGCTGCCGCCCCCACACCCCCGCTAAATCCATGAAATCCGAGCCAAGTTTTGATATTAACCTAACCAAATAACCTTACCTAACCTAACCTAGTATTATGGGGTTAACATTAGCCTAGCCTAACCTATCCTACCTAACCTAGTATTATGGGTTTTGCCCTTTTTGGACTCTGAAAATTGGCCAAAACTTGGCTCGGATTTCAACATTTTGGGTTTTTCAATTGTATTTAATAGGCTACATTTTTAGAGTTATTCCCATAATACCCCTATTTTTACCCCAACCGAAACCCCGCATTCCCAAACTCTCCCCTAGATTGTTGAGGTATCGGAATTACAATTATTAATACAAATGCTAATACATAGGTTTTCCTCACTTTCTAAATAGAAAATACACACTTACAAAGCATTAACATATGTGAGTGTAGGGAGGGGGGGGCCTGAGGATATGTCCCTATATAATGGGCGAAATTGGCCTTTTTGACATGGAAAAGACCCTGTAATGCAAGCCCTAGGGGTCTATTTACGGTTATATATTGAAGAAAGATAGCCATACTCGAGAAATACCGCCAAAAATACCCCTAAATGTGAGGAAAACTAACCTGGCATGAGGCCTTCCAGGAGGTTGTGTTTGAAACTGACGTCACACTTCACAGGCGAAGTGCATTGTGGGTACAAGTTAAAATGTATTGTTACAAATCGATATCCCAAAAACTATTTGTAGAGAAATGAGAAAGTAATAAATTCAGACAGTATGTAAAACACTGGAAGAGACAATTGTAAAAGATAATAATAATTTGTTGGGAAAATAAATCACTAGGTGAAGCTCCACTCTGACTGGCTAATGAACATCCGGGAACTTCTGGGAGGAGCCTAGCATGTAAACAAATTGTTATGGACTCGGTGAACTGGCTGGACAAAACTAGGGCCTAATCTGAAAATTTTATAGGGGGGTGACAATCAAATTGACAAAATAAGAAAAGTAGCACTGATCCGCGCATCTGTAGGGTCCCTTGAGTAAGTTAAGATCAACAACAAATAATTACCTGAGACAGTAATCCCGTAATCGAGTAGTAGTAGTGGTGCAGTTAACCCAATGAACATATATTGTTGTATCACATTTTCCACCAAAAAGTGATATTAACGAGATATATGCTTATTTAGAAATCTAGCAAAACAGGGTTACAAATAAAGCACTAAATAATTGATACATGATTAACACGTTTACTATGGACTTAACTAAGGGGAAAGTATAGGTTTACCTATTCACACATTATAAATTATGAAATCGAAGTATCTTAGAATATGGTGATGATATTAGGTAGTTAGCAGAAAAATACTAATTATTTGAAACAGATTACCGTACAAAAATATGTAACATTTGCAGCTCTGGTTACGGGGAATAATGCTGATGCACGAGCTGGGTCGAGTATCCAAACGTAGTTGAAGGTAATTCAATCGTTCATGAAGCATAGTTCTTGATTTATAGATTCGTTGGGGGCTGATCGTTCCTATCTTGAATGAAATTTCGAAAATGTTTTACGACTCCGTATAAAGATTCAAAGATTCAAAATATTAGGTATGATTGATTTCTGTGTTACATCAGTTGGAGGTAATTAACATTATTTCAATTAATCTCGTCTTATTACACTGTAATTACCATGTACAGTAGTGGTAATTAATTCTGATCTATTTTGAAGTCTCGAACTTATTAAACGAATCTCGGAAATGCAAATGCTCAGTAAGAACCCAAAACCGCTTCGAATAAGTTTGTATTTGAATTAATGTTCACTACTGTACAATTAATTAAATAACATTAGGCAATAACTTTGTAATGCTCACATTGGTTGAGCATTTTTATCATTCTGCATTGCTTTTTAAGTTACTATCATATGGTAGTAATGTTTGCAGACCACTTTAGGATCATAATTTGCTTCATCCAAGATGCCCTTGGTCTTTCCTATGTTCAACAAAACAAAACAAAAATTACATTAAATACTTTGAGTTGTAAACGCTCTATAAAGGGAATATTACATTGCTTCACCCTGACAACTAATTATGTGTATAATTCAATATTCCTGGGTATAAATTAGGAAATGAGGGAGAGGGGGGGGGGGGGGGGCAAGAAATGGGAGACCAATGCCAGTGTTCGGATTATAACACATGCTTGGACGACACTGAATATTTTACTTTATATCCTTTAACATTTTTTTTTTTTTTTTTTTTTTTTTTTTTTTTTTTTTTTTATATTGAATAAAGTAAACTTGTTTTTTTATTCGGTACTTAGTACTTGAAGTCTGTAAGCGGTTTGTTTAATACACCCCCCTGTATAACAAGGTATTCTAAACATGAAACTGTTCTATAACAAAAAAATCAAATCTCAACCATTAAACATATTGTATATTGAAGGTTTTATGTAGTGTCCTCCCCCGTATCACTGTAATGGACTCTTCCATGTCATATAGTGAGGTAATAGGAGGCAGGGCGCATCCAAAGGAACATAAGCGACATTTCTACCAAAATCACTTTTATTGCATGCATCACTGTATTGACCCTTCTTCCAATCCCTGGTGGTCTTTATGTCCCTTAAATCGCAATATTCTAGGAGTGGGAATTGTATAAGTGAAGGTAATTGTTTAGACCCTATGCCTCCCGGCAATTTTCCCACGAAAAATCGGGCCACATCAAAAGGGAACAACATCCCGTTTTACGATGGCCATCCTGATGTCTCTCGGGATTTCGCTCTGTGATGGTGGTATGCTGGCGCGTGGGCCAATGAAAACTCGTGGTTCAGCTGCCGGGCGCTCCCATTGGCTGCCTGGGCTAAGGGCGCGTGACATCCCGAATACAAACAAATCGCTCGCTTTTCCCGCGTGAAGGGAACACGAACGCCTTGGACCTCCTACATTATGGATGAAAAACACCATCTGAGGAAGAGCACTTTATTGACAACGTTTCGAAGATAGCTTCATCAGGTCACTACCAAATGCTGGTACATAGGAGGCCTTAAATATCCGTCCAGACAGGTGGCGGGGGAGGAGAGGGAGGTGGGGGTTGGGAGGGTGGAAGGAGGCAGGACAGGGAGGGGAGGCGGAGCCTATATATGGGTCAAATACATCATTAGGAACTAGCAAAAACAGACATACAAACATGCTACAGGGTAACAACTCTACTAGTACAAAGAAATAAAAATAACTATAACAATAATAATAATAATAAAAATAATAATAACAATAATAATAATAAAAATAATAAAAATAAAAATAACATTAATAATAATAATACAGATGATAATATTAATCGTAACAATTATAATGTAAACAGTGAAGATAGTGCTAATATAATTTATAGTGGTACAGTACTAGCAATAAATAACATAGAGAGAGAGAGAGAGAGAGAGAGAGAGAGAGAGAGAGAGAGAGCGAGAGAGAGAGAGAGAAGCCGGGAGTCGGGAAGAGATTAGCTGAATTGTAAAGCGAAAGCGAGGGATTGGCGCATTTAGTGGGTAGGGTTGAAGGTGTGACAGGTATAAAGGAGAGGGGAGGGTGTTTTTTTTTTTTTTACCTGATGAAGCTATCTGCGAAACGTTGTCAATAAAGTGCTCTTCCTCAGATGGTGTTTTTTATCCATTCTGTCTACTTTTCAAGTACCACTCAACACTCCTACATTATCGTGGATTTAGCAGTTTATACAACTTTCTACCACATTGTTCAGCTACCTACGAGTTGACCAGTGTGTTGTGATAATGCCTGACACCGATTCACCCCCCGAGCAAACCCCAGCCTCGAAATTCTGAGTTTCGTTTTTATAAGATACAATGCCTTCTATGGCGTCAGCGGCGGGAGAGAACAGCCGCATAATCCAATCCGAGATATAGACTTAAACATAGACAGTGATGATGACAGTGTATGTGATCTTGGTTATAATATGAGTGATGATGATGACGATTTAAGTGACTTTGAAGAACTTCAGTGTCTTGTTAGTGCCAAACCGAGGCCTGGCAGGCCTGGTATGGGCACAGGTAGTGGGGCCATTAAGAAGGGTGCTGATTTTGGTGGTGCTGAGGGTGATGAGAGTGATGGGAGTGAAAGTTTAGAGGGTGGTGACAGTGACAGTGCAGAGGGTGGTGAGGGTGATGGTGCTGAGGCAGATGTGGGTAATTGTGCTGAGGCAGGTGTGGGTGATGGTGCTGAGGCAGGTGTGGGTCAAGTTGCTGAGGCAGGTGTTGGTGAAGGTGATGGAGGTGCTGAGGGTGGTGAGGTAGCCAGGTCACCTCATAGGGGAGTGTAAAGAACCCGTAAACGTACTGCAAATCCCTCGAAATGGCAAGAGATGGATATTTGGCAAACCAGGATTAGAGAAGGTGAATGAAGTATTTCAGGCATTCTAGAAAATCGGAGATTATGATGAACAAAACCAGTATTTGCAAGGCATGGTTCAAGAGGTGCCAATAAAACGTAAACGAACCTAATCTGTCAATAGTATGAGATCCAAAACAGACAAATACTTTGTGAAATAAATTACAGTGATTTTAAAGTTTGTCCTCAAGGTTTCTTATTCATCCATGGGATCACCAATAAGAAATTGATACTTCTGATGAAGAAACGTGCACTAGCTCCCACAGGCACACGAACCCGTGACCAGCGTCGCCGTAAACTGTCCCGCAGGAAAATCGTCGACCGCAACTAGCTCTCCCACTACTTCATCCCCACTCTGCCCCTAATGGTAACAACTAGGACCTCACCTGGACAGCGCATTACGGATTACTCTTTGGATTCTTGGCCCCTTATGGTAACAATTCGGACCTCACCTGGACGCGCATATAGAATATTCTTTGGATTATAGGACTACTACAACAACTCGACCACAACTCGACCTACAATTTCACTACTCCACTACAACCCTCTACTACAACTCTACCACAACTCGACCTACAATTTCACTACTCCACTACAACCCTCTACTACAACTCTACTGACAAGTCTGCTGCCAACATCCTGCTTCAACCTGTCCTGCAAAGTGAGTGTTGAGCCTACTATCTATTATGAATCTACCTTCTTACTGTAATAATTCTACCTAATTTACCTCCTATCTTCCTAATGTGCCTCTCATTTACCCTATCTACCTTCCGCCTACTGTTTCTGGTCTTATTTTATTAGTTTTTAGTTTATTATTGTGTAATAATCATATATATTGGTACCTACCTGTTTTCAGATACTGTACTTACCTGTTGATTATGTACTTACCTAACTTACCTGGGGTATGCAGTGGGGTGAGTGAGGGGTGGAAATCGTGCACATAAACGTTTTGTGGTGTTCTATAATGATTTAAATCAAAATTGTGTCCAAAATCCTGGCAATGTCACTTTTCGTATTTTTTTTCTACTATTGAACCTGGATAATTTTGGAAAACATGTACACAATCTGTGTACGCACCCTTCACATACTGCATATGGGATGGAGGGGGAGTCATACATGAAGCTTCAGTCCAAATTTGAACAATTTCTATCAACGGATTTGGAAATGGCACCCGTTTTGATATTGCCAAACTTTGAATTAGATTTTCTCGGAACTTTAAAAATGGCGTTAGTACAGCTAGGCCACCCTTATGGGGAAATATATAGGAGAATACCATTTTCAACATGCAATAAATTATCTCCATACTGGTTGAGATTTGGACCATGTCTTATGGAACATTTTAGGCTTAGAATACCTTGTTCTATAATTTCCTAAAGTTATGACCTTTCCTCGCAGGACACCCTGTATATTAATATTAATTTGAGATGTATTTATAGCTCATTGCATGAGAATGAGAATGCAATAACAATGGAGTTGCTACATCAATTTTACTTCTATGTATAATTTAAATAAATAGAAACATTGCATTCAACCACCTTTCATCAATTATTATGTTCCTTCCAACAACCAACTATACTCCTAAAATCGATTAATGAAATTTACAAACACATGTGTCATTCCGTGGATTCGAATCCAGGATGCTCACACCGAAAATCAACACCTTATGCATCGCACCACGAAGACAGTTAACGGTTAATGGTCACGCAACAAATGTGTTCCAGTATTCCATAATAGTTCCTATAACAATGCACAGTATATGCATCCGATAAACAATCACTTGTATTATCATCGCCAAAATCTTTATCGCGGGAGGGGGTTGTTCATGTAGCGCTGGTGATATACAGGGACGGAGCTACAACCTTCCAACGTAGGCGACAGGAGCTGACTGGGACACTAATAAACCTGCGTATGTCTGGTCGCTCTTCGTACACTGTTACCACATAATTATTTACTAAACTCAAGCCAAAATATTTAGTGACGCAATTCGCCAGACTGTACACTTTTGGAAAAACGTCAAAATCACACGAGTGCATAGCAAGTGTGAGAGGGTTAATGGGTAGGAAGCATCATTGAAGCAATGACGGTGGCACTGGTAGAATATTATCACGTCATAGGTCCTATGAAGCCGCTGACATCCAGGTTAAGAGAATGAAGAATATAATGAAGCTACTAGGTAAAATGAACATTTACTGTACTTACGTGAGTTGAAGGCCAGAGAGACATGCATGAAGACATAGCTGGGGTTGGTAGTTGCCAGTGACATATTGAAGGGTGGACCATGGCCCAGGGCCCAGATATCATGATCCCTGGCTGTGAGAGTGCCCAGGAGACTCGGCTTGGCCCCTTCAGTGACATGCAAGACCGTAGGGGGCCGTAAGACAGGTGGGCAGTCATTAACATCCGTGACAGTGATGGTGAGGGTGGTGGTGGAAGTGAGAGGTGGGTAGCCTTCATCTACAGCTATGACTTCTGCAGTTCCCAATGCGCCCCCGGGTGCCTCACGGTCCAGGGCCCTCCATAGGCTCACGTCCCCACCTTGGTTCACCGTTAGAGATCCCCACCCGCCCCGCACCTCGTAATGGACACCTTGGCCTCCGACCTGTCAATATACAACAACATTACATTATAAGACTGCCTCGTGGTATCATCCTGTAAAAATATTACATTATTTTCAAAGTTCAGACTTTACATCAATTCTCTTGCTTTCCCATCTGGACAATATAAAGCATTATATCTTGGACCCATGTCGTTGACTTGAGGAAAAGGAAACATCCCCATTACAATCATATGGCTCTAACTCGATGCTACGCACTAGAAATTATACCTCTTAACCCGTACAATCCCAGCGATGGCTGCCAGCCGTCAGTAGATAAATCACTCCCCATTCCCAGCGACGGTTGCAAGCCGTCAGTAATATATGGTCCTTGTAACTGCCAGTATCAGGCAGTGGCTGGTACCATGACTTGAACACACTGTTCTAAGGAATTGGCAACACTTCTTATGTTGGCTGCAAGCTTCCTCAGGCTGTCTGGGTCAGTGTTTTAACAACCTTTGAGGTGGGAGGTTGTTATATCTTGCCTCTGAAGCCATTTTGGCCACATTGCTTGGTACTGGGTGGTACATTTATGGTAGTACCCTATGGTACAGTAGGGTTAATTAAATGACAAATCAAGGAATAAACTTAAGCACCTTGAATAAGGCATCAAGTCCCCTAGCAGTCCACAGCAGAAAGTATGACATTATAATTATAGCCCTGAGATCCCAGGCTTAGTAACACAGGCTATAGGTGGATAAAACAGACAGAGCCACGGATCGCAGCTTAACCTGGATCGATATTAGATGGTTGTGATAGGAAGAGGAGAGAAAGAAAGGACAATAAGATGATTAAAGCAAAATGGGATGTGTGGAAGACAAGGAGGGTGTGTGTGGTAGAAAGATCAATTTGGCCATGATAGGCCTTTCACTTGCTTAACCGTTCCTGTGTCATTTTAAAATGACACCCCTTGCGAAGGGCAGGAGCCCGGGTGTCCTTTAGAAATCTGTAAGCTTGAAAGCCTATTAAGCGTGGTTTAAAACCGTCGAAGCGTCGAAACCTTTGTAAACAAAGCCGGTCGGAGCGACGCGCAGCTTCAAAAACAAGAAGCAGAAGTCGGATTATTGTTGTTGTCTGCTAGAACGAAATTAGGGTCCGTATATGTCCGATATTGCTAAAACTGTATCAAAACTCTCTCCATGGAAATCGTCATCACAACTGAACCAGTTGACCTAGAGAGCTCTACTCAACGCCAGTCTACAAAAATAGGCCTACTAACCCTCTCACGTTCTTTTTGAGCCTATTAGGGATACTTTAAAGCCTTTGTTACCATCAGGGGTATTTAGAAACCTTTAGTTCAGTTACTTCAACCTCTGCAGTTGTCTTTGAGTGAGCTGTGGGCAGAAAACGAATTTTGGAGAGGTAATTATAAGAGTGAGAGAACTCTATTTATTACTGCTAATCTGGCAACCTCTGTGTCATAAAAATGTGAAAGGGTTAAACATACAACGTTTTTTGGCCACTCAACGTCAGCACAGGGGGACGTTTCCAATTAGAAGGCTAGTCAGAGGTTAATAAAATTGTTTAGTTATGACTAGAGATAATATTATTAAAGGAGAAACGAAAAACAGAATTGTGCAATATGCTAGATATCATTGGAGAATATGCCTATTCCAACCTACCATATCAGGATCAACAGCAGGAAGGGCAGCCAACAGGGTTCCGGGCGCCGCGTCCTCCCGTACGGTGACGTGGGCGTGCGGGCGGTGAAAGGTAGGTGGATTGTCATTAACGTTCCGTACCCGCACAGACACCCAGGCCGCATCCAAGTGGCGTGGGTCCGTCCATCCTCCACGACCCTGGGCACAAAATACAGATACCGTTAAAATACCTAGTTTGCCAAATATCTTGCTCATTAGCTGTGTAAATGTGAGTTGATATTATTTTGCCTTTGATATTTTGTTAGGTTATCCCATACTAGAAAAAGTTCGGATTGAAAAAGGTAGGTTAACAAGACATATGACGGCATCTCATGTCAGACAGTTTGCCGTACATCTTGGCAAATATCTGAGTTGATCAGGTTTGCAGTGTTATAACCTACACCATTCACAAGATAACAGTGAATGCTACCTCTTTGTTTTACCCAATTTCGCAAATATGTACTTAGAATAATACTATAGCCCCTGAACTCCAACAGCAACAGCAGCATACTCACTATTTAAGCAGTGTAGTGAAGCAAATATCCAAGTTTGGAGTAATATCAGAAGTCTCAGGATATTTTAATCATATACTGTTACTCATATTTCCGCAAATATATGGCTTAACCTAGGTTATATAATATTAGGAGACAGAACTTACTGCTATCTTTCGATAGGTGAAAACTAGAGCTCTCTGCAACAAGTGGTTCAGTTTTTATGGTGTAAATACGAGATAATAACACATTCGCGAGAGCCGCCATTTCCAGAAAATACACCAAGACTGAATGTACTGGAATCTCGTGACCTACTTGTTACTCATATATCCGTAAATAAATGGCCCAATCTAGGTTTTAAAATAATATCAGGAGACAGCACTTGCTGTTATCTTTTGATAAGTGAAAAGTAGAACTTTACACCAAGTGGTTCAGTGATAATGTTGAAAGTACCAGGCGCAAGAAATGGGGTCGTCCCCAGCTGTTCTGACCAAATACACAGCCCTTGAAGTCATGTTGTTCTCAAGAAATGGGGTCATCCCCAGCTGTTCTGACCAAATGAGCTTTAGTTACTACCCCGAAAGGGGTTGAAATAGGGGAGCTATCCCCCTGCCAATGGCGGCTTTCTAGGGCCTTTCCTAGCTGATGCTGAGAGGATTGGGTTCTAGTCAGGTGGTGATGGGCTGGTCTATCAGAGTGAGAACTGAGCGATCTCTGCCATACCCATAGCTTACTCTGACTGTTCCTTTTACTTATATGTTTTCTAGATCTCAAGTGACGGCGTCTCTTCTACCATGATTGGAAGCCAAAGCGTCACATTTTTCCTTTGCCCCTCAACTTTCTCTTCATAATTGCACACAGGGCCCTGGGTGGGGCTTTGGTTTCCCGGGAGTTTCCGCACCCTCCTCAACTCCCCGCCATGGAGTGGCTTTGGTCACCCAGGCTTTATTGTGGTCGGCAGGGAGGGTTCTGGGGGGGCGCTTGGTTATGGTCTTGGCCTTGCTCAGGGCCTTGGGGCTGTTCGGCCAGGCAGCTTGGGGAACAACAACAACAACAACTATACAATCTCTACACAGCCCCTGAAGTCATGTTGTAATGGCAATTGTTGTCTGGTAGTTCGAAAATTTTAGTTTCGTGAGAATTGACCTACCTAACATAATATACCTTCGATCTAGTTTCCAAGTCCAATGCAAAAGAGCCTCAAAATATTACGAAAAAATAACTTACTCATCGAATTTGCAGGAAAAACACTGTGTGACACCAGCTTTCACTCGCTTACCAACTATCGTAAATACGATAGGCTATGACTCTTTGTGATCCCGTATGTCTCTGTGACGTCACGGTCGCTCCTGCAGCACGACGTAGGACGAGCAGATCGTATATATATTATAACATTGTAAATAAGTTAAGTTATAAAAGGCCTAATATGCTATTAAGCAGTGTTGCCATGGTCTTATGTAGTATATATGAATTTATCGTATATATTAATATAATTTATCGTATAGAGCAACCTAGATGCGGTACGATAATTTGGGCTCCTGGCGTTTGCCAAGGCAGCAAGGTGTGCCTTTGAGGAAGACCAGAGCCTTCACGAACACCAACCAGTTAACATCTATTTTCCGCCCTCAGTTGATCGCGCTTTTGAGCCTCTAATCACAATACACTGTCAGCAATACAAACAGCTACACCATCACGACGCTCTCATCGATGCCATGACTGACTGACAGATAAGCATAATAATCATGTCCATTCCCATGTAATCATTTATTCTTTCTTTAACTTGACTCGTGTCTCGGGACCGAAGTCTCGTTCCCCATTGTCCACCGCCATATTGGGTAAAACGTTCTCCCTTGCCTCATTGCCACGTGGAACTATTGGTGAGTTAATTCCTGGCTAATATTAACCCTTATAACCTTACCCTATATATAAATTTATTATGTGAGACCTTTGGATATAAATTAGCTTGTTTCAGATTGAATTCAATTTAGATATGGAGTAGTTTCATTTAGATTGATTTTATTTGATTCATTATAGCTTAGTAATATTTAACTTCCATTGATAGTTTACCACATTGGTGCCCAGACCCGGGAATTAGCTACCAGTAAGGGATTTTAAGGCAATGTACAAGGGGACATATAACAGGATGCAGGAACAACTCTATGATAAACTGGCAAGGCTAGCCAAGCGATGGTTAGAGCCGAAATGCAGGGTCACATCTTTGGAATGCAGGGTCACATCGTTGCACCTGCCTAAGTCCTATATCCCAACCATCATCTTTCCCCATTAAATTTCTTTTCCATTTCAGACTTCCTGTGACATATGACCTCACCTAACATTTTTTCTTGTTCAATATGACCCTTTAGTAGGTATTGCTATTGTGTGTACTATTTTTTCTCCATAACATAGAAGTTCGCCGGTCGGCGTCTCTTAACTAGACTACTATTTTGCCGTTGTTTTTGTAACATTTGGATACATAGCCTATAGGCTTACATGCAGAATGAATAAAGACAATAAAGAGACACCGTCTAGTGTGGTGCTGATCAAGGCCCCTAAAAATCAAAGGGCGGGACTTCGGGGAATATTAAATAGGCTAATTGTGGACGTCAACACTTTCATCACTACTGCTGACCTAGAGGAATTGGAAGCTAGATTAGAAAACGTCCAGCCTACCCACGGTCGTATTATGGCTCTGAGTGAGGTGATTGTGGCAGACATAACAGGGGAGGAAGAGATAGTTACAGAGTGTGATAATCGCGCCCTCTATGATGAACCTGTCTTTAGAGCGAAGCACATATTACAGCGTGCTGTCGCAAGTAAGAAGGGAGGCGATAATGAGGCCCATAGAAGGGCTGACCCAAAATACACTGTACACCTCCCAAAGCTCAATCTTCCTACATTTGGGGGCAAATTGACTGAGTGGTTAGCTTTTTGGGACGTATTTCGGTCTACAGTTCATGAATCCTCTTTGGATAATGTTCGCAAGTTTCACTATCTAAAGGGACAAATGGAAGGAGAGGCCTTACATTAATTTTGATAGAGGGTTTTGCGGTAGTGGGTGATAGTTATCTTGAGGCAATACAATTATTAAAGTCCACATACGGGGATCAAGAGCAGTTGAAGATGGCCCATGTCGTTGCCTTGTTAAAGCTCGCAGAACCACAGTATAAGGTTGAGGAGTTAGCAAATTTTAGGGCAAATATGGAGTGCCATACTCGATTGCTAGACACCCTAGGGCTCACCACAGAGGAAATGATAGTCAGTATCTTACGTCAGAAGCTTCCTATGGCAATACTTGACAAGGTTAGATCATTTGATCTGGGTGAGTTCAAAACTCAGTTCAGTAAGGAAATTAGCAATCTACAGTTGAACAAAGGGAGAATGTATGTGTCGGGAGGGAATGAGAATGTGGAGAAGAGGGGAACTGTAAGCATGACGGTGGGGACTAAAGAAAAGAAAGAGGGTACATAAAAGAAACCTGCTCAGATTCTATGTAAGCTATGTAACAACAAACATAAATGGAGTTTCTGTGTAAAATACCCAACAAATGAGACAAAACTAGCACAGGCGAAAAGATTGAAGCTATGTGTAGGTTGTCTAAGTAAGGAACATGGTAAGCAGGGACAATGTACTGCTACATACTTAAGGCCCTGTCGCCACTGCAAAGGACATCACTTTGATAAGTTGTGTCCTACAGCAGATAAAGTCAAAGACGTACTACAACTGTGGCACTAGGTAGCACGCAAGACACCACTATATTGCCCACAATACAGATTCCCATGGAAGGTAATGACAGTAACAAAGTTTGTCGGGTACTGCTAGATCAAGGGTCTCAACGTTCCTTTAAAAAGAGGTCTGTATTAGTGGGACTGAAGCACCGAATCGTAGGGGCTGAGACTCTTCGATTACAGGGCTTCACAGGGGTTACTGATAAGCAAGACTATGAGATAGCGGAGATTTCATATTTCTACCGTAA
This sequence comes from Paralithodes platypus, assembly GCA_032716605.1. NCBI lineage: Eukaryota > Metazoa > Arthropoda > Malacostraca > Decapoda > Lithodidae > Paralithodes > Paralithodes platypus. The sequence continues at coordinate 7,211,107 of CM064579.1, forward strand.
AAACCGGTACTTTATGACTTGTATCGTAGTAGACACCCTACCAGAATATGTATCTGTAGGTGTGAAGAAGGTGAAACACGCATTACGTAGCAAGGGGGTTAACTTGTCAGATCCCATGGGAAATCAGAGTGAGGTGCATGTTCTACTTGGTGTGGATCATTATTATGAAGTAGTAAACCCTGACTTTAAAAAGATGTGTGGTGTAATTTTAATCCCCACTAAATTTGGATATTGCATGAGCGGAAAGGTGCATATTACACAGTCAAAGGTCCTGGTCGACACGGTCTCGATATATAGAGTCAATGTAACCACGGAAGAGGAGTTGGGAAGGGAGGATTCCCAACCCTAAGATGGCTGCCGAGTTCGACCTGGAACGACTGTGGAGATTGGATCACATAGGCATTAATCCTATGGAGACTGATTATGACTCGGAAGTTGCGCTACAAAGGTTTGAAGAGTCTGTGACCTACTGTGCCTCAGACAAGCAATATTAAGTTAGTTTACCCTGGAAGAACAGTGAGATAAGCCTACCTACCAACTATGGTTTGGCATTAGGTCGCTTGCGCGCATTGCAGCGGAAATTGTCTAACGAACCGAGCACGCGCCAGGCGTATGACGATGTATTTCGGAGTTATGAAGATAGGGGCTTTATCAAGAGGGTCAATGTCAAGAAACCGATTAAGAAGGGTAGGGTTCACTATCTGGACCCATCATGGGGTAAGGAAAGACAGCGTCACCACACCAATACAGGTGGTGTATGACTGCTCTGCCCATGAAGGTCAACAATCCAGTCTAAATGACTGCATGTTGACAGGTCCGTCCATGGTGTCGGACCTGTCCCAACATCTATTGCGGTTTAGGCTGGGGAAGTACGCCTATACCAGTGACATCGAGAAAGCATTCTTGATGGTCAAACTAAAGGAGGAAGATAGAGATGTTACCCGCTTTCTTTGGTTCAGCGACATTAGCGACTCTGAAAGTCCGGTCATAATATACCGTTTTCGGGTTGTACTCTTTGGGGCCACGTGTTCACAGTTTTTGTTAAATGCCACAATCAGAAAACATCTAGCTGACACTCATGAGGACACAAGTAAACTATCTCGCAGATTATATATAGACAATTTGCAGGGTTCTAGCATTAGTCAGGATGATTTGTTATATACATACTGGCAAGCACGCAGATTGTTTGCGGATGCACATATATTTCTCCGCGAGTGGGTTACTAATAGTAAAGATCTTCAGAGTTTGATAGAGGTGGACGGTACGGCATCTCTTAACCAGGAAAAGTCCAGAAATTTGGGGATGATCTGGCAACCTAAACATGACATACTAACTTTTCAAACAAAGTCTTTTGCTCAGCAGACAGGAGCGCACACAAAAAGAAGTCTGTTGAGCAAAGTTGCGCAATTTTTTTATCCTTTGGGTCTAGCATTACCCGTTAGCGTAAGAGCTAGGATTCTATGCAGGAAGTTTGGAGACGTAAAATAGGATGGGATGACAGTTTGCCTGAGGATCTGAATGACCAAGGGACATTGTTGTTGAATGAGTATGCCATCCTATGTACTAAACCAATACCTCGTAAAGTGGCAGCGGTCGGTGATGTTACGTTACACACGTTTTGCGATGCTAGCGCCACGGCATACGGGGTAGCCATATATGTCGTTACTTCATTTGGGGCACATTTAGTTACAGCCCGGGCCAAGGTAGCCCCGGTTAAAAAGGTAACTATCCCTAAAATGGAATTGACTGCCATGCTGCTCTTAGCACGTCTGGTGCAACATGTACGCACAGCATACGAGAGTGAATTAAATATTGAAATCGTTCACGTTTGGTGCGATAGTCAGGTCGCACTCAACTGGATACATAGCAAGAAGTCTCTGCCAGTTTATGTGTGGAATAGGGTGATGAGATTAGAGCCCTTTTGCCAGACGTTGCTTATCATTATGTAAATACAAAAGAAAACCCTATTGATCTCATAACTAGGGGTATAACGGCTAGCCAGTTAGTGAAGTCCGAATTGTGGTGGCATGGTCCAAAGTGGCTGCTCCATGAAAGTGAATGGATGACTTGGCATGCTGTTAGTGAGGGACTTCTGCCACTGGAAACAGTGGCAGTTACAGCCCAACCAAATGAGCCACCGGGTCCAATCATAGAGTGGGCAAGATTCGGTGACTATAATAAACTAGTCAGAGTTGTAGCTTGGGTATTGCGATATGTATCCAATCTCAAGCTTAAAGTAACGGGCCAACTCTGCAACAGGGGTCACAACATTGATACTCGTGAATATAAAGCAGCTGAAGTAACTTTGATCAAATGGGTTCAAGTAGAAACCTTTTCCAATGAATTAGAATCCTTGAAAAGCTCGAATAAGACATTAATGCCTAATATAGTGCGTCAACTAAGGTTGCACCTAGACAATGGCCTCATCAGGTGTGAGGGTCGCCTGAAGTGGTCGGGTGTACCAGACGGCACAAACCGCCCTATACTTATGCCAACAAGACATCACGTTACTGATCTATTGATCATACGTGCACATAGGGAAGTAAAACACTACGGGGTATGTCATATTATATCAAATTTACGTCTCACATGGTGGATACCCAGAGTTCGACAAGTAGCTCGACGCGTAGTAAGAAAGTGTGTAATATGCCAGAGACTAAAAGGTAAACCATATGCAACTGGACCAGCTCCACCTCTACCTGAATGCTGTGTAAAGCTCATAGAACCTTTCCAAGCTGTAGGGTTAGATTACACGGGCATTGAAGACGAGAGAGCATGGGTTTATATATTATTGTTTACCTGTGCAACGTCTCAAGCGGTACACCTAGAACTATGTGATAATATGTCTAGCGAAGAATTTATGCTGGCGTTTAGACGGTTTTGTGCCCGTCGTTCATTCCCTCAACTAATTTTTAGCGACAAAGCTCCCACTTATGTCCAAGCATCAAAATATCTAAAGGATATGAGTAGTGATCCTACTTTCATCACTTTTTTGGGAGAGAAGAAGTGCGAATGGAGGTTCATTCCAGTTAAGGCACCTTGGTTTGGTTGAATGTGGGAACAGTGTGTCGGCATAGTAAAGTCAGGACTCAGAGCGTTAGTAGGACGTGTTCTATTAAAGAAGAGTGAGTTGACGACAGTCCTCACAGAGATAGAGGCAGTCGTGAATGATCGCCCGCTTACATATGTGTACACCGACCTGCAAGAACCACTACCATTAACGCCAGCTCACTTGCTATATGGAAAACCATTGACTGCGTTTCCATCTGATTTCCAATCCATAGTAGAGTTAGAGGATCCCTCGTTGTACTCTGTGGTAGCGGTGTCTAAGAGATACCAGTATATATCCAGGATAATCGAGGATTTTAGGAAACGGTGGATTAGTGAATATCTGCTAGCATTGAGGGAAAGGAGTGTTACTCCCTCTGGTAGACCAACGGCACCTACAGTTGGTGAAGTTGTTTTAATTAAAGAAGATAGTCCTCGTTTATACTGGAAATTGGGCCGCGTGTTGGAGGTATACAAGGGGGCAGACTCTGTAGAGCGGGTGGCGCTATTGAAGACAGCCACTGGAACTACTGTTCGTCCTATCGCACGTTTGTACGCTTTGGAGCTCGATTCCGCATTGCAATCTGATGCTCCACCTGTTATTGCTGGGTCCGAGGATTCTCAAAGGAACGACTCACCTCTTACTGGTGGTGATCATTCTCGGACCGGGACGCGTCCCAGACTCACTGCTGCTGGCGCCGTCGACTTGTAGCGTCAGAAGATAGCCTCTGGGCAACTTTAAGTTTAAGGTGGGGCTCAGGTCTTTTTTTGTGGGAGGAGTGTATCGTAAATACGATAGGCTATGACTCTTTGTGATCCCGTATGTCTCTGTGACGTCACGGTCGCTCCTGCAGCACGATGTAGGACGAGTAGATCGTATATTATAAGATTGTAAATAAGTTAAGTTATAAAAGGCCTAATATGCTATTAAGCAATATTGCCATGGTCTTATGTAGTATATATGAATTTATCGTATATATTAATATAATTTATCGTATAGAGCAACCTAGATGCGGTACGATAATTTGGGCTCCTGGCATTTGCCAAGGCAGCAAGGTGTGCCTTTGAGGAAGACCAGAGCCTTCACGAACACCAACCAGTTAACATCTATTTTCCGCCCTCAGTTGATCGCGCTTTTGAGCCTCTAATCACAATACACTGCCAGCAATACAAACAGCTACACCATCACGACGCTCTCATCGACGCCATGACTGACTGACAGATAAGCATAATAATCATGTCCATTCCCATGTAATCATTTATTCTTTCTTTAACTTGACTCGTGTCTCGGGACCGAAGTCTCGTTCCCCATTGTCCACCGCCATATTGGGTAAAACGTTCTCCCTTGCCTCATTGCCACGTGGAACTATTGGTGAGTTAATTCCTGGCTAATATTAACCCTTATAACCTTACCCTATATATAAATTTATTATGTGAGACCTTTGGATATAAATTAGCTTGTTTCAGATTGAATTCAATTTAGATATGGAGTAGTTTCATTTAGATTGATTTTATTTGATTCATTATAGCTTAGTAATATTTAACTTCCATTGATAGTTTACCACACAAACAGTGACCGGACAGAGATCAGGCTATAAATAGCTACAGCTGTGCCACATAATCTGAACCGTTCTGTTACACTATACTAAGATGCATTAATATACATCTTAAAATATACTGTAATAAACATTAGATATTTATTTAGAGTATCAATTACTTGAATTACTGTACAGAATGTAATATTTTGTATTATTTTGTTCAACTTTCTCATTAAATGTGGCATATGAGCACTCACGTGACTGTGTTTGTGTGTGTGTGTGTGTGTGTGTGTGTGTGTCTCTGTGGTTCGATTTTAAAACAACACTCTTGATGGTACGGTTTTAAGTGGTTTTAGGACGAATTCAAGCCTGTACCTATTAACAATTGTGTTGATATGTATTACTATGTACTGTGCTATAATGTACTGTCCCTGAAAACATAATAATGTTCTTATTTGTCTTTAATATGATGAATTTCACATGCAATGCTGTAATATAAAGTGTAGCAGTGGTAGCGTGATCTCTTTTTTCTATGCTGGCACGGACTCTGCCTTTGAAGTTGGTCATATTAACCCTTTGAAGTCAGACACAAGACGGAATTTGGATATTTCGGAAAATCGGACATTTCGGAAATGGACACCCCCCGAATTAGTCCGAGATAACAAGGGTTTACTGCATATTCTTTTGGTTATCGAGTATTGTTGTTCGTAAATGTGAAAAATGCATAAAAATACTACAACAGCCACAGATATTTTGTATTAATCTGGAATTCTTGCTCTTTCGAGGCATGTCCCATTACGTCATTTAAGTATCAGGATAATGGACAAGTTTTAGTTTAAAACAATACTTTTGTAATCCACATATCTAGATGCATGCAGAGTAATAACATCCTAAACAATAATATTGAAGAAGTAAACTTGAACCAACTTATAGCAAAACTGATGGAACTCACCCTGTCAGTAACTTGCACCATAAACTTGAACCCCCGACGGTGTGTTTGGTTCTCGTAGTCTAGTGTTTTTGTGGCGTACAGTTGGCCCACCGATCCCACCGATCGTATCCCAAAGTGTGCCCAACCCCAACCACTGGACTCAACAACCTTGGGGATAGATAGATGGATGGTTAAGGTGGATAGATAGGTCAAGGTTGGTTTCATTACCATAGTTGTGGATCTAGACAGTGAAGCTTTAACCCACTGATAGTATACAATATAAAGAAAGACATGTGTACAGGTGCATATTATTAATAATGTCTCCCCACCTCCCCGTAATAGAGAAAAACCATGACACCTGACCTAAAGAAAATGGGGAGTTCAGAAGGCAATGATGCCAATAAGTACTTGTGACATCCTGCATCAGTATCACTCACCACACCCGGCCGGGCTACTCCAGGCAAGAAAGACATGCCAGGTTCCTACTCATACCATCCTTAGCCAATTGTCTTCCACTCAACATGGCTGCAGTTGATTATATACCAGAACTCACAAGTACATCTCTTCTAACCCTAGTTGGCAGGTGAGTGTCTGCAGCTGTATCATAAAGGATGGTATCATTGGTAGGGGGCCAATTTAAAGATTTTTGGCCTATTTCGAGCTACAATCCACATGTTTATCAATCTTAGTTCATCAATTTATCTACACATCTGTCATCTGCTTACCCGATAGAAGAAATAGTTAGAGGTGTCACGGTCGGCTGCTGTAACTTCAAGAATAGTATCATTTGTAGGTGGCCCATTACCAAACGTTTCATCAATTTCCAAATCCCACATCTGCCGAGCTAGTCGCGGTGAGTTGTCGTTGACGTCAGCCAGTCGCACCACCACCGTCCCCGTCCCTGGAGGAGGTGGAGATAGGGAGTGTCAGGAAAAAGCTGGAATTCTGTATTATGTGAACAATTTGGAATTTGCGGAACCTTGCCACAGAGGGACTGGAAATGTGTTCTGCATAACCTGAACTTCTAGCGGAATTCACTCCTACCCATTTTATTAATCGGATATAGTATTGTCTGAGTAAATGTTAGTTGATAGCCATTGTAAATATTAGCATGAGAGCTCTCCCAGTGTATACCACCTCCTCTACGTAGGGTATGTGGTACCCGTCTTGCAACACAATCCCACCCATATTCTGTGCAACTCTCCAACCCAAGAGTGAAACGTTACTCTGTCTTTCTTCTATTCAACAGCTGAACTCTGGAACTCTCTCCCAGAATTAGTCTTTCCTTCCACCTATGATTTAAATTGTTTCAAACTCTGTGTGTTAAGGCATTTTGGCTCGAACGTCCCTTGATTTTGGCCCTGTCACTCTTTCAACTATGGGGCAGGCACTCACTACAGGCAGGTCTGCCTTTTGTCTCCCTCATTCACATAGAAAAACAAAAATATAAATAAGCCAGGGTTTATATCAATCATGTCAAATTTGCTCGGTGTCGGTGAAAACTGTATCAAAATAAGTGAACGAAGCTGCACATTGACTCTCTAAAGTTATTTCTGCCCCTCGGGTTTAACGTAAGATGAAATTTAGATTTACGTAAACAAATTATCCAAGTAAATGCATAAAATATTTATTCCCACCGAAAGGGCCAACAAAATAATTACGTACTTTTTAGGCAGTATGCAACTCAGGTTGCTTTGTTTTTGGAAAATGTAATCTCATAATGAAATTGCCAGCATAAAATCAAAATTATTTATTTGGAAAAATATATAATACTATCAACTACATCAACGTTTTGGCTTTCCCACGTCTGTATCTATAACTAGAAAGTAGTTTTTTGGATTGGTTTTATGGTCTAAACAACACAGGGTTGTTTACATCAGTATGGTCTGAATGTATGCAGAAAATATAATATGGCATCACTCGAACGTTCGTAAATGACTATGTTAGATGGATTGCCAACCATTGAACCCGCATTCATCTGAATCTCTTACCTATATGTGGTACTACGAGGTTACACAGATACACAGACTGCAAAGACCTTGCAACTCCTACTAGGCATTCCGGACTTGATTCTAGCAAAAATTGCTACTAAGTGAAAGGTAAGGATAGCAAAGCAAAAGGCTCTCTCCCCACGCACCACTCCCTTCAATACTTAATAACTAATCTTAATACTTAAACAAAATGCAATCAGTTTCATTGGATATGACCTGAAGCTCAGGTTATTTCACGGTTGATTATTATACATTGCTAAATTGTGTAATGTAAGCCTAAATAAGGGGAGAAAATATCATATACTGTATAGAACACTAACCTTTGAGCCCTCCACCGTCTGAAGCAACAACCTGAATATGGTATTCTGGAGTGGTCTCACGGTCTAAGCAGCACAAGGCTGTTCGTACCAGTCCAGTCAGGGGGTCTACAGTAAAGATGGCCTCGCCGGTACGTTCGTGGATAACGTTCTTCTCAATGGAGTACGTAAGGCGAGCATTGGTGCCTTCAGAAGCGTCATCGGCATCCCATGCAGCAATCACCCCCACTGAGAGATCTGAGGAAGAATAAAAGGATGGCGATATGAAATGAATGTGCTTAAGAAATAACGATATCAATGGAAAGATTAAGGCGGACATAACCATAACATCAAGAGACATGCAGGATAAAGTATGCGAAGCAAGAAACTTATATTAAATCAATGAATTAAGCAAAAAAAAACAAATAATAAAAACATCAGAGAAAAGTGCAATTATTGAACAAAATTACATTGTATAAAATAAATGAAGATAAATGACACCAGACAAAAAGGGAATGTGAGTGATAAGGTGGATATTTAGAAAACTGGTATATTGTTTATTTGTTCTGTTTTACGTTCAATTATCATTAAGTTATGGCATCATTGAAGTCCTCGGTGGCGTCTACTTCAGCAATATTAATCATGAAATTTGTGCTATGCTTAGTTTCATGCAATACCATGAAGCTCAACAACACGCCATGAAAACTACCTTTATTGTTGCCAATATTGTATAAATATAGCTAAAAAACTAAAATCATAGAGTACTCAACAATAGGTCCATTCTCCTGCACCTCCCCAAACATGGTAGCATTAGGGAAGACAGGAGGGTTGTCATTGATGTCCTTCACCGTGATGGTTACCGTCGTCTCAACCAGATGTACTCGGCCGCCTCTGCTGCCAACTATCCTGTGGCGGCCCCCTTCCTGGCTTTCATCTCCTCGTCTTCCTAGTCCTTCGTCTCCTAGGTCGTCCCAGTGGTGTTCTCCGCCGAACACACTAACGTCCTCGCAGCCATCATACCTTCTCCCAGAATATCTAGGTTCGTCAATGCCCCCGTTTGTTTCTCCATAGTATCTACTTTCTTCAGCGCCAAACTCCTTTCGCCTGGGGATCATAGCTTCGTCTGTGTATTTGTTCGTTGAGAAGGCGTCATTGGAGCCACTGACTATATCCCGGGGGTTACGTTGGTGGTCATGCTCGGGAGTTTCTTTAGTATGGCTTGTAGCAGATTCTGATTGATTGTACAGGTTTGTTTTCGTCTTTTGCCTAGTATCATTCAGCAAGTGATGGTTGACATGTCGACTAGTTCGAGTACTGTTTAAGTTTTCTCTTTTGTTCTCATTACTATCAGTCATATTTATCATGTTTTGATTGACGATATCTCCACGTTGTTCCCTTGGTGAGGGTATATTTAACCTTTTATCAGCCAGTACTCTTAAACTGTAATTATTATCTTTCGTTTTTCTTCTATCAGTAATATGACCTAGGTAAATAAGGCTAGGAGTAGACACTTTTTGTGTTTGCTGTATTTCAGGGATAGTGCGCTTATCTGATATATTGTGGATAATTTGTTCTGCATTTATATGGAGCGGATTATTCTGCTCTGTAAATGCAAAGTTTACTTTGTGTGGAATAAGGTCACTTAGTTGCTGTGTTTTCTCAGAAACCATAGGAGACAAAAGCCCACGTGTTCTTCTCTTAATAGTACTCCGATGCTTAAACTTCTTACCTCTCACAATATTTCCAGTCGGAATTTCATTATCTCCCCTGCGACTTGTTGCTTTAACACCGTTAATCCTACTTCTAACAAATACAAAAGAATCCCGAACATCAACATCATATTCCACTTCAGATATCACAGAATCTTGCCCTTTTCTTACTCCAGGCCCTTTGTATTCTCTTCCTATATTACTGCTCGTCACTGGGGTTGCTGAATCAATATGCTCCTCTTCTCGGCCCCCTCGTTTCCTTTTGGGTTCATCTCCCAGCGGCTGGACTGGGGCCACGAGTTCTTTCCTTTCATGGAGGTGTTTGAGTTCTTCAGCGTTATGGTTTTCAGACAATTCTTCTATCCTTGAGGCATTTGTAAGATGTCTAGGATCATAAGGGTTATGGATTTCTGACGTTATTTCTTGTCTCGAGTCACGAATAAGGTGTTTATGTTCATTTAATGCAGAGCTTACAAATGCTTCTTCAATTCTTGAAACATGTATATTGTCATGCTTATGGATTTCAGATGTGTATATAATTCGTGAAGCAGGTATATGTGGTCTAAGCTCATCCGATTTATGGCTTTCAGACATAGCCACTTCTTTTGGTGTAGGAATGTTTTTTAACGCACTATTCATAAGTTTCTTTATTGGAAGAATTCCCCTAAAGGCTTTACTGGTCCCTCTTGATACTATTTTGCTGTGGATACACTGTGCATTTTTGTTACTACTGTACTCGTGTTCTGTTGTTGAGTGAATTATGGAAGTATATCTCCCTGCCATCGACTTATTCCTAAATATATTTCCAGCTTGTGGCGCTGTCCCTTGCTTCTCTCCAGATGTTCTCCCCTCTGCATCTTCCTTTGGTATTCTCTCAGACACTAAACCTCTTCTGTTTCTCTTATATGCCTCTCTCTGTTCCCTTCTCCGCTCTCCATTACTGCCTCTCTCCTCCATCTCTTTATGTTGTCTCCTCTTTCCCTCGCTTCGTGTCTTCCCTACCCTCACTCCATTGCTGCCTCTCTTCTCCACCTCTTCCTCCTGTTCTTTGTGTTGTCTTCTCCTCTCATCTTCATTGCCTCTTGCTACTCGTCTCTCCTCTTGTTCTTTCCCCTGTGTGTGCCTGTAGAGTCTCGGGGAAGGCGTTGTATAACTTTCCTGTGGGGTGGGCCAGGGCACTTGACCGTCTCTCACCTGAATCTTGACCTTCCACACCTCCCTACCCCGGGGTGGATCTCGGTCCAATGCCTAAAGGACAATACAAAATAATATGGTTATTATATAGAATAAACATGTGCACAAATGAGAGAGAGAGAGAGAGAGAGAGAGAGAGAGAGAGAGAGAGAGAGAGAGAGAGAGAGAGAGAACACATATTGTTTAACCTTTCTTCCTTTATATTCTTTTTACTGTGTATGAAGAAGACAAAAGGCAAAACTGCCTCTATCAAGTGTCCCTCCACCCTGAAAAAGAGCAAATTCAAGGTACGTTTAGTGATTTACGTTTAGTGATTTAGGAGTATAGTTTTGGAAAGAAGTGCGGTTTGCTTGGTAAAGGTGAACTCCATGGATATAAATGCAAACATTGTTTGGGCTTGGGGAAGAACATACTATAAGTATATGTAAATATTCTGACATACGGAGCCCTGTATGTTAATTTAAGAGTTAGAATTAGAGTTGAAGGAGCCAAACTACCCAAACGGTGAAGCAGACTAGCGAGCGAACGAGCGAGTGGGCAAACCAGCTCGCCCCATACCAGCACACTAGCCTTCACACCTGCGTGCGTCATAGGGGACCCTGCAAACTACCCCGATGACCGGACACGATGACGTATGTTTGACGCCAGGAGCTGTGAGTGGACCAGGCACCTGTTATGCGACTCGAGGAGCTATGATTGGAGTAGGCACCACCCCCCGCCTCCTGATTCGTTCCTACACCATCATTGTTTGGTATATAAGACTCGAGTTGTGGGCATTCAAATCAGTCTCATTTGGAGTTGGGGAAGGTGAACTTGCAGCTGGAGGAAGACGGGGTGAAGTATTATAATGGGATTGTGACTGTCAGTCAGATTATATAAATGTGTGTTAAGTGTGTTCGGTGTAAACACTTACGTTATGTTGGTTAGTAAGATATGTGATTGGGAATTAACGTGAACGCTACTATTATGTGTTTAACTATTTGATTGCGAATTAACGTGAACGCTACTATTATGTACGTAACTATTTGATTGGGATTTAACGTTAACGCTATTATTATGTACTTAACTATTTTAGTTGACTAACTTGTGGACTAAAGCAACTCTTTAAGTAATTGGGTTATGATGAAAGTAATACTATTGTTTTATATTAATACTTACGAGTTCTTTCATTTTCTTTTAATTAAGCTTACATTGCTTAACGGTGCTTAGTACGGTGATGCTATTGTCTCGTATTAGTAATATCGCCTTAGACTAACATGGCTGTGTTAATATTACTTCTAGTGATTTCCTAAGCTGAAGAAAATTATTTTGCTTCAAAATATTATATTTAGCTTTTCATATTATTTGAGTGAGACCTGAATCGAATCTATGAAGCGATCCTGTAACTTTATTTACTCATAATCAAACCTCAATGTTACGTGGTTAAGAAATACATTTAACTAATTATTAAATATATATCTAACTTTTTATGTGACTTTGATATTACTCCTGATGATAATAATAATATAATACTATTAACGTAAGACAAGAACCAAGAATAATTACATTAAACATAAATAAAAGGACATATAAGAAAACTATCTATTCATTTCAAAAAGGGTAAGAGACAGAAATATTCTTACTTTAATATTTATCTTTCAAGACTTTTTATAAAATTAATAGTCCTTCTTTAGATATAACTTCTTCGGTTCATAACCATAGCCTACTAAGCTTCGGTTAAATAATAATTCTTTATAAATACTACATGACTTTAATTAGTTTCAGTATTTTTCATAATTAAAGAGTATCAGTCAATAAAGGATACTAAGTCGTAAGATCCAAAAGGAAAGGAAGCAACAACAGGAAATAATTGTATTAGATTTTACTTTTGTTTTGCCTTCAGCTGACTGATACCTTAATATATATCTCTGTGCTATCTAGATTCATCAAGTTAACCACTTGAGGATCAAGATACGTAACAATATGTATGTAGACAATATTCATATATTTCATCCAAACGCCAGATAAAATAACTGATTGATCAGGAAAATGAGCACCTGCTCTAACAGCTGATAGACATTCTTCCTCTTCTTCTTAATGTCTGTGACTACTTGCAGATCTAGCGGGAAAGTAGCTAATATAGAGACACTAGCCTTGAGATAAAATAAAAAGGTGGCAACTCGGCTGATCGGTAGTCTACAGCTACAAATGCTTTTGTATGGATATTTTGGATATTTATATACTTCGTGATATGGGTGTGTTCACTTGACACCGTTAAATAGTTAACTGAGATTTACATCAAGCTTTGAAAAAACGGGACAAAGTAGACGACTGGTAACACTAACGTTAGCTTTCCGTTACCAGTAGCTGACTCCTGTAATATATTTGGCACTTGGTCTATCTTAATTACGACCCAGCCTATTAAGGAATACGTTTCACAAGCTCTTATAAAATGTGGTATACACTCCATACTGAAGCAACCATTAATATACTCTCTGATAGTGCATGAACATAATCGACATTATATAAGTTCGTGGGAGTATCTGGACACAGGCGGCTCCTAAAAGAATCACGTACCTATTAGCGCCCGGGTCTTAATTTCCATTAATAAAACTGCTTGATATAATATGATGTTTTAGCCCAAAACGGTTAACATATTCTTATTATTCCAAATATGAGTAATGTTTTGATGGAAGATAATCAGAGTAATCATTAATAATATTATTAAACTATGCAAAATACTTGTTTCACCGTTTGGTGTATGTCTCTAGCTTGTATTATAAACCAACGGCTAAGCAACAATGAATAATTTTATTTAGACAGGCCGCGTATATATTTTGTGCAAATATATTTTGTATTTTTTCGAATGATATGCCTTGTGCTTTTTTGGCTAGTAGGCAAAACGTAAAGGAGTTATATACACGACAAATGAAGCCAAACTGGAGAAACCTATACCCTATACTCTATTCCAAATCAGCAGTCCAAAACTCTTGATCATATACCTCTATGACTCGCAAACAAAAAGAGTAATCCAGCTACTATTTCTACCATTTGAGAAAGGTCAGCTAGTAGACCAGTCAAAGTAGGGCTGGACTTAGAACAAATTGTAATAGAAGGTTTTTTGGCTTTAACTTGTTTATTAGGTCCCTCTGATGAACATATAAAAAGTCTCCAACTTTTGGACACCGGGAAAGTGGTTAATTTGCATAAATTCAAGATGGCCGCCGTCCAAAGCTTCAATTTACAGATAACTTTTTTCTGGTTGCTCCTAGACCCTATAAATGTATTACAAACAACGTTTTTTGGCTTTAACTTGTTTATTAGGTCCCTCTGATGAACATATAAAAGTCTCCAACTTTTGGACACCTGTAAAGTGGTTAATTTACAGCCAAAAAACCTTACAGCCAAAAAACCTTCTATTGCAATTTGTTCTAGGTCAAGCCCTACCTTTACTGCACATTATTGTCTATTACATTTTGCCTAGGCCTATACTAATCCCATCATCTTGTTTCTTGTTTCATGCAAGGACTTCCAGGAGGCTGCAGATCTTTTGGATAAGCTGTTGCGTGAAGACGTTTCACCGGATGAAGTCTGCAGTAAAGACGTTTTCAACAGAATTTCTGAAAAACTTAAAGCTGAGAAGAGCTCCTTAGCAGAGCATAAGATGGGAAAGCTATGGATTCAATACATGGACATGATTGACCTGCTGCATCGCTTCCTGAGGGCACTGAGAATGGGCGATTTCCTACTGTACCTCGGAACACTCCAGGAGATGTTGCCGTACTTTGCAGCGTGTGGTCATAACAATTATGCCAAGTCAGCCCATGTGTACATTCAAGACATGATTGAACTTGAGCAGCTCAACCCAGACATGTTCTGTCAATTGAACTCCGGTCTATTTGTGATCCGCCGAAGTGATCGGCTGTGGACAGGACTGCCAAGCGACTTGGTTATAGAGCAGGTTTTGATGCGCTCTTTGAAAACGAATGGTGGATTGACACGTGGTAGGGGCATGGAGGAAACGCAACGCCTGCGCTGGTTACTTGCTATGCCAGCCTGCGCTGAGGTGAGTGAAGTTATGCAAGAACTGACAGGGAAGCATTTCCACACCTCTGAGCAGCACAATGAAATGACTGAAGCAAGGCGTGAACGAGATAGGAAGGACACAGAGAAGGTTCTCGCATTCTTCAAGGATTATGATCCATTTCAAGAATCAAATGAACTCAGGAATATTGCCAACGGTGTGACAGGACCAGCCTCGGCCAATCCTCATTTACTGTATGAGGTTGGTATGAACATTGTGCAGAAGATGGAAGGTAGCAATGCTTTTGACTTTTCATTTAGGAAGAAAGATCAAGTTGAGTCGTTGGGTGCAAAGGTTACAATCAGTGCTGAAAAAGTACCAATCGACCCACAGCTCCTTTTCCAGAGGCTCCTCATCTTTGCTAATAACAGGGACTTAGGTGTTGAAGAGGTCTTTGCGTATGAGTTGTCTAGCTACCCTACTGCTCTGTTCGATAAGTGGGGGAGGCTCAGGGAAGCCAATAAACCACAGCTAGGAGATGAGATAGCTGCTGTTGTTCCCAAGTCGTCATTGGAATCATTTGAGGAAGAAAGGACTGTGACCCATGTTCTGGATGGTGGTTCCTTATTGCAAAGGATTCCATGGAAGAAGGGTGACACATTTGAGGACATTGCAAGCATGTACATGAAGCATGTTTCCAAAAACTTTCTCAACCCGGTGGTTGTATTCGACGGTTATAAATCAGGACCTACTACCAAGGACATGACACACAATCGACGATCAAAAGGAGTCTTTGGTCAAAAGGTGATGTTCACTCCAACCATGCCCCTTCGGTCAAAAAAGGAAAACTTCTTGTCAAACTCGGACAATAAGCAAAACTTCATTGACTTATTGTGTGAAACATTCAAGGCAAATGGAATTGACTGTGTCAATGCGCCAGCAGATGCAGATGTCATGATTGCGAAGAAGGGAATTGAGCATGCAAGGGAAACCGTGACATATGTGATAGGTGAGGACACAGACTTGTTGGTGCTGTTGTGTCATTATGCGGAACGAGGGATGAATGATTTGTACTTCAAGTCGAGCAAGGAAGGTGGGAAATGTTGGCATATTAACTCAGTAGCAGAAGCTCTCGGTGAAAGCATCTGTCGTGTCCTGCCAGTTGTCCATGCACTCTGTGGATGTGACACAACCTCACGACTGTATGGTATTGGTAAAGGGGCTGCCTTGAGGAAAGTGAGGGAAGACAACGGTTTCTTGAAATGTATAGAAGCATTCTGTTGCCAAAGTGGAAGTAAAGACGCGATATCATCAGCTGGTGAAAAGGCCTTGGTTTATTTGTACGGGGGAAAAGGAAATGACACCCTTGACGGACTGCGAAAGACAAAGTTTTGCAACAAGGTGGCAAAAAGTTCAACTACCGTTGAAGTTCACAGCCTTCCCCCAACAACCGATGCAGCCAAATACCACTCGTTCCGAGTTTATTGTCAGGTCCAGGAATGGATGGGAAACTGTGTGGACCCCGAGAAATGGGGCTGGTGTCTGCGGAAGGGACAGCTTGAACCGAAGACGATGGATTCGCCAGTGGCTCCTGATTCACTACTGAAATTGGTCAGATGTCAGTGTAAGGGCAACTGTGACACTCAACGCTGTAGTTGCAAACGGAATGAGCTTGAATGTTCCATTGCATGTGGTCAATGTAAAGGACTCTGTCAAAATAGCAACTTTGATGCAAGCACCGATGATCCAAGTGAATACGAACTCCTATCATGAATTACATAATTGGCTCTGAATGACGTCATACTACGTCATGGTTTTTTTTTTTTTTTTTTTTATAAAAAAGAGGGACAACAGGTCAAAAAACCCATACAAGCACAAAGTGCCTGTGTCACCCCTTGTGAAAGAGACAGTTCAGCCTGTCTGTAAGGTTTTTCGGCTGTAAATTAACCACTTTCCAGGTGTCCAAAAGTTGGAGACTTTTTATATGTTCATCAGAGGGACCTAATAAACAAGTTAAAGCCAAAAAACGTTGTTTGTAATACATTTATAGGGTCTAGGAGCAACCAGAAAAAAGTTATCTGTAAATTGAAGCTTTGGACGGCGGCCATCTTGAATTTATGCAAATTAACCACTTTCCCGGTGTCCAAAAGTTGGAGACTTTTTATATGTTCATCAGAGGGACCTAATAAACAAGTTAAAGCCAAAAAACCTTCTATTACAATTTGTTCTAGGTCCAGTTAAATTATTGCTAGATTTACTGGACTATAGGGACTAAGTGTGGCCATTTACAGCCCATTTGTTCTTGCCTTTTTTGAGTTACAGATGATAGGTGTCCCGATTTCTGAACTACTAATTTGGAACAAGGTATAGTCACCTATTGTATGCTTTCCCCGAGCTTTTATGGAACTACACTAAATTAACATTAATATAGTATCAATCAAACCTGTTAATAGGCCTATCGTGTAAATAGTGAGAACCAGATGAATACAAATGAGGACGGTGATGTCAGTAATGTAAAACAATACAAATGAGGACGGTGATGTCAGTAATGTAAAACAATACAAATGAGGACGGTGATGTCAGTAATGTAAAACAATACAAATGAGGACGGTGATGTCAGTAATGTAAAACAATACAAATGAGGACGGTGATGTCAGTAATGTAAAACAATACAAATGAGGACGGTGATGTCAGTAATGTAAAACAATACAAATGAGGGCGGTGATGTCAGTAATGTAAAACAATTCAAATGAGGACGGTGATGTCAGTAATGTAAAACAATACAAATGAGGACGGTGATGTCAGTAATGTAAAACAATACAAATGAGGACGGTGATGTCAGTAATGTAAAACAATACAAATGAGGACGGTGATGTCAGTAATGTAAAACAATACAAATGAGGACGGTGATGTCAGTAATGTAAAACATACAAATGACGGTGATGTCAGTAATGTAAAACAATACAAATGAGGACGGTGATGTCAGTAATGTAAAACAATACAAATGAGGACGGTGATGTCAGTAATGCAAAACAATTCAAATGAGGACGGTGATGTCAGTTATGTAAAACAATACAAATGAGGACGGTGATGTCAGTAATGTAAAACAATACAAATGAGGACGGTGATGTCAGTAATGTAAAACAATACAAATGAGGACGGTGATGTCAGTAATGTAAAACAATATTATTAGAACATAAGAACATAAGGAAAGAACATAAGAAAATGGGAGTCTGCAAAAAGCCGATCGGCCCATACAAGGCAGATCCCTGTCACACCCAACCCCAATTACAAGGCCCAATTATAGACCCAACTCACTAATACCTTGAGTACTGACCCCACCAAAACGGTCAGATATTAACACAAGATAACGGGGGTCTGCTGAGCGCCGATTGGCCCACACCTGGTAGATCCCACTCACACCCAACCCATCTCCTCCATATGCCTATCTAATTTTATCTTAAAGCTCCCTATCGTTCTTGATCCCACTATATCACTTGGTATCCTATTCCACCCATCTACAACTCTGTTACCAAACCAATATTTGCCTATATCTTTTCTGAAACGAAATTTATCTAATTTATAACCATTTGTTCGAGTTCTTTCGCTATCACTGAGCTTCAGTACATTTTTCATGTCTCCTTTATTTACCCCACTGAACCACTTGAACACTTCTATCATATCCCCTCTAACTCTGCGTCTTTCTAACGAATGTAAGCCTAATTTGTTCAACCTTTCTTCATATGGTAGATTTCTAATATTATGAATAATTTTTGTCATTCTTCTCTGTACTCTCTCCAAGGAATCTATATCCATTCTGTAATAAGGACACCAAAATTGGACAGCATAATCCATATGAGGTCTTACTAACGACAAGTAAAGTTTCAAGATAACATCGGCAGTTCTGTTACTCACATTCCTTGAGATGAACCCCAGAATCCTGTTTGCCTTGTTACGTACGCTTATACACCGTTTTCTAGGTTTCAATTCGTTGCTAACAAACACACCCAAATCTTTCTCGCAGTCTGAGATTTCTAATTCCATATTAGCTAGTTTATATTTTGCATTAGTATTCGTCTTCCCTATCTTTAATACCTTGCATTTGTGAATGTTAAAATTCATCTGCCACTTTACTGACCATTCGTGTAAGGTATCTAGATCCCTTTGGAGGCACTCTATGTCGCTTTTTCTTTTTTTTATTTTTTTTTTTTATATGTGATTGAGGGAGGCAAAAGGCATTACTGCCTATAGCGAGTGCCTCCCCCATAGTTGAAAGAGTGACAGGGCCAAAATCAAGGGACGTTCGAGACAAAATGCCTGGACACACGGAGTTTGAAGCAATTTAAGTCATAGGAAGAGGGAAAGACTGATTCTGGGAGAGAGTTCCAGAGCTCAGCTGTTGAGTAGAAGAAAGTTTGAGAGTAACGTTTCACTCTTGGGTTGGAGAGTTGCACAGAGTAGGGGTGGGATTGAGTTGCAAGACGGGTACCACGTGCCCTACGTTAAGGAGGTGGTATGCACTGGGATAGCTCTGAGGAACACTGATTATTATAGTAGCGATAGAATAGCGAGAGAGATCCAACATTGCGGCGGAGAGAGAGACTGCAGAGAGTTGGTGAGTGGACGGGAGTTAATGATACGAAAGGCCTTCCTTTCAACTTTGTCTAGGAGAGCGGGTGTGAGAGGAACCTCCCCACACATGTGAACAATACTCAATACAAGGGCGCACTATGCCCCTGTACAGAGCAAGAAGCTGTGCAGGGGAAAAGAACCCCCTAAGGCGGTTGAGCACACCAAGCTTCTGGGAGGCTGCCTTAGCAAGACTGGTAATATGGTCCTTCCAAATTAGAGCAGAAGAAAAAGAGACACCAAGAATATTGAGAGAAGATGAAGGGTTGATTTTTGTATTGTTGAAGAATAAGGGATAGTCCGCTGGGAGATCCTGACGGGTAGATAGATGGAGAAATTGGGTTTTGGAAGCATTAAAGTTAACAAGGTTTTCTCTGCCCCAATTGGAAATAGTATTTAGATCAGAATTTAAGAGTTCTATGGCTTCATTATGTTTGTCGTTGAGGAATTGCTGGCTGGGGCGTTCTGAAAAACTAATGGAGTAGTGTAAGGTTGAGTCGTCTGCGTATGAATGGATGGGAATTAAGGTACAGTCAAGGAGATCATTTATAAAAATTAGAAAGAGAACAGGAGATAGGACAGAGCCCTGAGGAACACCGGAGTTTATAGGGTGAGGAAGTGAACAATGGCCGTCCACAACCGCGGCTATGGAACGGCCGGAAAGGTAATTAGAGACAAAGGCACAGATGGAGGGATAGAAACCGAAGGAGGGTAGTTTAGAAATTAAAGATTTATGCCAGACTCTATCGAAGGCTTTCGATATGTCTAGTGCAATAGAAAAAGTCTCACCGAAGTCCTGAAAGGAGGATCACCAAGAGTTAATAAGATATGAAAGAAGATCACCAGTAGAACGACCCTTAAGGAAGCCATACTGGCGATCTGAGAGCAGATTATGAGAAGAGAAATGCTTAAGAAATTTGGAAGCAAGAATAGTTTCAAAAACTTTAGAAAGACAAGAGATGAGAGCAATTGGACGATAGTTGGAGGGTTGAGAGCGGTCACCCTTCTTTGGGACAGGTTGAATGTGAGCAAACTTCCAGCATGAAGGGAAGACGTTAGAGGATAGACAGAGACGAAAGAGTTTGCCTAGGCAGGGAGTCATCATGGAAGCACAGTTTTTGAGAACAACAGGAGGAACACCGTCCGGACCATATGCCTTATTACTGTTAAGCCCAGAGAGGGTAGAAAGTACATCTTTAGAAGAGATTAGAATATTAGGCATAAGTAAGAGAGAGGAGGGCGGAGAGGGAGGAATAGCACCGGAATCATCCAAGGTGGAGTTTCTAGCAAAAGTTTGAGCGAAGAGTTTAGCTTTGTCAGAGGAAGAAGTGATGGTTGTGCCATCAGAGTGGGAAAAGGGTGGGAAAGACGAGGAAGATAAATTGTTGGAGAGGTTTTAGGCTAGATGCCAGAAAGCTTGGGAAGAGCTAGAGTTGGATAGTTCAGTGCATTTATTATTGATGAAAGAGTGATTGGCAAGTCGAAGAACATATTTGGCTTGATTCCGGGCAGAAACATAGGAAGAATGAGAGTCTTGAGTTTTAAGGCGTCGGTACCGTTTGAATGCTTCCTCCTTATTGCGGACAGCAGTAGAATAGGCGTGAGTAAACCAAGATTTTTTAGCATTAGTCTGAGAGAAGGAGAATGGAATGTATGCTTCCATGCCCGATAGGATTACCTCGGTAATGCGTTCAGCACTCTCCGAGGGTCCCCGGCCACGGAAGCAGAAATCATTCCATGGGAAATCAAAGAAGTACTGCCGGAGAGCCTCCCAGTCGGCAGCGCCAAAGTGCCACAAGCGCCGCCGGCTAGGAGGATCGGGTGGCCGTACTGGAGAGATAGGACAGGTGACAGAGATAAGTTTATGGTCGGAGGAGCCCAGAGGAGAGAAAAGATCGACAGTATAAGAAGAAGGGTTAGAAGTTAGAAACAAGTCAAGAATGTTGGGCCGATCTCCGATGCAATCCGGGATACGGGTGGGTTGCTGAACTAACTGCTCTAGCTCATTTATGATAGAAAAGACGTAGGCTTGTTCACCAGGTGGATCAGTAGTGTGAGAAGAGAGCCATTGGCGGAGGTGAACGTTGAAATCTCCTAAGATGGAGATTTCTGAGAAAGGAGAAATGGATAGAATGTGTTCCACTGTGGAGTTTAGATAGTCAAAGAATTTGGGAAAGTTGGTAGAGTTCGGGGAAAGATAGACAGCACAGAAATATTTAGTAAGAGAATGACAGGAAAGTTTGAGCCATAAAGTTGAGAATTCAGAGGAGTCGTAATCGGGAACACGAGAGCAAGTGAGTTTGTTGTGCACATATGCACAACATCCGCCTTTGGCTTTGAAACTAGGATAGAGAAAGTAGGAGGATACAGAGAAGGGGCTGCTGGATGTTGCTACAGACTCCTGAGTTTCGGTGAGGAGAAGAAGATCAGGTTTGTAGGAGGAGAGATGGTGCTCAACAGAGTGAAAGTTAGAGGAAAGTCCGCGAATGTTGCAGAAATTAATAGAAAGAGTAACAGGCCGAGGTCCAGGTAATTGTGTGGGGTCATCAGGGGATGGTCGGTTGGGTGTGGGGGCATTTATGCCCCCCACCCCCCCCCCCTGGGGACTCCGAGGCTGGGCTAGAATTCATCATTTTAGTTTTTTTTAATTTTGGTGTGGAGGAATGAAGTGTGGTGTGCATGTTTAGTGTAGTGAAGTGGATAGGAGGAGGAGGTGTTTGTGAGAGCTAGCTGGATTGCTCTCAGTGTAAATGAGGCACAAAGAAAATCAGTAAGAGAGGCCAAGCAAATGAAACAGGAGTTCCAGCGACTCTTTATCACATGCCTATAACCTCACCTGGGTCTAGCCCTGATCGATTGGTGCCTACAATCTCCCCACTTGGTCTCCCTATTTTGGTATCGTCTGCGAATTTACTTATCCTACTAGTATACCTAAATCAAGGTTATTTATGTATATGATAAATAACAGAGGACCCAATACAGATCCCTGGGGGACACCACTCTTGACTGATCCCCACTCTGACTTAGTACCATTTATGCTGACTCTCTGTTTCCTACCAATTAGCTATGACCTAATCCATCCTAACAACGCCCCACCTATTCCATGCGCCTCAACCTTTCTCATCAATCTCTCATGAGGGACTCTGTCGAAAGCTTTACTGACATCTAAATATATAATATCATATAATTTGTCATTATCTACTGCCTCATATACCTCTGAGAAAAAGTTAAGCAAATTAGTAAGGCAAGAACGTCCCTGAGTGAATCCATGCTGAGAAGAATTGATTAAGTTAAATGTTTCTAAGTGGTTTCTCATTTTCCTAGCAATAATTGACTCTAGTAGCTTTCCTATGATTGAAGTGAGACTAATGGGACGATAATTTGATGCTATGGATTTATCACCTTTTTTGAAGATCGGAACTACATTTGCAAGCTTCCAAGCTTCTGGAACTATACCTGTTTCTAATGACTTGTTAAAAAGAAATGTTAATGGGTAACTTAACTCATCTCTGCATTCTTTTAATACTCTAGAATATACCTCATCAGTGTTACGAACTGGCACTCGGGTACACAAGGGCTCTCAATCAGGACTCGAATACGGCTCGCTGCCACAACGGAAACACACGATCCCAACCCCTGAGTACTGCCAGCCGAACAAAAAACACCAATACCCTCCAGAGTTCAATCTGCTATAACGGGGTATACAAGAACTCGGTACTAGTGTTCAACAACAGACTAATAAAGAGACAGGAATTATCTAGTCTGGTCAACAATCAAACAATGAAGTAAGAAACAACAACACCTAAGAATAGTGTTGGCCGAAGCCGAAGTAATCCACCCTTGACTATGAACTTAAGAAGTCCACCACCCTCTACTTCGGATCGCACTATTACGTTACGTTAATTAATAGTCCTTAACCCTTAATTAGCAGCGAGCAACATAAGTCGAGTTAAATAAAGCTGGACTATGTGGCGGCGCTCGACATAACTCGAGTGGCAATTTCAGCACGTAATGTGGCTGAGAGAGAGAGACAAGTGGTGGCAGGAGACTAGCGAGCGTATGACTGCTCCAGACCACCGCGGCGAACCTACTGACACAAATCTCAGCTCCCTCCTCCCTCTCTCACTCGCTACATACTCAATTATGTACTGAAAGTACCGAATTACCTGCTTTTTGCACTCGCGTTGCACGGTTATTGCAAGAAAACTATCCATCATACAAGGATCGTTATGGTGTCATTCGAAAGCTCTGTTTATGCCCTTTCAGGGATAGGTACTTGTTTTACGTTCTGGGTCTTATTTAGGCATGAAAATGATCACGTAAACAGCCCTATTTTGGCTAAAAACACCCCGTTGTGCGGTACACATAAATAAACCGCATAGGCCGCTCGTAAGGTGTTAAGCATCGAGCAAGGAATCTTCTGAAAAAAGTTAGATGCTTCTCGGATGCTCGTAAGAAGTACGTATCGGATTTTGAACAGTAATTCAATAAGCAAAAACACTGGCAATTAAATACTATTAAAGGTTTAACTTGGCATAAGAATAATTAAAAGAATATGCAATAGTAAATGGCAAACATTAAAAAGAAGTACTCCGCAAATGCAACGGCAATAGCCTACTCGGATTGTGCTCGTGGGCCACTAATCACTAAAGTAGCCAAGCTTGCAACACATGAAATCAATAGTGCATAAACAATATCATACATAAGGAAAGCTTCAATACTATTCTGTATCTACTAATCAAGTAAAGTCTAGCTGGGGTACTGTAGGCAAAAAGGTAGCAGTGACTGAGCAAAAACGGCTCGTAGCCTAGCGAAGTCCTCACGACTGTTTAACCCGCCTCTAGCGGGTGCTCTGTGGCCGTTTTGGGCCTTTCTGGGCCGTTCTGACTGCTATATCAACCATCAGTATGAAAGGAACTGTATTGCGCCGAAAACTAGGTGGAAATCGCTACACAATGACGCCACATACAGCTAAGTAGCACTCGTGGAGCACTGACAGTGTTACCTCGAAGATGGAAGTTTAGCTGATTTTGCTAACTTGCTCACTTTTAGCGAACTATTGGTTACACTGTCATCCTCATGCGCGGTGGGGGAACTGGAGTTAGTGTGGGCCGGGAGGCCACAGATGTCGGACGTATGGATCATTACTAATTTTCACTCTATTTCCACCCTTTTTTCACCCGTTTTTTGCCAGTTTTTTCAACTCGACTTATGTGGTGAGCCGCTTTTTAAGGGTTAAAGTATTACGTTAAAACTAACAAGTGCACTTTGAGAAATCCAGATCCCTTGTATCTGGTTTTCTCCCGGCTCCTTGACAAAGTAAAAACAAACTGTTAATAAAATACAGGGTGGTTAGGCTCTTGCCCTCACGCACTGTAAATTATTAACTCAACACAGTCAGCCGCGAAGACAACCTAGGCTTCACTGAACCGAAACGAGTATGCAGGTTTATCGCTTAACCACTGCATCAAACAACAACTCGTAACACAGAAAAGCCTTACCCCAGTCTAGCATTACCTAGACCAGCAGAAAACAGGAATAATAATAATAACACACAGGGAAATGCATATACAAGTGCAACAAACATAAATCAATCCTATTCTAAGTCAACCCTTCCAAAATAGGCTATCTAATAGGCAAGTATCTCGTGAGAACTCAAGCGATAATATGTTGGCTGACTAGCTCTGAACCAACGGGACCATGGAAGTTAAACAGGGGAGGGAAAAGAGGAGATAAGAATGTAAGGTAGTAGAGAAAGTTCCCATCAGTCAGAAGAATATATATAGTTAGCAAGGGAAATGAGAAGTCGCTCTGCCTAATGAGTTCTGATGAAAAAATGGCTAGACTTCCCTTTTATACCCGGCCCTCTAGTGAGCCCAACGTGAACTACTAAGGACCGCCCACTGACAACCATTACGTAATTTCTCTCTCTCCTCTGGGATACACAAAGGCTCCCCTAGCACTGAGGGGGGGAGGAGTGCTAGTGAGTTAGGCCCACCTCCCGCCTGGCGCACCCACTGACCCCCCAACTGTGGCTGTTTCTCTTCCCATCATTACAAATAAGTTTTACACACAATACTTATAACTAATGATATAAAATAGAACTCGTTGACTCAGATGAAAACAAAATACATATTCATAATACTTATAGTACAATGGCTCACATGAACTAAGTTAGGAAACTCTACATAGACTACAGCCAAAGTTCCTGCCCAGCCGTTTGATAGTTCGTGGACTACTCAATCTCTATAGGCTATGACAAACTAATACGATTACCTATATCAAAAGAAAGAGTTTTTATATGATTTTTATATTTTAATATGTTTTTTCCGGCTGCACTATAAGGGCAACCTATTTTCCTCCACTCAAACCCACACACCTGTGATAGCCTACGACTGATCATCCACCCTTGATAAACAATCCGCGATCACATTGTCACATCCAGCAATATGACGGATGTCCAGGTTATACTCCTGCAACATCAAAGACCACCTGGTCAGTCTCATATTGCGATTGTGAAATTGATTCCGGAATCTCAAAGGGTGATGATCAGTGTAGATAACCACGACTGGTCCATAGGCTGGAACATACACCTCGAAGTGCCTGAGCGACAGCACAATCGCCAGTAATTCCTTTTCTATTGTAGAATAGTTCTTTTGTGCAGCATTGAACTTCTTAGAAAATAAACTTACTGGGTGTTCCACACCTTCATTGTCTGTCTGTAGCAAGACGGCACCAGCCCCTACACCACTAGCATCTGTTGCCAGCTGAAAAGGCCTGTTAAAGTCTGGGGCCCTGAGTATCGGGTGAGTACATAGCAAATGTTTCACCAAAGTGAAAGCCTTTTCACACTCTGGTGCCCACAAAAACTTTTTGTCTTTAGATAACAAATCTGTGAGAGGTGCCAACACCGTTGAGTAACCTTTTATGAAGCGTCTGTAGTAGCCTATCATACCCAAGAATTTCATAATCTGCTTCTTGGTTGTTGGGTGCGGAAATTTATTGATAGCCTGTACCTTGTTCTGAGGAGGGCACACCTGTCCCCTTCCCACTACAAACCCAAGGTACTGCACAGTGGCTTTTACGAAGTCACACTTTGCCAAATTTACTACCAGACCTGCTTCACTAAGTTTCCGGAACAAGGTCTCAAGGTGCTCACAATGGCTCTCAAAGTCGTCATCATAAATGATTACATCGTCCAAATATACGGTGCAATTCGGAATGTCCTTTACAATTTCATTCATCAGGTTCTGAAACGTTGCTGGTGCATTCTTAAGTCCGTAAGGCATAACATTGCACCGGTAGGTACTCCCGTCCACAACAAAACCACATACCTCTTTAGCACGCTCGGACAAAGGTACTTGCCAGTAACCTTTTACTAAATCTACTTTAGACAAAAAACGAGCATTACCAATTTTGTCAACACTATCATCAACCCGAGGAAGAGGATATGGGTTAGTTGGAGTCAAACCGTTTAACCTACGGAAATCAATACAAAAGCGTACCTTGCCATCTGGCTTAGGCTGCAGTGTTACGGGGGAAGTCCACTTAACTGTGCCTTTCTCTATCAACCCTCTACCGAGCATATACTCCAACTCATCCCTCAGAGCTGGTAGTTTTATGGGGGGCACACGGTACGGGATTGACTTAAAGGGTAGGTGGTCCCCCACGTCAACTTCATGCATAGCCTGAGTAGTGAGGCCTGGGTGTTCAGCAAATACAGTGGGGTATGAACCGAACAACTGACGGATAGCATCAAACTGCGGCTCAGGCAAATGAGCTATAGCCTCATCAGCCCTTAGGCTCGAGTTCCCCGCCCACTGATCCGCTGAAACATGTTGATCCCAGCTATCCTCCTCTGAAGCTTGACTGTCCCCCTCTCCTTCTCCACCACGGCCGCAACAAGCCAACACAGGGACAGTGAGAGGCTCAGAGGGGCGCCTCACATACTCTTTAATAAGGTTCACGTGACATAACTGGTTCTTTTTCCTCCTGTCTGGAGTGGCAACAAGGTAATCTAAGTCTGAAATTTTTCTACAATTTTATAAGGTCCAGTGTACTTCGCAGAAAGGGGGTTACCAACCAAAGGCAACAAAATTAATACCTCTTGTCCTACAGTGAACTTCCGGAGCCTCACTTTGCGATCATACCTGTCCTTCATCAAAGCTTGTGATTCTGTCAAATTTCTACCTGCCATCTCCAGACTCTTAAGCATGCACTCACGGCTTTCAAGCACATACTTTAATAATGGGCAAGGCTGCACAGTCCCCTCCCCAATTTCTTTCAGCATGTTAACACCTTAAGAGCGGCCTATGCGGTTTATTTATATGTACCGCCCAGCGGGGTGTTTTTAGCCAAAATAGGGCTGTTTACGTGATAATTTTCATGCCTAAATAAGACCCAGAACGTAAAACAAGTATCTATCCCTGAAAGGGCATAAACAGAGCTTTCGAATGACACCATAACGATCCTTTTATGATGGCTAGTTTTCTTGCAATAACCGTGCAACGCGAGTGCAAAAAGCATGTAATTAGGCACTTTCCCCATACAATTCCGTATATAGCGAGTGAGAGAGGGAGGAGGGAGGTGGGATTCGTGTCAGTAGGTTCCCCGCGGCGGTCTGGAGCAGTCATACGCTCGCTACTCTCCTGCCACCACTTGTCTCTCTCTCTCAGCAACATTACGTGCTGAAATTGCCACTCGACCTATGTCGAGCACCGCCACATAGTCCAGCTTTATTTAACTCGACTTATGTTGCTCGCCGCTAATTAAGGGTTAAGGGGGCCCCTGACACGGTGTCCAAAATTCAGCTCGTTTGGACTAAATCCCAGGCTCTCACCAGGTACCTCCCGAGCAGCAAACAGCACATAAGGCAATCCAAGACCCCAATCCATACTGTTGTCAGCACAATAACACCTGAGCATGCTTTTAAGTGTAGCATGCCACCGCTCAAGCACCCCTTGACTCTCAGGGTGATACGCTGACGATACTACTGCTCGTATCCCATGCTGTTGCATTGTTTGCTTGAACATGTTGGAGGTGAAATTAGATCCCTGATCAGACTGAATCTTCTCCGGGTACCCGTACCTTGAGAAGTACCACAACAAGTTACTGACTACCGTCTTAGCCATTCCATTTTTCATAGGGTATGCATCGGGGTATCTAGTGGCAACATCCATTATGGTTAACAAAACAAAATTTCCAGCCTTAGTGGGAGGGAGTGGACCAACCATGTCAACAATAATTTTACTAAAGGGTGGCCCAATCACAGGAATAGGGTGTAACGGAGCCTTAGGAATAACTTATATCACATGAGTTTATCCATGACTGCACATGAGACTTCATCCCCGGCCACCAAAACAATTTCCCCAAAGCCGCCACCGTTTTCTTGGCACCCAAATGTCCTGATAATGGAGAATCATGAGCCAACCTAAGCAAACTTTCCCTGCAACCCTCTGGCACGACCAGCTGGTCAACTGTACCTGATCCGCCCTCCCAGTTCCTTTTAGGATCTTGATATCGGTGGTATAAAATTCCATTAAAGAAAAAAAAATCCCCTGCCTTTGCATCCCTATCTTCTTCTAACTCCACAGCCCCATTGGTACACTGCAAAACCTCTGGATCCTCTAATTGCAACTTTCGAATGTCTGTGGGAGCCAACATGTCTAACTGCTTGGTCAACAACTCATGCCCTCCCCCAACATCCAACTTAGACATCCGGTTTTCTCGCTGCAGGTAACGGTGCTGTCTCTGAGTCTCTGCCTCCTCCACTACTTTATCAACTGTGTTAGGCACTGGAGTTACAACAGACTCGGTCAAAGGTCCTGCTATTGGGTCTTTTGGGAGAGCCACTGGTTCTAAACTCTTCAAACTTTTCCCAGCCTTCCGCTTCTCCTTAATTCCCTTCCTCCGCTGTTCTGTGGCCTGGGAAATAGGCTGTGATACCTTAAATGCTTGGGAACGAGTTACCACACATGCCATCTGTTGGTGTTGACAACTCACTACCCACTCTTGTTCCTCCCTACTCACGTCGGCCGGCCTCGCGGAAACGACTAAGGGTGGAACGTCTAAAGTAGGCACCGCAAAGTCGTTGCCGAGAAGAAGGTCGACGCCCTCCACTGGCAATTTCTCAACGATCCCAACATCTAAGTCCTTAATCACACCATCAACTTCCAGCTCCACACGAACCAACGGGTATGACCTGGTCGCATTAATACCCTGAACAACAAACACCCGTGCCGCATTAATTGGTCGCCCCGTGAAATTCTTCAAAAGTGTCTGTGAAGCTCCAGTATCACGCAAAACTTCCACCTTATGCTGGCAACCCGCCCAACTTACCCTAGCGGTCCCTCTATGGGCGCAAAAGACATCACAGACAGGGGACGAGCCTTCCTGAGTCTTATACATAGCCTGTGACCCTGCCGCTGGCAAACTACCCTGGGTAAATCCAGACGACATTTCAGCCACACCTATGCTGCGCACCAAAGACACGGCTGCAGTTGGCGGCTTACTAGGACAAGATTTTGCATAATGCCCCTTCTTTCTACAATGAAAACATTCCACTTCCCCTATCGGTCTCTTCCGATAAGGGGCGGAGTTCTGACCCTTCTGTAATGGGACGGCTGTAGACTTTGGTTCAGTCCTGGTATCTTGGCTTTTAAACTGAGGTTTATATCTATAGTGATTGTCCTCAGCTCGAGGGTTTGGAGTATCGCGCCACTTGGGAACTGCATCAACACGCTTTACAGATTCACATCCCCTGATTAGCGACAACCTGAGGTCAGCCATCTCAGCTGCCTCTTGAAGAGTTCTTGGGTTCTTTTCTTTAATAGTTAAAGTCATTTCTGCACCAGTACACTTATAAAACTGCTCGAGCAGAAACAGCTCAGTCAACTGTTCTGCCGTCTCAGCTTTCTCAGAACGTGTCCAGTTTTTAAGTGCATCTTTTAAGTCCCGGGCATGTTCAAGAAAGGTCGCCTCCCTAGTCTTTGTAACACCCCGAAACTTCAATCGATATGTTTCCGGTTGCAACTCGTATGCCCGTAGGACAGCTCTCTTCAATTCTGGGTAGTCAATGCAAGACTCTAAACGCAGTGCATCATAAGCCTTCAGACCCTTACCCGTAAGTCTTGAGGAGACTAGAGCTGCCCACTTCTCTTCAGGCCAATTATGCTCCCTACACTTCTTCTCAAAACGATTAAAAAATTCTGTGACTTCAGTTTCACTAATTACCGGCACCAATTTGACTAATTGGGCCAAGGACTGTTCTCTTACTTGGCCCTCACGGCCCATCCGAGTCCCTGTCGACTCTGCACGAGTCTTATCTAAATCCAATTTAGCACAATATTTCTCAGAGTCGTACCTAAGCTCAGCCTCATGCCTCCTAACCTCAATCTCATGCCTCCTCGTCTCATGCTCCTGCCTCCTGGTCTCATCCTCCTGCTTCCTAGTCTCATTCTCCTGCTTCCTAGCCTCAATCTTAGCAAGCTCAAGTCTAAATACCATCTCTGGAGACAGGCAGGAAGAGGGAGCTGCCACTACTGAAGGAGGGGGGGCAAAAACTGGGAAACACCACGTGCACCACCCGAGGGCACTCCAATCTGCCAATTCTCATCCCTCTGTGGGAGAGTGCTAACCTCCGGTAACTGAGTGGACGGCACTGTGAGAGTCGAGTGAGAGGGGATCTGGGGAGGAACCCCCCCAAACGCCCTCCCCCCCGAAACCCCATGTCGCCCACGCAACACCCAGGAAATCAGCTCCCCCTTGGACATCCCTGCTACATTGGAAA
The DNA here is from genome assembly GCA_032716605.1 of Paralithodes platypus. Taxonomy (NCBI): domain Eukaryota; kingdom Metazoa; phylum Arthropoda; class Malacostraca; order Decapoda; family Lithodidae; genus Paralithodes; species Paralithodes platypus. Next base: position 7,242,234 of record CM064579.1, read on the forward strand.
TGCCCAAAACCTTGGCTATCAGGTGCAAGCCACAAACATCCACCCCAGTCAGCCTCTCCTCCGTCACGTGGTACCGCTTACTCACAACAACTCTAGCATCCTCCTCACTGGTTACTGACAGCACACCTTTCAAATGACATCTCTCGCTCATCGTCAGTGCTAATGCACGACATACTGAAGTCCACAAAAAAAATCTCGAGACAAAAGTGTTAAACTTCCTATGCAAGCACTAATTACTAAATTAACTAGAGTCTCTTAAATGCTTTACTAATTGCCATACAAAAACAAAATATTCTTCAATATGCACGCTAAAATACAAACAAACAAATGTTGTACAACTCTGCAAAAATTTATACTGTTCACAAAATCCTGGCAAGGTCGCCATTTGTTACGAACTGGCACTCGGGTACACAAGGGCTTTCAATCAGGACTCGAATACGGCTCGCTGCCACAACGGAAACACACGATCCCAACCCCTGAGTACTGCCAGCCGAACAAAAAACACCAATACCCTCCAGAGTTCAATCTGCTATAACGGGGTATACAAGAACTCGGTACTAGTGTTCAACAACAGACTAATAAAGAGACAGGAATTATCTAGTCTGGTCAACAATCAAACAATGAAGTAAGAAACAACAACACCAAAGAATAGTGTTGGCCGAAGCCGAAGTAATCCACCCTTGACTATGAACTTAAGAAGTCCTCCACCCTCTACTTCGGATCGGCACTATTACGTTACGTTAATTAATAGTCCTTAAGCATCGAGCAAGGAATCTTCTGAAAAAAGTTAGATGCTTCTCGGATGCTCGTAAGAAGTACGTATCGGATTTTGAACAGTAATTCAATAAGCAAAAACACTGGCAACTAAATACTATTAAAGGTTTAAATTGGCATAAGAATAATTAAAAGAATATGCAATAGTAAATGGCAAACATTAAAAAGAAGTACTCCGTAAATGCAACGGCAATAGCCTACTCGGATTATGCTCGTGGGCCACTAATCACTAAAGTAGCCAAGCTTGCAACACATGAAATCAATAGTGCATAAACAATATCATACATAAGGAAAGCTTCAATACTATTCTGTATCTACTAATCGAGTAAAGTCTAGCTGGGGTACTGTAGGCAAAAAGGTAGCAGTGACTGAGCAAAAACGGCTCGTAGCCTAGCGAAGTCCTCACGACTGTTTAAAGTATTACGTTAAAACTAACAAATGCACTTTGAGAAATCCAGATCCCTTGTATCTGGTTTTCTCCCGGCTCTTTGACAAAGTAAAAACAAACTGTTAATAAAATACAGGGTGGTTAGGCTCTTGCCCTCACGCACTGTAAAGTATTAACTCAACACAGTCATCCGCGAAGACAACCTAGGCTTCACTGAACCGAAACAAGTATGCAGGTTTATCGCTTAACCACTGCATCAAACAACAACTCGTAACACAGAAAAGCCTTACCCCAGTCTAGCATTACCTAGACCAGCAGAAAACAGGAATAATAATAATAACACACAGGGAAATGCATATACAAGTGCAACAAACATAAATCAATCCTATTCTAAGTCAACCCTTCCAAAATAGGCTATCTAATAGGCAAGTATCTCGTGAGAACTCAAGCGATAATACGTTGGCTGACTAGCTCTGCACCAACGGGACCATGGAAGTTAAACAGGGGAGGGAAAAGAGGAGATAAGAATGTAAGGTAGTAGAGAAAGTTCCCATCAGTCAGAAGAATATATATAGTTAGCAAGGGAAATGAGAAGTCGCTCTGCCTAATGAGTTCTGATGAAAAAATGGCTAGACTTCCCTTTTTATACCCGGCCCTCTAGTGAGCCCAACGTGAACTACTAAGGACCGCCCACTGACAACCATTACGTAATTTCTCTCTCTCCTCTGGGATACACAAAGGCTCCCCTAGCACTGAGGGGGGGAGGAGTGCTAGTGAGTTAGGCCCACCTCCCGCCTGGCGCACCCACTGACCCCCCAACTGTGGCTGTTTCTCTTCCCATCATTACAAATAAGTTTTACACACAATACTTATAACTAATGATATAAAATAGAACTCGTTGACTCAGATGAAAACAAAATACATATTCATAATACTTATAGTACAACGGCTCACATGAACTAAGTTAGGAAACTCTACATAGACTACAGCCAAAGTTCCTGCCCTGACGATCCTAGCGAGAGTGGGGCATGACTAGGCGTTCTGTACAGCATGCTCACACTGGACATGCGTCACATCAGGACCAGGTGATTTATGAAGCTTCAGTCTGTCAATTTCCTTAAGCACATCATTTCTACTTATAGTAATCGTACTTAACCTATTTTCTATACTATCGCTATATACCTTACTGACTTCTGGAATCTGTGCCAAATTTTCATTAGTGAAAACGGATAGAAACTGACTATTTAATGTACTGCACATTTCTAAATAATTTTCTGTCATTTCTCCTATCGAAGTTTTAAGGGGGCCTATTACATTTCTAACTTTAGATTTATATAGTTGTTAAAAAGCTTTAGGGTTATTTTTTGAGTCGTTGGCTATCCTTATTTCATAGTTTCTTTTTGTTGTCCTAATTTCCTTTTTGACCTGTCTTGACAGAGTCTGATAGTAAATAAGTAGGTGAGTTTCGCCATTCTTAATTTTTCTATATAGTCCTTTCCTTTTTCCTATAAGATCTATTAGTTTATTATTCATCCATTTTGGTTGGTTCTGTATCGATCTAAATCTTCTTTTGGGGATATATTTATTTTGCGCATTGTGAAGTGAAGAAATAAACTGTTCATATGTAGCTGTCAAGCTTAACTCTGGCTTATCCTGACTTAATTGTTTAACAATAGGGTCCACCCTTAAGGCTCTTCTTATCCCACCATAATCGGCTTTTCTGAAATCTGGGATAAGTGACGGATTCTCTTTAGCATTTCCTGTCCAATCATTAGGCATGATTATACTAGTTTACTCTTCGTTTTTTGCCTAATAGTATTTTGTTTGTATTACTGAGATCACTGTACAGTAGCCCAACTAAGTTTTGCGACAATATTAGGTACGTGGCACCTGTCTACTTAGCACTCCCGTCCCAAGCCCGTGTGGTGTGTCTAGCAGGGACCCGTGGTGTCTAGGCAGGCACCACCGCCACCTGCGCTACCACAGCCAGGGCACACAGAGACAGTACTAGTGCATGCTGGGCGCTAATGACAATATTGCTATCATTATTTGTTTGTATCATATTAGAAGGTTCTCTCGCTCTCGCTCTCTCTCTCACTGAGGTTAATATCAATCAATTTTCACGCTACACTATTGGTAGATTAATTACCACACACACACACACACACACAGAAACGGAAGGCAAAGTTCAGTGTTATAAACCCAAATTCTTCACTGATTTCCTTGATAAAACAATGATGTGTAAATAATTGTGTTCTTTTATCTAATTTACCCTTGCAAGATCCGATACGCTTTTCTGTTCTGTGTTATGGTGATTATTAGACGATTTTATTCAGATTAGGAAGGGTATATGGAAGTCAGAGGGATGATCGAGCTAGTCTTTACCCTTTTAATAACCACAGATCCTTCCTAAGCTGCATAAAATCGTCTAATGATAGCCAAAATAAAGTGCTAAAACGCATCAGAGCTTCAAGGGGTTAACACTCTTTAGATAATACAGGTATGTTATAATCTGCATCATCTTGCAGTGCTGGGTTATACGAGTAGTTCTATTTGCAACATCTGTATCAGGTAATATTATTAATGATAAAAACGTGTATTAACCCATACTATACCGGCGACATCCTTTTCTTCCTATTCTAGCAACTATTACGCGATTTTATTCAGCTTCGGAATGACCTCTAGCCATAATAAGGCTGCAAACTATCTCAAGCAACCCTTTTAACTACCACAGATCCTTCCTAACCTGCATAATATCGTCTAAATATAGCTAGAATATAATTGAAAAGACGTCGCTGGTATTCAAAGGGTTAATATACAGCTAAAGTTCTTACTGTTTCTATGAGATACTATTAGAATATAGAACATTATCGTTACCGTATCATGATTTATAGAACATTATCGTTACCGTATCATGATTTATATAACATTATCGTTACCGTATCATGATTTATATAACATTATCGTTACCGTATCATGATTTATATAACATTATCGTTACCGTATCATGATTTATATAACATTATCGTTACCGTATCATGATTTTATATAAACCGTTACCGTATCATGATTTATATAACATTATCGTTACCGTATCATGATTTATATAACATTATCGTTACCGTATCATGATTTATATAACATTATCGTTACCGTATCATGATTTATATAACATTATCGTTACCGTATCATGATTTATATAACATTATCGTTACCGTATCATGATTTATATAACATTATCGTTACCGTATCATGATTTATATAACATTATCGTTTCCGTATCATGATTTATATATAACATTATCGTTACCGTATCATGATTTATATAACATTATCGTTACCGTATCATGATTTATATAACATTATCGTTACCGTATCATGATTTATATAACATTATCGTTACCGTATCATGATTTATATAACATTATCGTTACCGTATCATGATTTATATAACATTATCGTTACCGTATCATGATTTATATAACATTATCGTTACCGTATCATGATTTATATAACATTATCGTTTCCGTATCATGATTTATATAACATTATCGTTACCGTATCATGATTTATAACATTATCGTTTCCGTATCATGATTTATATAACATTATCGTTACCGTATCATGATTTATATAACATTCGTTACCGTATCATGATTTATATAACATTATCGTTACCGTATCATGATTTATATAACATTATCGTTACCGTATCATGATTTATATAACATTATCGTTTCCGTATCATGATTTATATACATTATCGTTACCGTATCATGATTTATATAACATTATCGTTACCGTATCATGATTTATATAACATTATCGTTACCGTATCATGATTTATATAACATTATCGTTACCGTATCATGATTTATATAACATTATCGTTACCGTATCATGATTTATATAACATTATCGTTACCGTATCATGATTTATATAACATTATCGTTACCGTATCATGATTTATATAACATCGTTTCCGTATCATGATTTATATAACATTATCGTTACCGTATCATGATTTATATAACATTATCGTTTCCGTATCATGATTTATATAACATTATCGTTACCGTATCATGATTTATATAACATTATCGTTACCGTATCATGATTTATATAACATTATCGTTACCGTATCATGATTTATATAACATTATCGTTACCGTATCATGATTTATATAACATTATCGTTACCGTTCATGATTATATAACATTATCGTTACCGTATCATGATTTATATAACATTATCGTTACCGTATCATGATTTATATAACATTATCGTTTCCGTATCATGATTTATATAACATTATCGTTACGTATCATGATTTATATAACATTATCGTTACCGTATCATGATTTATATAACATTATCGTTACCGTATCATGATTTATATAACATTATCGTTACCGTATCATGATTTATATAACATTATCGTTACCGTATCATGATTTATATAACATTATCGTTACCGTATCATGATTTATATAACATATCGTTACCGTATCATGATTTATATAACATTATCGTTTCCGTATCATGATTTATATAACATTATCGTTACCGTATCATGATTTATATAACATTATCGTTTCCGTATCATGATTTATATAACATTATCGTTACCGTATCATGATTTATATAACATTATCGTTACCGTATCATGATTTATATAACATTATCGTTACCGTATCATGATCATGATTTATATAACATTATCGTTACCGTATCATGATTTATATAACATTATCGTTTCCGTATCATGATTTATATAACATTATCGTTACCGTATCATGATTTATATAACATTATCGTTACCGTATCATGATTTATATAACATTATCGTTACCGTATCATGATTTATATAACATTATCGTTACCGTATCATGATTTATATAACATTATCGTTACCGTATCATGATTTATATAACATTATCGTTACCGTATCATGATTTATATAACATTATCGTTACCGTATCATGATTTATATAACATTATCGTTTCCGTATCATGATTTATATAACATTATCGTTACCGTATCATGATTTATATAACATTATCGTTTCCGTATCATGATTTATATAACATTATCGTTACCGTATCATGATTTATATAACATTATCGTTACCGTATCATGATTTATAACATTATCGTTACCGTATCATGATTTATATAACATTATCGTTACCGTATCATGATTTATATAACATTATCGTTACCGTATCATGATTTATATAACATTATCGTTACCGTATCATGATTTTGATAGGGAGCTTTAAGATAAAATTGGATAAGCATATGGACGAGAAGGGTTGGGTGTGAAGGGAGATCAGCAGGGTTGGGCCAATCAGCGCTCTGCAGACCCCCGTAATCCTGCGTTAATCTCTAACCGTTTTGGTAAGATGATCCTCAGGGTATTAGAGTGTTGAGCCTATAATTGGGCTTTGTAATTGGGGTTGTGTGGGACAGGGATCTGCCTTGCTTAGGCCAATCGGCTTTCTGCAGACTCCCATTTTCTTATGTTCTTATGATTTATATAACATTATCGTTACCGTATCATGATTTACATAACATTATCGTTACCGTATCATGATTTATATAACATTATCGTTACCGTATCATGATTTATATAACATTATCGTTACCGTATCATGATTTATATAACATTATCGTTTCCGTATCATGATTTATATAACATTATCGTTACCGTATCATGATTTATATAACATTATCGTTTCCGTATCATGATTTATATAACATTATCGTTACCGTATCATGATTTATATAACATTATCGTTACCGTATCATGATTTATATAACATTATCGTTACCGTATCATGATTTATAGAACATTATCGTTACCGTATCATGATTTATATAACATTATCGTTACCGTATCATGATTTATATAACATTATCGTTACCGTATCATGATTTATATAACATTATCGTTACCGTATCATGATTTATATAACATTATCGTTACCGTATCATGATTAATATAACATTATCGTTACCGTATCATGATTTATATAACATTATCATTACCGTATCATGATTTAGGAATCTAACTTCAATGAAATTATATCTACTATGGAAATATATGGGAGTATAACTAAACATTATTTAGTTTACCGGGTATATAGTTTAAGTTCTATTTTATAGAATTTTACACACACACACACACACACAGTGGTCCGTAGCATATTGGTTAGCGCACTTGGTTCACAGCCGAAAGGACACGGGTTCCATTCCCGGGCGGGAAAGAAACATTTGGGCAATTCTTCTTACACAATGCACCTCTCTAGACCTAGCAGTATAAATAGGCCTCTGGAATAACAGGCCACTTACGACGTCTTTTTCTAGTGTTGGTGGTCTATTACTAGCTGGACGGGTACCGTACAGGTCAACCAAACACTCAAAATCCAGATATCGGCAATTGGCTGATTACAGATTACATGCATATCTACAGCCACTCCAACCATGCATTAACACTTTACGCAATATATTCCCAGGTCAAACTTTTTTCGGTAAAAAAAATAAAAATAAAAAAATAAAAAAACGAGAAGCTGTAATTATTGGAAGCTGAGGTGATTAGAAAATCCTCAATACTCTCTTGCCCACATCACACCTACTGTAGTCATCCATTCAGCAAGCCATGGCTTATCAGCCTGCTAAGGTTACTGAACGCGGTAGTATGGTTGGGATGAGCGAGAGTGGGGTGTCAGAACGTTTACTGGTGGCAAAAAAAGGTGGGAAGAAGGGCAACTGACAAACCGACATAGAAGTGGAGCTAAGCGGAAAACCACGTCATAACAGGACCAAGAAATTAAACAGTATATGTATAACCATCCATTCTCCAATGCCGACGAAGCTAAGCAACATTTGCAATTTCAAGCTTCTACAGAAACTATAGGCCTACGCAAGAGATTGAAGGAGATGGGATATAAACATAGATCACCAGCTGTCAAGGCAAAGCTAACCAAGAGGCACAAACAAACTAGGCTTGATTTCGCTCGACTATTTGTTGACCAGGGCATTGACTATTGGGCACGAGTTGTTTTGATAATGTCAGAGAGGTTCCATAATAGTACCAGGACGATTAAAATGTTATCACTTAGCCGAGGTGGCGGGGGTTCTTCAAATAAGAATAAAGGTGGCTTCCTTTATCCGCTCATGGCCGAGTGGTTACGGTGCCCAACTCTCCCAAACATACCTGGAGTGAGTGGGTTCGAATCCTGGTCAGGACACCTCTCTCCCAACCAAGAGTTGTTTTCTCAGACAAGAAAACTTTCAGCTCAACCACGCATGGGTTGAAGACTGCACTGTTGGAGGCCTAGGAACACACGTCATGTGAGTTAGTCCTAGTTGATATTGTGCATAAAATATATAGAATAGTTATCATACAGAGTAATACTTTCCATCGTATCACTCCTGGCTAATTTCATGTTAACCGAGCATTATATAACTTCTTAATTTCATTACTCATCCACTAATACCCCTAACTTACTAGTTAACTCCATACTTATATTGTTCAAATACTATTAAGCTAGCATGACTTGATATAATATACACATTAAACACTCCTGTCTATACCATCGGTTGTTTACCTAAAAACCAACCACGTTCGGTTTAGTAACTCATCCTAGCCACTTCGCCCGCCACTATCTGTGCAATATAGGATAGATCTTCCTCTATTACTTCCCTCCCACCTTATAGGATAGATCTTCCCCTATAGGATAGATCTTCCCCTATTACTTCCCTCCCCCCTTAGTGAATGCATATAACTTATTTGCGAATATAATAAATGATACTTTACCTAAACTATCATTGGTGAATAGAGAGACCAGTGTATCATGAGAATCAATAAATATATACTCATTAATCCCATTAGGATTGACTAATTTTGGCAGTTTAATAGGGATTTTCATTAGAGGGTTTATACAACTTAAGGAGGTTCTGTAAGAATTATAGGGATCGACACATACTATGTCATATTTACCCTTTGACTTTCATATTCCCTTTCTACTCTGAATAAAATAGTCTCCTTTTCTACTCTGAATATAATAGTATAATGCTAGTCTGGATAAACTGCCAAATACGCGTCCTGATTCCACTAGGCCTACATAAACATTAACATAAACAAAACTCATAAAAGAGGGATTTTTCAGAGGACTGACTCCATGGGCTAACTGGCCCATGGTATAAAGACTAATATTAGTCTGTATACCATGGACTGGCCCATTCATGGCGGATCCCATTGGCAATCAGCACATCACAGCCATGTGCCTATCTAATTATGTTTCTAAGCTTTCTGTCGTTATTGATCCTACTGTAGCAATCGGTAGCCTATTTCACACATCTACCAAACTTTTGCATGCTTATCACGGAGCAGCAGTCCGTTTTCCACATCGTCTTTGTGGATCCCACTTACAACTAAACCATCTGTATCATATCCTCTCTTACTCCACACTTCTAATATAATTTATGCAAGCCTAATGTTTTCCCAAGTCCCATTTCTTTTGTACTGACCATATCATGTATTTCATGATATTCACTACCTCAATAATCTTTTACTTCTGTTAAATGTTCTAACCCATTCTGGCTATAACTCCGTGTCATTTGGCCTTAGTCGTCAGGAGTTAGAATATTATTGATGTTCTAATGTTCTATTATTCTGGATTGTTTTGCCATTCTTCTTTGTACCGTCACTTCCAATCAATCTATGGACACTGGACAGCAAAATTAAAAACATAATCCATGTGAAGCCTTACTAAGGGCGGGTGAAATTTTAAAATTACGTTTGTTGTTATTCACGCTTCTAGATATCTATCTAAAAACTCTGCTTTTAAACAATGTTGCATTGTTTTTTTGGTTTCATACCACGACTGACGATGACTTCCAAATCTTTTGTAATAATTGAGTTACTTAATTCCATGTTATTTAGCCATCTAGATACCACTGATATTGCGTCTTGCCCCTGTCACCACTCAGATTGGTCAACAAATTATAAAAAATTTCTGAGATATAGCTGGTGGTTACTGGCTACCCTGACCTTGAGTAAGGGAGATGGGTAATGGAATCGGACATCACAAGAATGCATTGAGCTATTGAATCTCCGCATACTTTTTTTTTTTTTTTTTTTTTTTCTATGTGATTGAGGGAGGCAAAAGGCATAACTGCCTATAACGAGTGCCTCCCCCATAGTTGAAAGAGTGACAGGGCCAAAATCAAGGGACGTTCGAGCCAAAATGCCTGGACACACGGAGTTTGAAGCAATTTAAGTCATAGGAAGAGGGAAAGACTGATTCTGGGAGAGAGTTCCAGAGCTCAGATGTTGAGTAGAAGAAAGTTTGAGAGTAACGTTTCACTCTTGGGTTGGAGAGTTGCACAGAGTAGGGGTGGGATTGAGTTGCAAGACGGGTACCACGTGCCCTACGTAAAGGAGGTGGTATGCACTGGGATAGCTCTGAGGAACACTGATTATTATAGTAGCGATAGAATAGCGAGAGAGATGCAACATTGCGGCGGAGAGAGAGAGATTGCAGAGAGTTGGTGAGTGGACGGGAGTTAATGATACGAAAGGCCTTCCTTTCAACTTTGTCTAGGAGAGCAGTGTGAGAGGAACCTCCCCACACATGTGAACAATACTCAATACAAGGGCGCACTATGCCCCTGTACAGAGCAAGAAGCTGTGCAGGGGAAAAGAACCCCCTAAGGCGGTTGAGCACACCCAGCTTCTGGGAGGCTGCCTTAGCAAGACTGGTAATATGGTCCTTCCAAATGAGAGCAGAAGAAAAAGAGACACCAAGAATATTGAGAGAAGATGAAGGGTTGATTTTTGTATTGTTGAAGAATAAGGGATAGTCCGCTGGGAGATCCTGACGGGTAGATAGATGGAGAAATTGGGTTTTGGAAGCATTAAAGTTAACAAGGTTTTCTCTGCCCCAATTGGAAATAGTATTTAGATCAGAATTTAAGAGTTCTATGGCTTCATTACGTTTGTCGTTGAGGGATTGCTGGCTGGGGCGTTCTGAAAAACTAATGGAGTAGTGTAAGGTTGAGTCGTCTGCGTATGAATGGATGGGAATTAAGGTACAGTTAAGGAGATCATTTATAAAAATTAGAAAGAGAATAGGAGATAGGACAGAGCCCTGAGGAACACCGGAGTTTATAGGGTGAGGAAGTGAACAATGGCCGTCCACAACCGCAGCTATGGAACGGCCGGAAAGGAAATTAGAGACAAAGGCACAGATGGAGGGATAGAAACCGAAGGAGGGTAGTTTAGAAATTAAAGATTTATGCCAGACTCTATCGAAGGCTTTCGATATGTCTACTGCAATAGAAAAAGTCTCACCGAAGTCCCGAAAGGAGGATGACCAAGAGTTAGTAAGATATGAAAGAAGATCACCAGTAGAGCGACCCTTAAGGAAGCCATACTGGCGATCTGAGAGCAGATTATGAGAAGAGAAATGCTTAAGAAATTTGGAAGCAAGAATAGTTTCAAAAACTTTAGAAAGACAAGAGATAAGAGCAATTGGACGATAGTTGGAGGGTTGAGAGCGGTCACCCTTCTTTGGGACAGGTTGAATGTGAGCAAACTTCCAGCATGAAGGGAAGACGTTAGAGGATAGACAGAGACGAAAGAGTTTGCCTAGGCAGGGAGTCAGCACGGAAGCACAGTTTTTGAGAACAACAGGAGGAACACCGTCCGGACCGTACGCCTTATTAGTGTTAAGCCCAGAGAGGGTACGGGGAGATATATGGTGCGTAATTTTTGACGAAGTAAATATTGTTAAATTTATATCCTGAGAATTCTGTCGATTTCCCAATTTTCACTAAACTGCATGTATTGCCCATTCGGGTAGTGTATCACATTATTTTTGGAGAGCATGAATCGTTATCAGGATCAATAATTCAACATATTTTTAGTGTCATTTGAAAAATTGCCCATCTTTTTAGTTAGGCCTAAATCAAGCTAGGTCGTTAATGTAAAAGATGAACAATTGAGGAACTAAAACTGACCATCGTGTAAGACCCCAACCTTCACTACACCCCAATCTGATTGTATAGGCTACTGTTAATGTTAATTTTTTGTTTCCTACTAATTAGCCATGGTATTTTTCACGTAATATAGTTCGCCCTATTCCAAGAGCTGCTTCTTTAATCAGCAATATTTCATGTGGATATTTATCAAATACTTTACTGACATGTCAATATCTTTGAAGGTATGTTTTGTCTTTGTTTATCGATTCGTATGCTTGGGAAAAGAAAGGTTAATAGATAGCGAGACACTCGCAGCCAACACGGTTATATTCCATTACAAGGATTCGCGAAGTTCGGTGAGGGTGAAGGGTGTACTGAGTGATGAGTTCGCAGTCCGTGTTGGAGTCCATCAGGGTTCAGTGTTAAGCCCCCTCCTCTTTATTATGGTCTTGGAGGCGCTGTCTAGAGTTTTTAGAGGCGGACTCCCGTTGGAACTGTTTTATGCAGACGATTTAGTCCTAATAGCTGACAGTATGCAGGATGCTGAGGCCAAATTCGGAAAGTGGAGAGAGGGCATGGCGAGCAAGGGTTTAAGTGTCAATATTAACAAAACCAAGGTTATGCATTGTAGTTTGAGACGAGGCAATGTGGAAAAGAGCGGTGCATACCCATGTGCAGTGTGTGGAAAGGGAGTGGGCGTTAACTCAATTCAATGTAGCATCTGTCGATGTTGGGTACACCATGGGAGTAAGCGCTGTAGTAGAATAAAGGGGCCCCTGCCGAAGGATAAGTCAGAAATAGAGAAATTTGAGTGCATAGTGTGCAAAGGCGAGCTTGTGTTAAGTGATGATCCTGTGGCTGTGAATTTTGGAAATGAGTCTTTGGAGCTGGTGAACAAGTTTTGTTACCTAGGAGATACCATCTCTGCCGGTGGTGGGGCCGAGGCTGCCACTGTTGCTAGAATTAGGTGTGGCTGGGGGAAGTTCAGAGAATTGATGCCAATCCTGACCATGAAAAGAATGCCTCTCCCCCTGAAGGGAAAGGTGTATGCCTCATGTGTTAGAAGTCCAATGCCGTATGCCTCAGAAACATGGGCCGTTAAAGTAAAGGATGTCAACAGAATGGAGCATAATGAGATGAGAATGGTGAGATGGATGTGTGGGGCCAGGCTACAGGATAGAATAACAAATGTTGAGCTGAGGAGACGTTTAGGTATAAAGAGTATTAGCGAGGAGGTGATGCGTACAAGTAGACTGGGATGGTATGGACATGTGGAGAGAATGGATGAACAAAATTGGGTGAAAAAATGCAGGTCTGTGATTGTGGAGGGAGCTGCACCAAGGGGTGGACCGAGGAAGACCTGGGATCGGACTATACGCGCCGATCTCAAATCCAAGAACTTGACAAGTGAAGCAGCCCTTAACAGGGTTGCCTGGAACGCCGCCATTAGGACAAGAGACTGAAACTGCACTTATGTGTGGAACACTCAGTCTTAAAATTTTATGTATGTATGTATGTATTGATGATTAAACATTTAACAATTGTGACAGCAGCATACTCTTCTTAATTTGACGTTTGTTATTTAGTCAATAGCCAGCCCTTATTCCCACAAGGGGTAGGGACTAATAACAAGAAACACATGAAAGGAGGGAAGAAAAAAAAAGAGGTGGCAGGGGAAGAATCCATACAGCAGTTCGCACACAAACATTCGGAAACCTCAATCACTTATTAGCCCCCAAGATCATTGGCTTCAACTCAGTTGCTATTGACGTCCAGACAAATTAAGTATCTTAGTCATTTAGCTGTATAAAATTACAATTTGTTAGTAACATCGAATACAAAGGAGTACAAAGGAAATCAAGCAACAACAGATCTAGTGACCCTTCTAGGTTGCTTGTCCTCCAAAACACTGAGGATCAAGTGTCCAAACAGTGGTTTAGAGTGGGTAAGGGAACATTGGAAAGGGAACTACTGCCCTGCCACTAACGTGGCAGGACTAGGAAGTTAGTAGGGACAGATGGGTTAGTAACTGAGGGGAGGATAAAGTTATTCATTTACAAACGCAGTCAGTCGCGGGTTTGATGCGAGATATTTGTCTAGGCGGAATTTAAATGAATCAACGGTGCTGCAGTCTATAACGTCTCGGGGAAGCCCATTCCACAAGTTGACAACTCGATTGAAGAAGAAATTCTTAGATTCGTGCGAGTTAAAAGATTTACCAATAATTTTGCAACCGTTTCCCCGCGTGTAATTAGATTGGTCGATAGTGATGTACTTACTACAGTTCATATTGTCGATGCCTTTGATGATTTTGAACACTTGAATTAAGTCGCCTCTTAATCTGCGCTGGGTTAAAGGAAATAGATTTAATTCTCTAAGACGCTCTTCGTATGGTTTGTTCTTTAGGCTAGGTATCATTTTGGTAACTCTACGTTGAACTCGTTCTAGCTTGTTTATATCTTTTTGGTAATAAGGGCACCAGGATTGAACGCAGTATTCCAGAAGAGGGCGGACTAAGGAATTGTAAAGGGTTAGGATAACTTCTTTGGATTTATGCTCAAATGACCTGCCTATAAAGCCAATTATTTTGTTTGCCTTCTTAACAACTTCTGAACATTGTTGACTCGGTTTTAGGTTACTCGATATTGTTACTCCCAGATCAGTTTCTCTGTTTACATTCTTAAGCGAAGTGCCATTCATCGAATAGTTTGCTTTCTCATTTAGGTATCCGACATGTAGTACTTTACATTTATCCGCATTGAAACTCATTTGCCAAATTTGGGCCCAACATGACAATTTATCTAGATTGTGTTGCATATCGTCAACTTGTTCTTTTGAGAGTACGCTATTTGCAATTTTTGTATCGTCAGCAAATTTTGAGATTGTGCAGGTGAGACCCTCATCTATGTCGTTGATGTAAATTAGAAAGAGAATTGGTCCTAGTACCGATCCCTGGGGTACCCCGCTACTTACATTGGTCCATTTAGATGCCTTACCGTTTATGACTACCCTTTGCTTTCTGTTGCTGAGCCAATTTTCTATCCATTTCAACACACCGTCTTGTATTCCATGCGCTTTTAGTTTTAGCAGTAAACGTTTGTGGGGAACTTTGTCAAAGGCCTTTTGAAAATCAAGGTATATAATATCTACAGCTTTACTCTCATCGTAGAGGTTGAGGATATCGTGGAAGAAGTCTAAGAGATTTGTTAAACAGGAACGTTTTTTACGAAAGCCGTGTTGAGTATCTTTAAGTATGTTATTTTCCTCCAAGTGATTTACGAGTCTGTCTCGTATGACCGTTTCTAGCATTTTACATACAAACGTTTAGGATAACTCATACAATATATAACCGGTGTCAGCGAACTTGGCGCTAATCCTGACCGCATAACATCTTATAGCTAAAAAAAAAAAAAAAAAAAAAAAATATATATATATATATATATATATATATGAATACATAAATATGAGTAGATCAGAAAATAGATGTAGAGATTGACTACCCGTTTCTCGAATACTTTCTACACCAACACCAAGTATAGTGTTTAATAGGGGTTCTGATTAGAACAATCACTAACAAGTTTATACTAGATTATATAATACAATCTATGCAACTCATTGTATTCATTTTAACTTATGTATAGAAATGGATCTATAAAGTAGTTTGTCACGCGTAAATATATTTGTATTTAACGGAGAGAGAGAGAGAGAGATAGCCTTCTATTATGATAAAAAAAATAATGATAGCAATATTGTCATATGTAACGCCCAGCATGTGCAAGTACTGTGTCTGTGTGCCCTGGTTGTGGTAGCGCAGGTGGCGGTGGTGCCTGCCTTAGACACCACGGCCCCTGCTAGACACAACGACCACACAGGCTTGGGACAGGAGTGCAAACTAGACAGGTGCCACGTACCTAATATTTTGTCGCAAAATTTAGTTGGGCTACTGTACATATTGTGATTAAATCTTTCAGAACGGGTGACGAGTTTCCTTTCTTGTTATATTTTTTTTGCTGGCTAGCTATTTAGATTAAGGAAGACTCCTAATGGTCAAGAGGCTTACATTTATCTCGAGTAACTCATTCAGGACAATGATGCTTTATTTTATTGTTTTCTGGCTAACACTATGCTATTTTACTCTACTTAACCCTTGTCTGGCGGGGGTGGACTTAAGTCGGGCTAGAGAACACCTGCCTAAAGAGCCGGGCCCGACTTAAGTCTGTGTGCAATTTTTGAGCAATAATGGCCCTGAGAGAGAGACGAGCGACGGGAGGAGCGTAGGTCGGCTCAAGACCGCTCGGTACGGATCCCGCGCGACTACTGACATCTACTCCACACACACCCACACTCACTGCCTCGCTACACAGGGAATTATGTAAGGAAATTACCGTATTTTAGGGATTTTGCACTCGTCTTGCACGATCGTTGCAAGAGAACTCGTGGTCGTAGAAGGATGGTTCTGGTGTCATTGGAAAGCTCAATTATCGCCCTTTCAGGGATACATAATTGTATTACGCTCTAGCCCTTGTTTATGCATGAAATAGAGCACGGAAACAAGCTTGTTTAGGGTAAAAACCCCTGCTTGGCAGGTAGTAGAAGTTACCGACCTAGCCGCTCGTGGAGTGTTAAGAATAATACCTCTCTTAGTCAAAGTGTTAATCTGTAGATAACTATTAGCACTATTAGGTTTGATAAAATCTAATAATAATTTTGTGGACTTTGATGGTAGCTCAAGGAAGGCATGCGGTAGGGGCCTCTCCTCCCACTCAACACCACTCACGCATATACCCATCAATTCCATCCATCTCTCTCGCTCCCAGGGTGCCTCTCTGCCCTTCCACCTCATTCTTATACACCCTTGTTGGCATGCCCTCCATATGCTCATACATCCACACCACATCGCCTTTTGCATGTCCTCATTCGTCTCTCTAGTTCTCCATGTGACTCCACATGCACTTGTCAAGTACATCCACTCCATCCCTATTTATATATAATTATATATCTCCAACAAAGCCGATGTTTTACTTCTGTACGTCAATTACGGTATTTCCACACGATAATGCACTGACTTCAATAATGAACTAAACTGGTTATTAAATGACGTAGTAGTATTAACCCTTTCTGTACCGACGGCCTCTTTTTAATTTGTTCTGGCTATTATTAGACGAATGTATTAAGTTTATAAAATACCTCCAGTAATTAACAAGTTTCTAACTACCTCATCTCATCCATTTTACTACCGTAGATCCTTCTTAAACTGCACAAAATCGTCTAAATATAGCTAGAATAAAATTAGATAGACGTCGACGGTACAGCAGGGGTTAAACAGTTTTAGTGATTTTGCTAGCACCTTTTTTCATTATATACTACTGTATATAATTGCCTGTCAAACTAATATACGTCTGACATTCCTTGGAAAGTTATACAATTATGAGTATTACAAAACTATTAACAACTTTGCATAAGAGCCTATGATACTGTTACGAGTTGTATGGTGCCTACCACTTTTGCATAAGGCTCCAGTTACTCGCTCTTTGTTGTATGAGATCACCCACTCATATATTAAGTCCCAGATGTTGCCTAAGATCCTCCACTAATTACTGACCCTACGATAGAAATAACCCCTCCGCTGTTATTGACATTTCCCACTATTTTGACTATGTCTCTATTGTTGCATTAGAAACTTTAGACCCCCTGCTAGTGTACTAGATTCTCACTAGGCCCCACATTGTTGTATATCGTCTTCAAATCATGCCTCTGACAACCAATTACTTGCACCTATTGTATGTAGTCCTCACACTGATTAATGATGTCTTCAAGTTGTCCCAAGATTCAATTACTCACCCTTCCTTGTATATGGCCGCTCACACTGGTCAAATGAACCTTACCAGTGGCGTAATAGAACCCACACTGAGACCCCAGATACAAATAGTACTCACACTTCTTTGCTTCCCCCCCCCCCCCCTTCCCCCCCCCCCACACACACACTCATATAATAAACCCTACAGTGAGCCCCCTGATCCATAAATTACTCACCCTACCTTTTGTACAGTCTCTTACACGGATATAATATGCCCTGTTGTACCCTGTTCCAAGTAAGTAGACCAACACATCTGAACATTAACCTCTTTAAAATACAAACGACTACCATTTTGGGAAGGGTCAGTCAGGGAATAGATGTGGACATTTATAGCCCATTTGCTCTAGAATTTTTTAGCTATAGAGGTTAAGGTTCACGATTTCTGTACTACCTATTTGGGACAGTTTAGTGATGTAATAGACCCCGCGCTGAGCTCACAGATCCATAAACTACTCACCCTCTGTTGAATGAGGTCCCCGGTGCGAGGGTCGATGGTGAAATAGGCGTCTTCAGGTGAGTACCCGTCCACCCCGTCCCCGCTAAGGCTGTAGTGTAGACCAACCTGGTCCTGTCTGTCACGATCACTTGCGTCAACCTGGGAAAGACAATAACAGAACATTTAAAGAAAAATATTATTCAAATCATTGATAAACTACAGTTATAATACCTTTGTTGACTGATGTGATTGCAATTGGTATTATCTTTTTCATAAAACCGAGATCAATTGAAAAGACACTAATTCTTTTTTAGTCTGTTTTGTCTCAATCAATGGCGTCAAAAGGAGATAAGAAGAGACTTAGACATGCTGTTGCCTGTATCGACAGCTGGTACATATTGAGTTAAGACATTCTAACATGCTGATGAAGTATTTACAAACATTTCCTTGAGCTACATGCCCTAGGCAGTGTTTTCCCTCAATTAATGTTTAAAACCTCGAGATTAATATGCAGGATTCGAAACTGCATAATAAATCGTAGGCTTGTGCATATTTCTTGAACTGTCTTAATAGAGTAATGCATAAATAAGCGGAATTTCGGTGTGAGTATCCTAGGTTCGAGTCCTGGGAGTGCCACACGTATTTGTTGATTTAATTAATTGAGTTTAGAAGAAAAGTTGGTCTGTGAAAACCAATATGAATACAGGTTGTCCCAAGATAGTTACGAAACGTTAAGATTGTGTCATTTCGATTACTCTAAGCATATATATATATATATATATATATATATATATATATATATATAATATATATATATATATATATATTTATATATATATATATATATACAGTATATATGTGTATATAATTATATATATATATACTTCTTTGATTTCCCATGGAATGATTTCTGCTTCCGTGGCCGGGGACCCTCGGAGAGTGCTGAACGCATTACCGAGGTAATCCTATCGGCCATGGAAGCATACATTCCATTCTCTTTCTCTCAGACTAATGCTAAATTTTTTTGGTTTACTCACGCCTGTTCTACTGCTGTCCGCAATAAGGAGGAAGCATTCAAACGGTACCGACGCCTTAAAACTCAAGACTCTCATTCTTCCTATGTTTCTGCCCGGAATCAAGCCAAATCTGTTCTTCAACTTGCAAAACACTCTTTCATCAATAATAAATGCACTGAACTATCCAACTCTAGCTCTTCCCAAGCTTTCTGGCATCTAGCCAAAAACCTCTCCAACAATTTCTCTTCCACGTCTTTCCCTCCCCTTCCCATTCTGATGGCCCAACCATCACTTCTTCCTCTGACAAAGCTAAACTCTTCGCTCAAACTTTTGCTAGAAACTCCACCTTGGATGATTCCGGTGCTATTCCTCCCTCTCCACCCTCCTCTCTCTTACTTATGCCTAATATCCTAATCTCTTCTAAAGATGTACTTCTACCGTCTCTGGGCTTAATACTAATAAGGTGCACAGTCCGGACGGTGTTCCTTCTGTTGTTCTCAAAAACTGTGCTTCCGGCCTGACTCCCTGCCTAGGCAAACTCTTTCGTCTCTGTCTATCCTCTAACGTCTTCCCTTCATGCTGGAAGTTTGCTCACATTCAACCTGTCCCAAAGAAGGGTGACCACTCTCAACCCTCCAACTATCGTCCAATTGCTCTCATCTCATGTCTTTCTAAAGTTTTTGAAACTAATCTTGCTTCCAAATTTCTTAAGTATTTCTCTTCTCATAATCTGCTCTCAGATCGCCAGTATGGCTTCCTTAAGGGTCGCTCTACTGTTGATCTTCTTTCATATCTTACTAACTCTTGGTCATTCTCCTTTCGGTACTTCGGTGAGACTTTTTCTATTGCACTAGGCATATCGAAAGCCTTCGATAGAGTCTGGCACAAATAATTAATTTCTAAACTACCCTCCTTCGGTTTCTATCCCTCCATCTGTGCCTTTGTCTCTAATTTCCTTTCCGGCCGTTCCATAGCCGCGGTTGTGGACGGCCCTTGTTCACTTCCTCATCTTATCAACTCCGGCGTTCCTCAGGGCTCTGTCCTACCTCCTATTCTCTTTCTAATTTTTATAAATTATCTCCTCAACTGTACCTCAATTCCCATCCATTCATACGCAGAAGACTCAACCTTACAGTACTCCATTAGTTTTTCAGAACGCCCCAGCCAGCAATCCCTCAACGACAAACGTAATGAAGCCATAGAACTCTTAAATTCTGATCTAAATACTATCTCCAATTGGGGCAGAGAAAACCATGTTACCTTTAATGCTTCCAAAACCCAATTTCTCCATCTATCTACCCGTAAGGAACTCCCAGCGGACTATCCCTTATTCTTCAACATAAAAAATCAATCCTTCATCTTCCCTCAATATTCTTGGTGTCTCTTTTTCTTCTGCTCTCAGTTGGAAGGACCATATTACCAGTCTTGCTAAGGCAGCCTCCCAGAAGCTGGGTGTGCTCAACCGCCTTAGAAGGTTCTTTTCCCCTGCACAGCTTCTTGCTCTGTACAGGGGCATAGTGCATCCTTGTATTGAGTATTGTTCACATGTGTGGGGAGGTTCCTCTCACACAGCTCTCCTAGACAAAGTTGAAGGGAAGGCCTTTCGTATCATTAACTCCCGTCCACTCACCGACTCTCTGCAATGTTGCATCTCTCTCGCTATTCTATCGCTACTATAATAATCAGTGTTCCTCAGAGCTTTCCCAGTGTATACCACCTCCTTTACGTAGGGCACGTGGTACCCGTCTTGCAACTCAATCCCACCCCTACTCTGTGCAACTCTCCAACCCGAGAGTGAAACGTTACTCATAGTCTTTCTTCTACTCAACAGCTGAGCTCGGGAATTCTCTCCCAGAATCAGTCTTTCCCTCTTCCTATGACTTAAATTGCTTCGAACTCCGTGTGTCCAGGCATTTTGGCTCGAACGTCCCTTGATTTTGGCCCTGTCACTCTTTCAACTATGGGGGAGGCACTCGCTATAGGCAGTTCTGCCTTTTGCCTCCCTCATTCACATAGACAAAAAAAAAATATATATATATATATATATATATATATATATATATATATATATATATATATATTGTACACATCCACATCTTAAATGTTACAGTCATATAGCCTATTGACAATGGTATTATCTCGAGTATTTTCACTAATGGTTTACCCAGCTTCCAGTTTAGAGGGATGTCAATATTTTCTAAAGATGTATTGAAGATTTAAGTTGGGTGCCATTTTATCTCGCACAACTCGGAGAAGAAAGCCATCACAAGAGACAGCTCCACCAAAGAGAGAAAGAGCAACAGACCGTACCTTAGTGAGTACAGAGGGCAAGTCTCGGTCGTCCTCCTCTATGACGGTAAAGTAAGGGTCGGGTCTGAGGAAGTAGGGGGCGTTGTCGTTCACATCTGACACCCGCACCTGAACGATGGCGTGAACAGTGGTGGCTCCTCCTCCTTGTCTTCCTCCTCCCCCTCCTTCTGCTGTGGCTTCTGCTGCCACTACTAGCTCGTGCTGTAGGGGAAGAACAATAGGGAAGGTTTGATTAACATTTTGTGTTTGATTTATGTCGTAATTGATGTTTTTTTTTTTGTATTCGGGTTAGGTTGGGTAGGATTCTATATGATTTATGGTAAAGCAGATAGGGAAGGTTAGATTAGCTTTGTGTTACGTTGGCTTTGATTTATCTCGTACTTGTTGTCTTATGGTTAGATTAAGGTTGATTGGGTAGGATTATATTTATGTAGGGGAAGAAAGATAAGGAAGGTTAAATTAGCTTCTTTAACACCTTACGAGCGGCCTATGCGGTTTATTATGTGTACCGCACAGCGGGGTGTTTTTAGCCAAAATAGGGCTGTTTACGTGATCATTTTCATGCCTAAATAAGACCCAGAACGTAAAACAAGTACCTATCCCTGAAAGGGCATAAACAGAGCTTTCGAATGACACCATAACGATCCTTGTATGATGGATAGTTTTCTTGCAATAACCGTGCAACGCGAGTGCAAAAAGCAGGTAATTCGGTACTTTCAGTACATAATTGAGTATGTAGCGAGTGAGAGAGGGAGGAGGGAGCTGAGATTTGTGTCAGTAGGTTCGCTGCGGTGGTCTGGAGCAGTCATACGCTCGCTAGTCTCCTGCCACCACTTGTCTCTCTCTCTCAGCCACATTACGTGCTGAAATTGCCACTCGAGTTATGTCGAGCGCCGCCACATAGTCCAGCTTTATTTAACTCGACTTATGTTGCTCGCCGCTAATTAAGGGTTAAGTTACGTTGGGTTTTACTTCTGTTTGCCGTCTTACGATTAGGTTGAGTTGGATTGGGTAAGAATCTATGTATCGTAGGGGAAGAGAGATAGGGAAGCTTAGATAAGCTTTAAGTGTTGCGTTGGGTTTGATTACATTCTAGTTAATGTAGTTTTGTTAGTTTGTTTTCGATTGGGTAGGATTCTATGTGCTGTAGGGGAAGAAAGATAGGGAATATTAGATGAGCTTTGTGTTACGTTGGGTTTGATTTATGTCATTATTGATGTCTTTTTGTTAGTTCGGATTGGGATTGGTAGGATTCTATATGTTTTAGGGTAAGAAAAATAGGGAAGGTTAGATTAGCTTTGTGATATGTTGGGTTTGATATATTTCGTTATCAGGGATGGGGCATGAGTAGTGTAATTGATTACGATTACAGCCTAAGTTTTATATTACGATTATGATGACAGAAAATTCAGATAGATTACAGATAGATTCAGGGAGAGAGTTCCAGAGCTCAGCTGTAGAATAGAAGAAAGATTGTCACTATCGTTTCATTCTTGGATTGAAGAGTTGCACAGAGTAGGGGTGGGATTGTGTTGCAGGTAGGTGCTATGTACTCTACGTATAAGAGGTTTTCTCTGAAAGAGCTTTGACGCACACTGATTATTGCAATAGCGGTAGAATAACGAGAGAGATGCAACATTGCGACGAAGAAAGAGAGATTGTAAAGAGTCGGTGAGTGGCCATAAGTTAATGAGACGAAAGGCTTTCTATTCTACTTTGTCAAGGAGTGCTGTGTGAGAAGATCATCCCCACACATGCGAGCAATACTCAGGGAGGTGTGGTGGAGTGGTCATGCCACTGGATTGGTAATCCAATGGACCCGGGTTCAAATTCCCGATGTCAATGGGAAGATATTATTGGGATTGAATTTGTGCTGTACCTAGTATCAGTGCATTACCACAAAGCCCACCGAAATGCCAAAAAAATACCCTCATTGTTCCCTGATTAAATAACACTGTATGAATATTTCCATATTCAAAATATGTTACAGGGGGACAATGCCTAGTGAGTTCACTGCTCAATAGGTGGCGTTCTGAGAGTGAGGGTCTGAGTCTGGAGGGTGAGATGGTGAAGCACTTGAACGAAGCAACCAGCCGCTTCAGAGATGGAGCTGCTTCGAGCCATGAGTGATGCTTCACATGTCTCACTCCCCAGACTGGAACAAGACCTCACGGGCTTCACCGTGTTGAGCGGTGGAATGTACAGGCTCTCAGCCTATGCCCTAGAGGGAGTAGTTGGAATATAGAAGAAAAAAAAAACATGGAGCAAGAAGCTGTGCAGAGGTAAATAATTCTTGGAGGTGGTTGAGCACAACTAGCTTCTTTGAAGCTGTTTTAGCAAGAGTGGTAACATGGTCTTGCCAAGAGAAATCAAAAGAAAAATAGACATCGAGAATACTGAGAGACGATGAAGGGATGATTTGTGTAGGTTGAAGTATCGGTATAAGGGATAGACCTGTGGGAGTTCTTGACGGGTAGATAAATGGAGAAATTGGGTTTTGGAAGCATTGAGAGCAACAAGATATTCTCTACCCCAATTGGAAATGGTTGTTAGATCAGATGATAAGTGTATTATGGTTTTATCATGCAATGTTTTGGGTGATTGCTTGATGGATCGTTCTGAAAAACTAGTTGAATAGTGGCATATGAATGGATAGGACTGGACGTACAGTTGAGAAGATCATTAATGAATATTTGAAAGAGACCTGGAGATAGGACAGAATCCTTAGGAACACCAGAGTTGATAGGTTGATGAAGTTAACGATGGCCGTCCACAACGGCCGCTATGAAATGGTCAGAAATGAAATTAGAGCTAAAGGCTCAGATGGAAGGATAGAAACCGAAGGAGGGCATTTTAGAAATTAGAAACTTGTGCCAACTATAAAAGGCCTTCAATATGTCTAGTGTCATAGAAAATGTCCCGAAAGGAGGATGACCAAGAGTTTAGTAAGATATGAAAGAAGATTACCTGTAGAACGACCCCTAATGAAGCCATACTGGCAATCTGACAGTAGATTATGAGAAGAGATATGCTTAAGAAATTTTGAAGTAAGTAAAGTTTCAAATACTTTGGAGATGCAAGATATGAGAACAATTAGACGAAAGTTGGAGGTTTGAGAGCGGTCACCCTTCTTTGAGAAAAGTTGAATGAGGATAAACTTCCAGCAAGAAGGGAAGACGTTAGACGAGATAAAGGAATGGAAGAGTTTGCCTAGCCAGGGAGTCAGCATGGAAGCACAGTTTTTTAGTATACCAGGAGGAACACCGTCCGGACCCGTACACCTTCTTAGTATAACAGGAGGAACACCGTCCGGACCCGTACACCTTCTTAGTATAACAGGAGGAACACCATCCGGACCCGTACACCTTCTTAGTATAACAGGAGGAACACCGTCCGGACCCGTACACCTTCTTAGTATAACAGGAGGAACACCGTCCGGACCCGTACACCTTCTTAGTATAACAGGAGGAACACCATCCGGACCCGTACACCTTCTTAGTATAACAGGAGGAACACCGTCCGGACCCGTACACCTTCTTAGTATAACAGGAGGAACACCGTCCGGACCCGTACACCTTCTTAGTATAACAGGAGGAACACCGTCCGGACCCGTACACCTTCTTAGTATAACAGGAGGAACACCGTCCGGACCCGTACACCTTCTTAGTATAACGGAGGAACACCATCCGGACCCGTACACCTTCTTAGTATAACAGGAGGAACACCATCCGGACCCGTACACCTTCTTAGTATAACAGGAGGAACACCATCCGGACCCGTACACCTTCTTAGTATAACAGGAGGAACACCGTCCGGACCCGTACACCTTCTTAGTATAACAGGAGGAACACCGTCCGGACCCGTACACCTTCTTAGTATTAAGCCCAGAAAGGGTAGAAATTACATCTTTAGAAGAGATTAGGATATTAAATGTAAATAAGTAAGAGGTGGGCGGAGAGGGAGGAATAGCACCAGAATCATCCAAGGTGGAGTTGTTGGTGAAAGTTGGGGCAGAGTTCAATTTTGTTTTACATATATTTATGTTGAAACAGGTACAATGATACAATTAATGTTATCTGATAGATGAATGTGTATGTTGTACTGTACACAATGGATTTAATGGAAATATTTAGTTTTAATTGTCTAGGTTTACACAAATACGAAGAATAGGTTAGAGCTTTTTACAAAATGAGAATTATTCCTAATTAATTTACAAATCAGATCTAAATTTATGAATGGCAGATTATGTTCTAAAATGCTGGAAATCGTCTTCTGGTAATGTTATTTACACAATGCTGGTAGAGTATAATTATTCTACCTAGGTTATATACTAAATAAGGGACAATATGTTCCGTATGAATTATAATATGTACAAGTGATCTAAGAAATCCAATAGGTGTACATTGTAAAACAACCCATAAGGTGATCCTATGAAAGACGGTTGCATCATGGAATGTACTCGTTATTTCCGTTTAAAACATGAACACAAATTCATATTTTAATTAAGTTAAATATGGTGCCTGAAATAATATAATAGCTAATGAACTCCACTAAATGTAGAGAGCATCATCGAAATTTTCAAACCATTATATAATACCAACCAAAATATGTCTATACTGAGTAGGCTACTTTGTACTAGTGTAATCGTAAAGTAATCATGATTATAATTTTTTGTTTTAGAATAATCGATTACGATTATGATTACATCCCCAATTATGAGAAAGTAATCGATTACGATTACTTGACAACTGTAATCGATTACGATTACAGATTACGATTTCCCAATGCTTGTATTTGATGGGTTATGGTTTGGTTTGGATTGGGTAGTATTAATATGGTGTAGGGGAAGATAAATAGCTAAGGCTAGATTAGCTTTGCAATACGTTTGGCTTTACCTCTATTTGACGTCTTACAGTTAGGTTGAGTTGGGTAGGGTAGGGTTATATATGCTGTATAGGAAGAAAGACAGGAAAGGTTAGATTAGCTTTGTGTTACGTTGGTTTTGATTTATGTCGTAGTTGATGTCTTGTGGTTAGGCTGAGTTGGATTGGGTAGGAATGAGGATTGTATATGATTTGTGGAAGAACCTGGAAAGCCTGGGAAACTCCAGGCACTCTGTTAAGCTCCCAATACTCTAAATATAGTCTGCATCCTTTCTAGATACTCGATTGTCTGTTCATGAGCGATTTGGTAGAAAGTGTTCATTAAATGCATGCCCACACTGGAATCTAGAGTCCGGTTCCTGAAACACTGTACAGGTGTGTTATTCCCTGGAGACCCTTGACACACACACTGTACATAAGCGATTTGGGTGACGATGATTGCTGAATTGTCCACCTAGCTGTCTGTACTGCGAGTGAACCTAAACCTAACTGGCAATATTACGTACAATAACAGTGATTGTCTAATGCATTATCGACTGCTACCTATCATGTTAAAATACTTGACATTGCTTTGTTCATACTATTGCCATTGACATCTTTACGTTTTTCATTCACACTTTACCTTAGCCCAGAATTAGTGTATAAGAAGGGGAATTTATGTATAATGGGGAGGGGGGGGGGGAAAGTTTCCATAAAATTATCCAACGGTTTTGATAATACCGGCATTTACGTTCTTTAATATAATCTGAAATCAATCACTCGAACTCTATATTATAGGCGGTAATATGGAAACGGAATTATTATTATCATGTTTTCTCCTTCTTCTTATTATTATTATTATTATTAGGGGTTCGAGCCCTGCGGGGAACCCCTATTGTAATCATTAAACCTTTTTATTCTTCCAAATTATAATTCCACGCCGGTTTTTACGCATTAACTCCAGAACCGCTTTTTGGATCGAGATCAAACTTTCACACAAGGTGCGTTTTTGTATTGTGCAACTCATGATATGCTAAATATCCGAAATGGAGGCCAACAGGTCCGTGGCAGCCAATTTCCCTAAAAAATTGAAACCTAAATACCGTCTCTCCCACTCATAGGAAATTATTGGACTTTGGCATATGAACTCCACTACTAATGCTCCGCAAATGTTATAGAAAAGGTTTTGCTTTTAGGCAATCTTGAAAAAACCCCGAAATACACTTAAATATCCACATCTTGAAAACTACGCGGATGATCAAAGTCATGATTGCGTAGGTGGGTGAGGCTCGCAATTCCGAACGTTTTGGTACCAAAATAATAGAAATTGGTGGAATAGTTTGGCTGCAGCATTGAACACTGTCTATTCATAAGTTACTTTAAAACCTTAACTTACTTAAATCACCACGTTTTTACAGTCTTTAGCCTCGGCTTCCCCGAATCCCCTAGTTTTTGCTAAATAATTCTTAATTTCATCATTCAGATCCATGCATTTTAATATATTTAACTCTCTCAAATAGGTTAGAGTCCCTACGAATTCCAGCAACTATTTAACCAACCTACCTATACATACCTACCCTACCAAATAATGATGATAATTCAAATTTACTTTTAGTGAATAGCAGAGTATTAGCTAAGGTTTTTAACAATTTCCGCTCTTTGCCAAATTCTTAGTTTGATAACAATTATCTGGACCTTCAAAGTTTTGACAATTGCCTGTGTGACTCGTATTTTAACCCTCCTCTCTCAATCATAAATTAAGTGTTACCACAAAATACAGCTAGATCCTTTCACAAAAGTCGCTAGCAATGTTGCTACAAAGTCAAACAATGCTAGAATAATGTTGCATTCTCTAAAGATTTTTTTTTTTTTTTTGCAATATGACTAGTTTTTGTCATATGACTAGAATGTCTGAGATTTTCAAATTATCCCTAGTAAATTTAATGTCTATCTATCTATCTATCTATCTATTGCCCGACGCCGTGATCCCCGAAGCGGTGGCCACGAACGAACCGCCCCCATGCACTTCTGTCCCCAGTCAGTCGACGCCCTTCCCCCCCAACCAGCACCGCCTTCGTTCATATACTTCCTCACTCCATCCTTCCACCTCTCATTCGGTCTACCTCTCCCTCTCTGTCCCTCCACCTCGCTCTCATACACCCTCTTAGTCATTCTCTCGTTTTCCATATGTACCATATGGCTGAACCATCTCAAGTTGTTCCTTTTCACACTTTCCAGCACATCTACCTCCACACCACAACCTCCTTCTTACTTCCTCATTAGTCTGTCTATCCCTCCATGTTACTCCGCAAGCACATCTTAAGTAATTCATTTCCACTGCTCTCACTCTTGGTCTGAGTCTCTCAACCAATGTCCATGCTTCGCTTCCGTAAGTCAGTGTCGGGATTTCCACACTGTCATGCAAGGAATTCTTCACTTCCATATTGACCACCCTATTTCTTGTTACTGCTTTCAGCGTTCCTACAACCCTCTTCCCTGTTGTACCCTCTCCCGCACTTCTTCATCCATAGTCCCCATTTTTTACTCAACACACTGCCCAGATACTTAAAAGAGTTGACGATCTCCATAGCCTGACCGTTCAGCTTCACCTCACACTCTGTGACTTCACCCCTTTCAAAGACCATAACCTTGCTCTTCCCTGCATTAACCTTCAACTTCCGTTTTTTCGCACAGTGTTCCAAACTCATTTACCAGACCCTGCAACTCCCATTCATTATCACTCATCAGAAATGTATCATCCGCAAACAGCAGTATAGGTAGCTTCCACTCAATTCCCTCCCTTTTTAGCGATACACCAACATCCACTGCTCTTGATAGTATTTCTTTCATGACCCATATATAGAGTAAACAACCACGGGGACATCACACACCCCTCTTTCAAACCAATATTCAGGTCAAAGAACTCGCTCTGCTCACTCTCCACACTACTGCTGGCTTTGCACCCTCATGCATGCTCTTCACTGCTTTCAGCAACTTGCCATCTACTCCATATATTCTAAGTACTTTCCACAAACCTTCTCTATCCACTCTGTCATAGGGCCTGCTCCAAGTCCATAAAGGCAACATACACCTTTTGTTTCTTCTCCAGATATTTCTCCACAACACAATTCAGGGTAAAAATATGATCTACACATCCTCTTCCCTTCCTAAAACCTCCCTGCTCGTCGCCTATCCATTTCTCCGTTCTCACTCTCACTCTCTCAATCACTACCCTACTGTATACCTTCCCTACTACGCTTAGAAGACATATTCCTCGGTGGTTTAATGTCTCTAGATATAAAAAACCTATCTGCTAGATTGAAGTCAATACCTCTCTTACATCTAGCGGTAATGTAGCAAAACTGACAACACTGCAAAAGTCGTCAATTCTCTCTCCTCCCCTTTCCCAGTGTCGGCAGTGAAAATAGGTTTTTCCTAAGCAGAACCGGATGCGGAAATAACTTGAGCCGACCATGCCAAGTGAGATATCTTTCTTGGTGTAACTGGTTAGAATGTTAGCCTCATAATTCAGGGGTCCCGGGTTCAATCCCAGGCTCTGGCATATTTTCATGAGGCTATTTCAGCATCTAACGAAGTTTAGGGGTGTTGGTAATTTTTGTAATATGGTTGAGAGTAAGATCGGAGCTCCATAAATCCTCTTTCGGGCATGGTGTAAAAACGTATTCCTACACCAGACCCACCCATCCCCTAGCGTGTACGCAGTTTGAGAGAGAGAGAAGTGTCGTGGGGCCACTCACCACGAGTTCCTACTAGTTGAGAGGAAGCCAGCCACACACATGCTATTGTGTTTATCATTAAGACTGTAAGATAAGTGAAAACATTAAAATCAATTATAAATGTGTGTATACTGTATAATGTATAATGTATATAATGTTGTAGTGTATAAATATACACTATCGGGATGTTCAAAACTACTCATGGTCTTGCTTACATTTCACTGTCACTCGTCTTTCTCACTTGCCCTAGCATGCCTCTAATCTCATTGCCAAAAAACGTCTGTTTAGAAATTCATTGTTCCCGGTATTTCTCATTGTGTTTATTTTTAATCTTTCCATATGTCTCTATTAAATACTGACATCTCGCAAGATGCATGGGTCAAATTACAAGGCTAGATATATATCGGAAGTATTCTATGTACCCTCGGAAAGCTTAAAATATAATATATGTGCATCTCGGACTGACATGAATGTTAGACAACATGGAGGAGACCAACCTCACTTAGCCTAAGTAATTGTTCGCTAGATAGGCATTGTGGGTGTGCTTGTTTTAGTGTGGCTGTGTTTATGATGGTCTCGTGTAGCTATGTGTGTGGCTTGTTTTTAGTGTGGCTGTGTGTATGGATGGTCTTGTGTATCTATGTTTGTGCTTGTTTTTAGTGTGGCTGTCTTATGATGGTCTCGTGTAGCTATGTTGTGTGCTTGTTTTGGTCTGGCTGTGTGTATGATGGTCTTGTGTAGCTATTTGTGTGCTTGTTTTAGTGTGGCTGTGTTTATGCATGGTCCTTGTTTAGCTATGTGTGTGCTTGTTTTCGTGTGGCTGTGTGTATGATGGTCTTGTGTAGCTATGTGTGTGCTTGTTTTAGTCGCGTGCGTCCTGTGGGTATGATGGTCTTTTGTAGCTATGTGTGTGCTTTTTTGTTTTAGTGTGGCTGTGTGTATGCTGGTCTCGGTGTAGCTATGTTTGTGGCTTGTTTTAGTGTGGCCCTGTGTGTATGATGGTCCTTGGTGTAGATATGTGTGTTATTGTTTTAGTGTGGCTGTGTGTATGATGGTCTCGTGTAGCTATGTGTGTGCTTGTTTTAGTGTGGCTGTGTGTATGATGGTTCTTGTGTAGGCTATGTGTGTGCTTGTTTTAGTGTGGGTGTGTGTATGATGGTCTTGTGTAGCTATGTGTGTGCTTGTTTTAGTGTGGCTGTGTGTATGATGGTCTTGTGTAGCTATGTGTGGTGCTTGTTTTAGTTTGGCTGTGTGTGTGAAAAAAATGGTTCTTGTGTAGCTATGTGTTTGCTTGATTTTTAGTGTGGCTGTGTGTATGATGGTCTTGTGTAGCTATGTGTGTGCTTGTTTTATTGTGGCTGTGTGTATGATGGTCTTGTGTAGCTATGTGTGTGCTTGTTTTAGTGTGGCTGTGTTTATGATGCTCTCGTGTAGCTACAGTATGGGGTGTGGCTTGTTTGAGTGTCGCTGATAGGCTACTTATTATTTATCTCTCTCTCCTCTTCTCTCTCTTCTCTCTCTCTCTCGTTATCGCTGTCTTCCTTACGATTACGACATACTAGTACATGGAAACATAGGAAATAGGGTAGCCTCTCTCTCTCTCTCTCTTTTTGTTTAGTATGTTGTCGTTTCGCGATAGCTCTCTCTCTCTCTCTCTCGCCCACAAATTAGACCATAAGAAAACGTGAGTCTGCAGATAGCCGACTGTCCCACACACGGCAGATCCCTTCCACACCCAACCCATCTTCTGACGACAGGCAGATCCCATACACAGCCCAATCTTCTCTCTCCTCAATTACACACCGGTATACAAATGAGGCCGATCCCTTACACAATGCAACCAAGATGAAAATGGGAGCCTGTAGAGAGCCAGTGGGCCACACAATGCAGATTCCTTTCCCACCCAACCCATCTCAGACACATGTTACTTACACTACTTTACTATACACCCTTAACGTTATCATATGCCTGTACCTGAAACCAAGATAGATTTGTAATTAAGGTAAAAAGGCCATCAGCCAATCACCGCACTCCCTTTACCCTTCCCTTTAAGCCAGCTGAGTTTGATATTCCGGGCCCGCCGAATAAACATGCCCCCGCCCTCCCGGCCGACCAATCAGAAGGCCTCTATTTTACCACCTCGCTCTCCGCTCTCTTCGCAGAGGCCATTTCCCTCTGGTTGCAATGGGTCTAATGCATCAGTGCCAGCCTTAGACTCCCATAAGCCACTAGAAAATACATTTGCAACCCGCTTCCAGGAACGTATTATGAAAGAGAGAAGAGTGGAGGCGAAGGGTTAGGAATATTCAAGTTGCAGCATCTGCGCGAGCGGATTGCTCAGCCAATCACAGCGCCGGAGAGCTGATGCGGGACTATATCCAGGGGGTGGGTGATGTTTTCAGGGCCATTCACCTCTCGGGCTCCACTGGGCTAACTTCTTGCAACCCACATTCCTCTCGCTTGCTTTTCACTTATGGGAACTCGGATCCACTAAGTCTAGCCTCCCAGCCCTCATCACTAGTCTTGTTCTAGTATCAAGTCGACCTCGGTCCTAGCAGCGCTCTCCCATATTAGGCGGATACACCTTCA